>OY735898.1:4852200-5453866 GCA_963506565.1 Tachystola acroxantha | reverse complement strand
GATAGTTCAACCGATCCCCGCTGTCCGGCAACGTGCCCAAAATGCTGGCGGCATTTCCCCTCTGAATTAATTGATTTTAATACTTTTTGATACTTTTGATTAATTGTTATACCATTATAATATGAAAATCAACTGACCCAATTCTTTATTCAAAGAAAGATATCCTAAAAATGAATAGTAGGCCCAACCCTTAAAATAAGCTTTACCAAACCCATCGATCAAAGCCAGAATTTATTTATCAATAAGTCAATACAGGTTGATTGGAAATTCGATACATTCCTTGATAGGGGTGATACTAGAGGTGGTTTGCAACAAATTAGGCCCTATTAACGAGGGGTCGAAAATGAGTGGTTTCTGAGTTACGATAGTTTTAATTTTATTTAGGAATTTTCGGACTTGTTCACAAAAAAAAATTATGTTCAAAAACTCCTCTACTCTAAGCATTGAAATAATACTTTTCTGAAAGCTGATAAAGTAGAGATTACCTCAAAAAATGCATGCCTAAAATTCCCATTAACTCAATCATAAATCACGAGGTTTTAATTTTTTTACCAATGTTATTTTTAACGTAACTCAGAAACCACTCATTTTCGACCCCTCGTTAATATTGCCTAATTTGTTGCAAACCACCTCTAGTATCACCCCTTTCAAGGAATGTATCGAATTTCCAATCACCCTGTATAATCCGAAATATCTTGATATGATTAAATGACCCAATTTTATATCTTTAAGTTGTAGTACAGTTAGACCCAACCCCAATCTTTGCCTAGCCCACGGACACATACAAATTATTTATCAAAAAATAAATATTAGTCTAAACGAGTAGTAGATGCCACTGGTGACCCAAGAGCTGGCAGCTACCTCGCGCAACGGATCAGCATCGAGATCCAGCGAGGTAACGCTGCCAGTGTCTTGGCTACTCTTCCTGTAACTAATTTTTTAAAAATAGTTTAGATTAGGTTTTTTAAATATTGAATGGTTCTTTTTATTTTATATTGTACCTTTTTGAAATAAACAATTTAGTATTAATCTGAAATAACTCGATCGATATTACATAACATGTTATGTTATGGGTATAAAATGCCCCAATTCTATAATCTTCAGATTAAAACCCAACCTTTAAAGTTTGCCTAATCCAAACGAACGAATTACTTAATCAATCAATGTTAACTAATCCACTATCTCGACATTATTGGCCAAACCCTTTTCCTTTAATTCATTATTTAGTTGATTAATGGAACGACAGTTCGTCAATTGCCAAATTTACACAATATTCAAGATATCAGTCTTCTTGTCTTCATCCAGAGGAGTCGCCGTAGCGTCTTCACCCTGGGTAGCCGCGTCTTCTTGTCTTCCTCCAGAGGAGTCGCCGTAGCGTCTTCACCCTGGGTAGCCGCGTCTTCTTGTCTTCATCCAGAGGAGTCGCCGTAGCGTCTTCACCCTGGGTAGCCGCGTCTTCTTGTCTTCCTCCAGAGGAGTCGCCGTAGCGTCTTCACCCTGGGTAGCCGCGTCTTCGTGTCTTCCTCCAGAGGAGTCGCCGTAGCGTCTTCACCCTGGGTAGCCGCGTCTTCTTGTCTTCCTCCAGAGGAGTCGCCGTAGCGTCTTCACCCCTGGGTAGCCGCGTCTTCTTGTCTTCCTCCAGAGGAGACGCCGTAGCGTCGTCACTCTGGACGAAGCAGCTTGACAGTCACGCTCACTCCCGAGCTCGTAGCGGGACTCTTGTCTCTAGCTCGAAGCTAAACTTCCTGGGTTTGTTCCAACTCGACTAACATTTTAAGCTGTTCTGTGATTATTGCATAGTTATTTTCACATTATTAGATCGGATCACTTTTCAGGTTCAATCAATCAGTTCCTTCAGTGTTACATCACAACAGGTAATTAGACGAGCATATTTGGTTTTAAAAAAATCTAGTGTGGTTTAGTGACCGCACCTATTTGTCAGAATTATTCAGGCCTCTGACGTGGCCTAACGACTGCTGTCAAGCGACAACAACCGGGACCAACTGCTTATCGTGCGCCCCGAGGCACGGAGGGGCTCAGATGAAAGTGTCACTAGCGGTCACCCCTAGGTCCTGATCTCGCCCAACGTTGCTTCCCTGTTTACAAAATAAGAAGCTTGATTTTATTATTGGTCAGGTTTCCTCGCGAGTTTTCCTTCACCGTTTTGTAAAATGAACGAAGGCAAAATAGGGTCAAATGAAAATGCCTACAATTCATAAAAGGCATGAGAGAGAAACATTCGTTCGTTCGAGTCACGTGTTAGACCGGTTCGCCTCGCCTCGACCATACCGCCTCTTGTGACATCACATCAATCATGGTCTACTTCTATTGCTAAACCCACGGACTCTAAGGCCCGTATTAATAAATCACTCTCAGCTCAAAAGTCAATCTTAAGAACCTCAAGATGGCGTTCCTATTAAACGTAACTTAGGTGCGCGTTTAGGAATCGGATATCACGTGAGTAAAGCCGTATCAATAAACAAAACTCAGTTCTCAAGAGAACTGTCAAACTCACACTTGAGAATGTATTTGCAATCAGCAAACCGCGACTTGTGAAAGACATAACGTGATACGCCCTCAAGATTGGTTTATTAATAAATGACATACTTGAGATGGTGATCACGTCTTGAGAGTGTATCAGCTGAATTCGCTCTTGAGGGCTGGTTTGAGCACAGACTATTAATACGGGCCTTAGGATCGACGTACGGTCGAAGACAGAGAAAGGTGTACAGTAGTTTTTAAGGTTGAGATTTTCTCAAAAACTACTTGATCTATTGCAATAATTCTTGCACTATTAGATAGATAAAAATTAAAACTATGTACTGTAAAATAATTATTAAAATCGGTCCATTGGTTCTTGAGAAAATCTCAACCTTATTGAGGCCCCCTGTATACTTATCTCTGTCTTCGTGTGTACAGTCGACAGCAGATCAATGGTAACACTTGCAGTACGATTTCAAGTCTTACGACGCAAATAATAAGAACTGTCAAAAGTAAAAAGTGTTACCATTGATCTGCTGTCGACTGTACAACGCCACGGCGCGGCGCCCTAAGCCATATCTTTTTCACTGACTGACTGTCGAGCTGCTTCGTCCAGAGTGACGACGCTACGGCGACTCCTCTATATGAAGACAAGAAGACGCGGCTACCCAGGGTGAAGACGCTACGGCACTCCCCTGGAGGAAGATAGAAGACTATTGAATATATTTTGATTAAGTAAGAATTGAATAATATAATACATGATTAAAAACTAACATTAAATAACTAAAAACTAAAACTACCTATAAATAAATTAACTATAAATAAAATATGTCCTCTAGGAGGGCATCGGGAGTCACGGTGCCCAGAAGGCTGGCAGCATTCCCTCTCTGAATTGCCAACGCAATACGTTGGCAGAGGTAGCTGCCAGCCCTCTGGTCGCCGGACTCCCCGACCAGTCGCTTGGACAGCTCTTTGACGAGCTGTCGAGCGTCCGGCCCCCACGGCCCCAGTGTCTCGACCCCAAACGGCGTAAATAGGTAGCTCTGACCAAGAATATATTGAATATATTGAATTTTCTGTAACATGACATTAGCAAATGACGAACTGTCGAGTCCATTAATAAAATAAATAAATAATTATTATCATTTTTAAAGATGATGTGACGTATGATTAAATATTTTTTTGATTTTTTTTTAAAACAGTTACTAATTTAATATTTATCATGAGTATATGTGACGTATGATTAAATATTTTTTTGATTTTTTTTTTAAAAACAGTTACTAATTTAATATTTATCATGAGTACCACATTCAATTTGTCGAATGAATTCAAGAACACTCTGTATAAGTAGCAAAAATTCAAATCTCATACAAGGCAACAAAGTTACCGACTTACTTTTAAAAAAAGATTTGACCTGAAGTTGACAGTGTTCATTGGTAACAAATTATCTACCCATCAATACTGTTGCATGGGTGAATTGTATACCTACTTGTATTTTGCATGGTTTGATTGTGAACCTAGTTAATAAGCAAAAATAAATGAATTTGAATTTGAAAACATTACCGTCCCCCTTCCGTTAGTCGGTTAATCATAAATTATTTCATTAGTAAAGATCAATTTGCAAAGGTTACGTAAACAGAGATAAAAGCGGTATTACTGTTTCAATATAAATGTTATCTCGCAGTGAGAATAGTCACGTCTATTGTTTATGATAAGAATGAAAAATAAAAATTAAAGAAACGCACAAGGGGTATTCACAATCGGAGAAATGACAATGCCAGATTCTGCCCCACTATCAAGGTACGATGAACAAGATAACAAATAAGTCATTGATCTCCTATAAACAACTAGATACACAAAGGTCTTACTAAAACAATTTAAAAAGCGTCCTAATAAGGGTCCATTGTTAACGTCCAAATAATGTCCAATAAAGCAAATGACCATTCATCCGTTTGGACTTTCTTTGCGGTCGGACATTTTTAGAAGGCAGACTGTGTATCTAGTTGTTTATAGGATCAATGGAATAAATGTAAAAATATCTCCGTTTTTTATTAAAATTATTGGTTTATAATAAAGTTTTGTACATCAAACGAGTCGAAAAACAGCTTAATTAAGAATTCAGAAAATAGTAAGAAATCGAAGCGAATTATTCATTATTTTTGTTAACATTTTCTACTACTCTCGCGACTCCTACTGATTATGATTATGTAATATGAAACCTGTAATAAGTCCCCAACAAAATGATAGGTACATTCAATAGCCTTGTAGTTATAGGTGAGGCAAAGCTCCATTGAAATGTGGCAATGGCATTTCACGCTAAAATTCCACCTAAGCAACGAGCCATTTTCTTTTATTTTATTTATTTATTTTATTAATGGACTCGACAGTTCGTCATTTGCCAATGTCATGTTACAGAAAATACAATATATAATAGTCTTCTATCTTCCCCCAGGGGAGTCGCAGTAGCGTCTTCACCCTGGGTAGCCGCGTCTTCATGTCTTCATCCAGAGGAGTCGCCGTAGCGTCGTCAATCTGGACGAAGCAGCTCGACAGTCACGTTCACTCCCGAGCTTGTAGCGGGACTCTTGATAAAAGCTTAAAACTGCAGATCTTGCTCAAATTATCCAATAAATTCACCATACTGTCATTCGCGAACATTTTCCGATTAACTTAATTGTATTTGTACGTATAGTTTTAGTATATTTCATTTAGTTTAGTTTCTATGTTACTTACATATAATTTTTGATTTTTAATAAAGAAGGAGATTATGTTATTACGAAAAAAAAAATAACTTGCGTGATATTAAACACAAAATAATCACTGTAGACATTATAACAAAAATTATCAAATAATTTTGCAACCGTCGTTTCCCGCCATTTTCAAGAAAACCTCCTAAGCATATCTCTTTCCATAGCTCGCTTTAAATAGATACGTAGTATTTTCTACAGTCCATAATTGCACTTGTATGCAAGTTGAATGCAGTTAGTATCATTTACTACGGCCAAGGTCGCGAAACCTTATAGGTGGAGCTATCTATTTATAACTAAGTACACTACATAGGTTAGGTTGATCTCGCTATTGACTGTAAATGTAGTACAAATTGCTTTCGGTTCTACCGAAGTAGCATTAACTAAACTAGATCCTTCATGCGATCATGCGGACGATATACTCTGTAATTCCATCGTTCCATTTATTAATTAAAATTAAAACCTCAAACGGCGCAAATATGCAGCTATCGGCGATGGCTACATGTTTGAGCCGTTTGGGGTGGAGACGCTGGGACCCTGGGGGCCGGGAGCACACCGCATCCCTAGGGAAATATCGCGGCGCCTGGTCGAGGCATCGCGTGACCAAAAGGCTGGCAGCTACTTCGCACAACGTATCACCCTCGCGATACAGCGGGGCAACGCGGCCAGCCTTTTGGGCACGCTGCCTATAGGCAGGTCCCCCTGGGGCAGGTTTTTGCTCTTTAATTTTAATTTTTTATTATTAGTTTGTTATTATTAATTAAAATCATTATTATTTATTTATTTCAAATTGTGTCCAACACCCCCATATTGTTTTTTGTGTTGGAAACCGATCCCGGGATCGGTGGAGACAACCCCGGCTAGCGGTACTTTCATTCTTTTTTAAATGTAACCTTGAAAACCTCATCGCACTTCGTAGACTGGCTACCATCTCGTTCGCATCGCACTGACTCGCTATTATAGGGTGTTCAACCAATTGGAGTCATTCTGCCAATTGAATACAGCTATTTTGATCATGCTGTATACAGATCTAGAGTTGCTGGATACGTTTCTCTTTTTATCCGACTGCGCAAGAAGGAGGGTTAGGTTTTTCGAGTGTATGTGAGTATGTATGTCTAATTCTTTGTCCCGCCCTGCAGCCTAAACGGCTTGATGGATGTTAACATATGAGGTGTCGTTAGATTCGTCTTGATTGTAGAACTGACATAGGCTATAAAAACGGCCAATTGCGAGTCGGCCTCCGTGCAATGCAACTTAACCCCGTAATTTCGCTCTAAGGAAAATATAAACTAGATTTAGAGACCAACTTACCTTTGCCACTATCAAAATATTTTGTCCATACATCGACATATTCCTGATTAGTTGATCATCTGCAAATATAAGTTTGTAATAAGAAAAAAAAATATTTTTGGAGAGATGTAATTTCAAATGACAATGCCAGATTCTGTCCCACCATCAACCACATGATGTACAAGATAACGAATAAATGTAAAAATATCTCAGTTTTTTATTAAAATTATAGGTTTAAAATAAAGTTTTGTACATCAAGCGAGTCGAAAAAAACAGCTTAATTCAGAATTCAGAAAATAGTAAGAAATCGAAGCGAATTATTCATTGTTTCTGTTATTCTTCTATAGGAGTTTCGAGAGTAGTAGAAAATGATACTGATTATGATTATGCAATATGAGACCTGTAATAAGTCCCCGACAAAATGATGGTACAGCTTAAATGGTCTCGTAGTTTTGTAGGTGGGGCAAAGCTCCATTGAAATGTGGCAATGTCATTTACAGTTTTCGGAATTTTTCCTTCACTTTGTACTATAAGACTTAGCTTCTTGCGAAATTTCATGATTCTAGGTCAACGGGAACTATCCTATAGGTTTTGAGTTTCTTGCAGCAAGACAGGACGCCACGGCGACTCCTCTGGAGAAAGAGAAGACAATGATATCTTGAGTATTCTGTACATGACATTGTCAAATGACGAACTGTCGAGTCCATTAACAATAATAAAAAAATATCTTATTCTATCCATAAGAGAAACTCCAAGCATAGTTCTTTCCATAGCATTAATAATAATAATAAAACTCTTTATTTATCTCACATCAAAGAATGGTAGGTACGGTCGAAGACAGAGAAAGGTGTACAGAAGAGTTTTTAAGGTTGCGATTATCTCAAAAACTACTTGACTTATTGCAATAATTATTTCACTGTTAAGTAGATAAAAGTTAAAACTATGTATCTGTGAAAGAATTATTAAATTTGGTCCAATAGTTTTTGAGAAAATCTCAACCTTATTGAGGCCCCCTGTATACTTATCTCTGTCTTCGACTGTACAATGTACAACTAGCAATAACAATGTATGGTTCCAAGATGCGAGAGTCTGGTGTCTGTGCTAGGTGTAAGCCTGTGTTACAGATCACCAGGCCATACACATTTAGAAACAGAGGGGTGACCGCGACTTCCAATCGTTATCGTTATCGCTTTCATTTTGACACATGGACGCTATACATTGCTGCGTTTCGTTGTCGTTCGTTAAAACTTGCAAAAACATAGCAGCAATGTATAGCGTCCATGTGTCAAATTGAAAGCGATAACGATTGGAAGTCGCGGTCACCCCACAGTAATAGGAAAATAAGCATTAGGTACTAATTAGGTGTATGCGAGTGGTGATGGTCGTGGTTAGTGTGTGTGTGTGTGTGTGTGTGAGAGAGAGAGAGAGAGAGAGAGAGAGAGAGATAGTGTTAGTGTGTGTGTGAGGGTGCATTGATAAAACCACGAACCTATCTACGTGCCGTATCTAGTATTACGGATATATTGTTTGTGTAAGACCGGAGCGATCATAGCGTGTTATTCAAAGACAGATTAGTAACTGCTGCACGCCCCCAGTCTAAGTGGAGTGATGATCTGTAGATGTCTGCTAGCGATACTGAATGAGGAACAAAGTAATCTGTGCCATCAGGCAAATAGTTAGCGGCTAACTGTTTGCCTTCAATATGTTTGCTGCAAATCGGCCATGAGTCGGCAAGCAAAACTGTGTACATCTTTACATCTATACATATAATAAGACTGTAAAAAAGTTGTGTCTGTACATTGGATATTTTTTGAAAAGAATAATTGTAATGTGTTTTAGGATCGATACTGATAGTACGGGGGCGCTCTGCAAAAAACTTACGTCATCAGACACCAAGATGGGACCCATATGGGATGGTAGGCTGATGGATAAGCTTCTCAATTATATAGGGTTGCCTGAGCTAAACCTGGAGCGTTTTGTGTAGGAGGCAAAATGAGTGTTGATTTTTGGGCAAAATTTACGTCATCGGGTACCAACATGTGACCTTGCACATTAGTTGAAGCTCATCAAGGACTACTTAAAAAAACTAGGTTGCCTCATCCTATCTTGGAGCTTTTTGGATCCGGCCAGATTTAGTGGTTGCAAAAAAAAAGAAATTTACGTCATCGGGTACCAAGATGAGAGTCATACCATGGGATAGTCCTAGTGACCTAACTCATAAAAAAAATGGGTTGCCTGGCCTCAGCCTGGAGCATTTCTTTTCCGGCCATGTTTAATGTTGCATGGACGGCCCACTATTAAGTCCCAAAACCGATCCAAATTTAGCGCGAGGATCCATGGTTTTTCTATATGTTGTTAGGACCCCTAAGAGTAGTTTATGCCCAAATTTGCAACACTGTATACCCTGTGCTACTTCCATGGTGCTCGAAAAACTGCGTAATTCTGGCACCATTTGCAGATTTTTCAAAATAATTGCCATAACGAAGCGTTTTCGGGTATCTTCATAATATAAGCTTATAAAGTTAACTAAATCTGCTACAATTTGGACCTAACACCAGCTCTCTACGTCTGTTGGCTTCATAGATACAGGCTGTCAAAGATTAACATTTTCATCCGTAAAGTGATTTATTTTGCAGATTTTTCGAAATAAGTACCTTAAGGAACCATTTTGGGGTATCTTCGTTGTATACGCTCATAAAGTAAACTAAATCTGCTACAATTTAAGCCTAACATCGACTATCTAGGTCTATTGGTTACAGAGCTAGAGCTAGTCGAAGATTAGTAGTTTTATCCATAACGTAATTTTTCCGGTAGGGTCACATTCTAAGACGCACTGCAAAAAAGTTACGTCATATAGGGCCATAAAAATCACACCATGGGATAGTCCTAGTGTCCTTACTCGTAAAAAAATTGGGTTGCCTGGCATCAGCTTGGAGCATTTCTTTTCCGGCCATGTTTAATGTTGCACGGACGGCTTACTGCTAAAGTCTAAAATCTATCAAAATTTCGCTCGTAGATACATGGTTTTTATATATATTGTTAGGACACCTAAGAGTATTTTATGCCTAAGTTTGCAACCCTGTAGACCCTGTGCAACTTCCATGGTGCTCGAAAAACTGCGATGTTCTGGCACTTTTGGCAGATTTTTCGAAATATGTACCCAAGGAAGAGATTTTGGGGTACCTTTATTATATGCGATTATAAAGTAAACTAAATGTGCATAATTTGAGCCTAAGACCAGCTCTCTAGGGCCATTGGTTGCAGAGATAGAGCCATTCAAAGATTAGCATTTTTGTCCGTAGCTATTTTCAATACTGGCGGACGTGGCGTTATACGAAATATCATGGTATAAGAAATCAGCAGATCGTGGTAGAAGAGATCAGCCTAAAACATTTTTTGCAACGGGACCGAATTGAGGTGGGTCTTACTACAGACTGTAAGAAAGCGCGGACGAAGTCGCCGGCCGGCCCCCCATGCGGGCGCTTATATATTCTTGCTAAATAAATTGTAATGAAAAACCTATTAGAATATTAGTTTTTATTTAGCAAAAATTATACTTATAATAAAAACATTGACAACTGACAGAAACTTGTTTGCTTTTAAATGAAGATGTAGTAAAGAGATCTATGTCATATACCTTATTCCAAACGGATAACGATTAGTTTGTTAGACGCGATTCCCTCCCACGTCAATGTAGTATACTATAGTAAACTTATATTAGTGTTGCTAGTATTTAAAATTTTCGCACATTTTCGTGCAAAAGCTCGACACTTCACATTAGGCATGGTGACTTTTTAAAGTATCAAATAATTAAATGACTGTATAAAAAATGAAATGATTTTAAAAATTGACCTGGTTTAAATATAAACATTTCCCTAGCGAGCGCCCGCATGGGGGGCCGGCCGGCGACTTCGTCCGCGCTTTCTTACAGTCTGTAGTAAGACCCACCTCAATTCGGTCCCGTTGCAAAAAATGTTTTAGGCTGATCTCTTCTACCACGATCTGCTGATTTCTTATACCATGATATTTCGTATAACGCCACGTCCGCCAGTATTGAAAATAGCTACGGACAAAAATGCTAATCTTTGAATGGCTCTATCTCTGCAACCAATGGCCCTAGAGAGCTGGTCTTAGGCTCAAATTATGCACATTTAGTTTACTTTATAATCGCATATAATAAAGGTACCCCAAAATCTCTTCCTTGGGTACATATTTCGAAAAATCTGCCAAAAGTGCCAGAACATCGCAGTTTTTCGAGCACCATGGAAGTTGCACAGGGTCTACAGGGTTGCAAACTTAGGCATAAAATACTCTTAGGTGTCCTAACAATATATATAAAAACCATGTATCTACGAGCGAAATTTTGATAGATTTTAGACTTTAGCAGTAAGCCGTCCGTGCAACATTAAACATGGCCGGAAAAGAAATGCTCCAAGCTGATGCCAGGCAACCCAATTTTTTTACGAGTAAGGACACTAGGACTATCCCATGGTGTGATTTTTATGGCCCTATATGACGTAACTTTTTTGCAGTGCGTCTTAGAATGTGACCCTACCGGAAAAATTACGTTATGGATAAAACTACTAATCTTCGACTAGCTCTAGCTCTGTAACCAATAGACCTAGATAGTCGATGTTAGGCTTAAATTGTAGCAGATTTAGTTTACTTTATGAGCGTATACAACGAAGATACCCCAAAATGGTTCCTTAAGGTACTTATTTCGAAAAATCTGCAAAATAAATCACTTTACGGATGAAAATGTTAATCTTTGACAGCCTGTATCTATGAAGCCAACAGACGTAGAGAGCTGGTGTTAGGTCCAAATTGTAGCAGATTTAGTTAACTTTATAAGCTTATATTATGAAGATACCCGAAAACGCTTCGTTATGGCAATTATTTTGAAAAATCTGCAAATGGTGCCAGAATTACGCAGTTTTTCGAGCACCATGGAAGTAGCACAGGGTATACAGTGTTGCAAATTTGGGCATAAACTACTCTTAGGGGTCCTAACAACATATAGAAAAACCATGGATCCTCGCGCTAAATTTGGATCGGTTTTGGGACTTAATAGTGGGCCGTCCATGCAACATTAAACATGGCCGGAAAAGAAATGCTCCAGGCTGAGGCCAGGCAACCCATTTTTTTTATGAGTTAGGTCACTAGGACTATCCCATGGTATGACTCTCATCTTGGTACCCGATGACGTAAATTTCTTTTTTTTTGCAACCACTAAATCTGGCCGGATCCAAAGAGCTCCAAGATAGGATGAGGCAACCTAGTTTTTTTAAGTAGTCCTTGATGAGCTTCAACTAATGTGCAAGGTCACATGTTGGTACCCGATGACGTAAATTTTGCCCAAAAATCAACACTCATTTTGCCTCCTACACAAAACGCTCCAGGTTTAGCTCAGGCAACCCTATATAATTGAGAAGCTTATCCATCAGCCTACCACCCCATATGGGTCCCATCTTGGTGTCTGATGACGTAAGTTTTTTGCAGAGCGCCCCCGTACTATGATGCCAAAACACTAATTTTTAGAATGTTTGTCTGTGACTTTGTGCAAGTATCACGCCATAACTACTGAAGGGATTTTGACGGGAGTTTCACTAGGAGATAGCTGAAATATCCGGACAGCTCATAGGCTATAAGCCATGACGGTATGTGATGTGGAAACAAGGATCCAGAGAGGAAGATCTGCCTCCTGATCTCCTCCATCCTCTTCCTCTACGCAAACGAAGTAGCGGGGTACAGCTAGTCTGTAATAAATGAATAATATAAAATATTAATAACACAGCTCAACAAAAAAAACATTTTTTGTTGTTGCCCTGGACATCTTTACGGATTTATATAATTTGAACTACACAGTTTACGAATATATACTTGAAAGTACTGAATTGGCTCTTGTTTTTATGATTTTGGCATATCTTATATCTAAAATAAGGCGGCTACTTAGAACACGACTTAATAAATAACTCAAGAATCTCTAGTTAAAATTCGCTTGCTGCGCATTGATTTCGCGCATACATACATCGCGTGACCCTCTCTTCGTATATATACCCGAGAATTTAGTTATTTGATGAGATCCGAAACAAAGTGAAAAGTTAAAAGCCGGAATATTCGATGGCCCTCAAATTCGGACATTGATGAAAGATACAAACTTTATAAAGGTTATGAATGACTCTGAAAGTCAAGCTTGGAGGGCTTATTGGTGGCACAAAATTTTCTAGGCAACTATAAAGCACCAAATTAGCTTCAAGATTTTAGGGGCGAATATGAACATAAAATTGCACTTTCTCCATAGTCACCTGGATAGAGTTCCTGATAATCTGGGAAATTATAGTGAGGAACAGGAAGAGCGCTTCCACCAGGACCTAAAAGTAATGGAGGGACGTTATCAGGATAGATGGGACCGTCACATGATGGCAAATTACTGCTGGTCTTTAAAAAGAGTTTGTGCCCAAAAAATCGTAGAAGAAAAGCTTATAAAAGATGTTTCTATGAAGTATAATACAGGTTTGAATTTTTTTTCTTTCTTTTCACTCTTATGTATATTAATTCAACACTGAAACAAAACAATTTAATAATATTTTTCAATAAAATTTGGATGTTAAAGAATATACTTGTTATTTATTTCTCATACTTACTGCTTTTGTAGTGTAATATGCAAAATGAAGATTTAAAAAAATCCAGAGCCAATATTCAGAAATCATAAATCATATTATAAACTGTGCACATAAAACTATTCGAAACCACTTTTACATCAAGGGCAACAAAACCACTGTTGACCAGTGTAATATAGTTTTCGACTAGAATAAGGGGTACAAGACGAAGAGTGCTAGGGATTGAATGTGAAGATGGAGCTGGAATGTCGGTGTGATGTTAATTAGGTTTTTTATTATTATCATTACATTTCGACTGAACAAAAACGTTTTTTCCAGAACTGTTATTATTTATTTATTTTATTAATAGACTCGACAGTTCGTTATTTGCCAACAATGTCATATTACAGAAAATTCAAGGCCGTTCGTTTCCCGCTGTTCAAAAGCTGCAACTTTGTTATAATACAATTATTTTCTATTGCCCTACAGTGACACATAAGTTGACTAACATTTTGTTGGCAGCTCTCTAATTGAATTCCACTATTCCACGTTGACAATGGTCTCTCCTCGTGAATCCATTTCCTAAAATAGATATAGTCCGATATATCGATTCAACACTTAAGTATTTATATATATTTTGTATTTACGAACGTCTGTAAAATTATTAGAAATTCATTTTTTTTCTTGATCAATAACAATGTTTAATAAATAAAATAAGTGACCTAAAATAATAATAAAATGACTAAAAACTAACAACTAAAAAACTAAAAACTACGTATAAATAAAATATGTCCTCTAGGAGGGCATCGGGAGTCACGGTGCCCAGAAGGCTGGTAGCATTCCCTCTCTGAATTGCCGACGCAATACGTTGGCAGAGGTAGCTGCCAGCCCTCTGGTCGCCGGACTCCTCGACCAGCCGCTTGGACAGCTCTTTGACGAGTTGTCGAGCGTCCGGCCCCCATGGGTCCAGTGTCTCGACCCCAAACGGCGTAAATAGGTAGCCTTGACCAAGGCCACTGTACTTACGCCGCTTGAGGCTTTCTGGGGCGGCCGAAAATTCAAAAAATCAGGAAATTCATATCTTCAGCGGTTATTTTGTGTAGATGTCGATGTTCCGGCATCACGCCAAAACTACTGGAAGGATTATGATGGCATTCACTAGGAGCTGCGCCAATATCTGGGCAGCACATAGGCTATACGCCATTGCGGTATGTGATGTGGAGCCACGTGACTAAAGAGGAAGAGCTGCCTCACAGTACATTGACAGCACTTAGTGGAGGTCTATAGTAACCAGCTGCCAGCGTATACGCATACGAAGTTCCGAGTACAGCTAGTGATTCATCATCATCATCAGCCCGTATCAGTCCACTGCTGGACGTAGGCCTCTCCCAAAGCGCCACTCAACCCTACTCTCGGCCCTCTGCATCCAGTCCCTGCCAGCCATCTTGCAAAGGTCATCCCTCCATCTAGTCGGGGAGCGTCCCACACTACGTTTAACCGTTCGTGGCCTCCATTCGAGAACTCGTCTCCCCCATCGGTTATCGGCAGCTAGTGATTAATAACATTGTATTCCGTTGTTTGCAGGCGCTGGTGCGTGTCGTGTTTGAGGAGTACAGTGACAATCCTGCTGCATCGACTGCTGACGGCGCCGCTGACACCTATAGCAGGTTGGTTAAGACCAGATGGAGGGAAGTACTGCGCAAGGTCGCTGGCAGACACTGGATGCCCAAAACTGAGAGTCGGGTTGAGTGGCGCGCTTTAGGAGAGGCTTATCCAGCAGTGGACTGACACCTATCGCAGGTTGGTTAAGCCTCCCGGCAAGATGGAGGTATGATACTGCGTAAGGTCGCTGGCAGAGACTGGATGCTCAAGGCTGAGAGTCGGGTTGAGTGGCGTGCTTTGGGAGACGCTTATCCAGCAGTGGACTGACACGGGCTGATGATGAGAGTATGTATGTCTAATTCTTTGTCCCGCGCTGCAGCCTAAACGGCTTGATGGATTTTATTATATGAGGTGTCGTTAGATTCGACTTGTGACAATTTGTTCAAAGTTATGATGCAGTCGGTTTTTTTACTATTTTAAAAATTACTTTGCTTATGCTATTGCTAATTATTCCAACAGAGCCACCGTTATTTCGTATCCAGATCGTGAAATTTGTCTCCATATTCTCGTCTGAGGGACGGTAGCGACATCTATCCAGTAATTGTGCAATTACTCAAATTCATGTCTAACATTGCAGTTAGAAATCACGCGTTCTTTTTCATGTTTTGATATATTTCTCCATTTATCATTTAGATTTTCGTTGCGCATAGCGCATATGCAAGAAAATATCAAAACAAATATAATTTATGTTTAAATATCAATTGCTTTAATTATCAATATCTGTCCTTATTCCAGGGTCGAAGCCTTCCAAGTCGCGTCCAGCAGGCAAGGACCACCTGCACCCTGAGCCCCGAGTGGAATGCGTGGTCCTCCATCATCCATCTGTCCACAGCCTGGACGTCATCTTCGTCCATGGACTATATGGTATGAACCACAGCATATTGTTACGCCCGGGCCTAAGACGATGGCGTAGTGATACAATATATCAACATATATATACAGATAGTGGTCGCAGACATTTCGAGTGCCGAATTTTCGGGTGCATGCTGGGGCAGAATCTGGCAATATCATTTGCACGCGAAAAATTCTGTCAACGATGAGCGCACAGAGACGAAGCGGGGGACAGGGGTTCCGTATTAAAGAGATGCGTCCATGTCGATAGTATCTCTAGGTGCCACGTGTCGCTAGGTAATGTTGAGCTCATGTGCGGGCAGAAACGAGCGCGCTCCTGTTACAGGGGGGTGACTGTGACTTCAATCGTTTTCGTTATCGTTTTCATTTTGACACTTGAACGATATACATTGCTGCGTTTCGTTGTCGTTTGTTACAACTTGCAAAAATAAAGCAGCAATGTATCACAGTACATTGACAGTACTGGAGGTCTATAGTAACCAGAGACTTATACGCATACAAAGCTGTGAGTCTGTGAGTACAGATAGTATTATAAGTTATTCGATTTGACCCTGACTCATTTCCGTAGTATTACAAAACGCATTGACACGTTTCAAATGTACTTTTTGTATTCAATCCTAACAATTGGTGTTGTTTGACAAATAGCTCAATACTTTAATCGATTCAAAGTCCAACTAATTACCCTATTCAATATCTATTATGCGGCCCTCTAATTTAAATCGCCGGTAAGTCAAGACGTTTTTACGTTAGGCAATTAATTGAGAGTCTGCGCGAATTAACCAATCACAGGCCTACGGGCGACCTGAATAACTCTGACAAACTGTTTAGTCACTAAACCACGCGAGAAAAGAAAGAAAGATAGAACCAGTCACAGACCACTTACCCCATAGACCGGGGTGACCGCGACTTCCAATCGTTATCGTTTTCATTTTGACACTTGAACGATATACATTGCTGCGTTTCGTTGTCGTTTGTTAAAACTTGCACAAACATAGCGGTAATGTATAGCGTCCATGTGTCAAAATGAAAACTTTTCCTTGCAAAATGTAAATTCATAAAATATGTTGACGTGCAAAAATGTACACAACGTGCTTACTTGCAATAAAGAAATTTGACTGACTTTTTGACTTTGAAAGCGATAACGATAACGATTGGAAGTCGCGGTCACCCCTCAGAGACTTATACGCATTAATAGGTATGATTTGAATTACAGGGTCCCTTGGCAATACTTGGAGACAAGGTGAATGGAAGCCGAAATATACGCGAGATCCAGACAAAATCCATCTTAGGAAACCTACTTCCACTCAAATACTAAACCATTGTCATAAATGTACAGATATACATTCAAATAAGGAAGATTTTGGTTCATTTAAAAACGATAGTGTTAACAATAGTTACGAAAATATAAATAGTGACGCATTTACAAAGAATTTTTTGGGAATCGACAAAATCCTTCCAAAAGACGATGTTTTTATCACAGAGAAATTTTATAATAACACTTTATTGAATCAAGTGGAAATTGTTGGAAACTACGAAACACAGGCGAAGTTTGTCAGTGATTTATTTAAAAATAACTGTGATACCAATTGTGATACGAGAGACGAGAACAAAGACATATTCGACAATGACGGAAACTTATATAATAATGACCAAAACATATTTAATAATGCCGAAAACATATACAATAATGGCCAGAATGTTACCAGCAACGAAAATGTGTGTAAATGTAATAATGAAGTAAATGCAGGTTGCAAATGTAAAGTAAATGAAGTGAAGCAGTGTGAAGTTGGATGCGGTTGCATTTGTGACGAATGCTACTCGCCTTGTTGGCCTAAAGATTGGATTAAAATTGATTATCCTGAAGCTAGAGTTATTTCAATTAACTATACAAGCGATCCACATTTATGGAGACCCTTATGGGTTAAGGAGAATAAGAGGTAAATATCTGGACCTCTCTTTTCTCGTGGGGTTTAGCGTCGGGCTGGCCATATCTCCATATAGTCGAGGTGGCATTTGCCAGCCGGGCCCCCTACCCTACCTATTGCAGCAAGCTCCTTGGGGCGAGCCTCTTGCGACCTAAATGTAAACTATAAGTATGACCGTCTAAATCAGTCTTCGCCTGCGCGGTACAGGGATGCGGGGGAAGGCGACAACAGGGGTGCGGGAGAGGTGCGGGCGGCAGGCGCATTTCTGTTACAAACCCCTCCAAAAGCAAAATTTCTCTCACTGTTTGATAGATAAAAGTTAAAACTATGTAACTGTAAATGAATGCAGAATTTGAATTACGCATTATCCATGCTCGGTGAATAAATTAGAACATGATCAATTATGAATGATGACAAGGTCGCAGGTTCAAGTCCTGCCCACGGCAAGAATTTTTTCATCATGTTCTAATGTAAATGAATTATTAAATACTATCTTCGACTGCACCTATCCACTATCCAGTGTAGGAACCACAGCGACACAGCTCTTTTCTATTCCTGTTAAAAATCCTTTACAGATTACGTCTCCACGAAAGAGCAGACCAGATGACTACACAGCTTCTGGATTTAGGAGTGGGAGAGAGACCCGTGATATGGGTCGGACATTCGAAAGGGGGACTCTTCATCAAGCAGATTTACTGTGAAGGTAAGTGTTAAGGCCGTGCGTTTCGTTGTCGTTTGTTAAAACTTGCAAAAACATAGCAGCAATGTGTAGCGTCCATGTGTCAAATTGACAGCGATAACGATGGAAGTCGCGGTCACCCTAGCGTTAGTGAGCTGTCAAAGTGACATTATTACGAGACGTTTGACATTAGTTTGACAGCTCCGCGGCGTTGCGTCGACCGCTAACGCGACTCGTGCTAGCCCCGCAGGTGATTGAATGAAAGATCTCCTATGCTGTTCTTCATAAACCTAGTTAAACCTTAAATCGTGCTGCTATCCCTTTCACACTTCGTTAAAAAAAGGATAAGTTAGCCTTTGCCCAGCAGTGGGACATTGCAGGCTATAAAATTAATTAATTAATAAAACTGTACTCATTTTCAGCGTACGAGGCATATTTAAAAACGAAGAATCAAGATTGTACGAATGAAAAAGACAAGCAAAGTATGACTGAGTTTAATAATGACAATGAAATTAACAATATTAATGACATTTTTGATAATACTAATGACGCAGTTGTCACAGAAAATTCGAATAATAATGACAGAAATGGGAACAATGGTGACAGAAATGGGAATAGTGACAGAAATGGGAATAATAGTGACAGAAATGGGAATAATAGTTACAGAAATATAAATAATAATGCTGAAAGTATAGAAAGTACGAAATTAAGCGAATTAGACAACAGAGACAGTAATGTTCTAATTGCTACAGAAGATACAATAAATAATGATAGAAACAAAAATAATAGTGACAGAAATAGCAATAATAGTGCAGAAACAAGCGAAATAATAGCAGATGACCGAATAATACGTCAAGATTTAAAAGAAAATCTTGCAGTTTTGGAAGAGGAGCAGAATATATTAGAAAATGAATATAGAACAGAGGATTTCAAGTCTTTAAACAATGAGGGTAAGTTTACTTTTTCATCGTCAGTACATTTATATGCCCCCACTGCTCGGGCACAGACCTTCCCTTACATCGAGGGAGCTGGGGCCATGAGCCACCATGCGGCGGATTACAATGCATTTTTCGGCAAGTTTGTCCACGATGTTTTCCTTCACCATTGTGGGAGCATCCGGTAACTTTTGTATTCATTCCATCAAAAAAACCTGAGAAAAACTCTTTGATGTGTTTAACCTCGCTGGGGATCGAACCTGGGACCTCCGTTTCCAGCCCCCTTACCATGAACTCTTATAGCAGGATTACTTCAATAATACTTTGTTACTTCGTACAATGACGACCTTAAATTAAGCTTATTAAGGTCGTCATGGTACGAAGTAACAAAGTATTATGGAAGTAATCCTCAGTTCATGGTAAGGGGGCAGTACAGTGATGACCACTGCGCCACCTGCGGGGGGACATGAAAAGAGCCTCCCAGTGCGGTGCAATACAAATATTTACGACCGCACACTATTACACCCGGCGTCCCCCGGTAACAGCTACTGCCCTGCGGTAGGCTGGCTAATCTTTTCGCCACGATGGCAACACTCAACACCCAAGCTCGCAAACGGTCCTTTTCAGGACCAGCCCTGACAGTCCTCTCAATTAATATAGAGGGCTTCTCGTCGGACAAGGCAATATTACTTGCCGAGCTGTGCCATAGATATAAATGTGACATTATGTGCGTCCAAGAGACGCACCGAGGCCCTGATCAACCTAGGCCTGATATCCCGGACATGACTCGTGTGATGGAGCGCCCGCACCCTAAGTACGGCAGTGCGATTTACACCAGACCTGGCATGGTTGTTGGGTCGGCACATCTGACGGAACACCTGGACGTGGAAGTACTGACCGTCGAGCTGACTAACGCCACTGTTACCTCGGTATACAAACCGCCTAACGCCATCTTCAAATTCGAGGCGCCAAAGAACTTCGATAAAATGACGACTAGAATAGCTGTAGGCGATTTCAACAGCCATAGTATCAACTGGGGCTACAGAAAATCGGACAGCAACGGTGACGCAGTTGAACAGTGGGCTGAGGCCGATAATTTCGTCCTGATCCACGAGCCTAAACTACCACCTTCATTTAACAGTGGCAGATGGAAGAGGGGCTATAATCCGGACTTAATCTTTGCCAGTGCTAACATCGGTCCTCAATGCTCCAAATCCGTGGGTGAACCTATACCCCGTACGCAACACCGTCCGATAATGTGCGAAGTCAACGCCATAGTGAGACCGATATCGGTGCCCTTCAGACGGCGCTTCAACTTCCTGAAAGCAAACTGGGACTCGTACGCGGAGGGAATAGATGATCGGATCGTGGATGTCGGGACCTCTCCAGACAACTACGACACCTTCGTCAGGATAGTTAGAGAGGTATCTTGCAAAACCATCCCTAGGGGTTGCAGAACATCGTTCATCCCCGGCCTAACTGCGGACTCCGCGCAGATGCTGGAATCTTACCGCGTCGCCTACGAGTCGGATCCCTTTGCAGAGGCGACCATCGACCTGGGCGAACAGCTCATGCGAAGTGTGGGCGAAAGCCGCTGTAAAAAATGGCGAGATCTGGTTGAGTCAATCGACATGACGCATAATAGCAAGAAAGCATGGTCCACAATACATAAGCTATCGGGCAAGCAAACTACACCTGTAACTTACTCAAATGTTACTGCCAACCAGGTCGCACATCAACTACTGCTAAGCGGAAAGTCGAGTGTGAGGCGCTCTACCCGTGGGCTCAATCGTGCTCCCTCAGAAGAAACTGATACGCTGAGCAACCCTATTACAGCAGAGGAACTTCTGACAGCCGTCAAGAAGCTGAAAAGTGGAAAGGCCTGCGGACTTGACGATCTTACGGTGGAGCAGATAACGCACCTGGGACCGGTGGCTATGTCCTGGCTGCTGGGGCTCTTTAACTCCTGCTTGAAACTAAACCACATACCCAGGATATGGCGGAAGGCCCGTGTTATCGCGATCCTGAAGCCGGGCAAACCAGCTACGGATGTGAAGAGCTACCGTCCGATCTCCCTTCTCTGCCACCTCTTCAAGCTCTTTGAGAGGGTGCTTCTGAGTCGACTCACTCCGTGTATAGACAGTAGTCTTATTCCCGAACAGGCTGGTTTTCGCCCCGGTAAGTCATGCACAGGTCAAGTACTCAATCTCACTCAGTTCATCGAGGACGGCTATGAGGAGGGAAAGATAACAGGCGTGGCCTTTGTGGACCTGACGGCGGCATACGATACTGTAAACGTGAGCAGAATGGTAAACAAAGTGTATTCGATCACTCGAGACTATAATTTCTCCCAGATGATAAGACAACTGCTAAGCAACAGACGATTCCAAGTGAGCCTCCAAGACCAAAAAAGCCGCTGGCGAACCCAGAGGAACGGTCTACCGCAGGGCAGCGTCCTTGCTCCAACTCTGTTCAACATATACACCAACGACCAGCCACAAACCCAGAATACTGCACGGTATATTTATGCTGATGACCTGGCTCTGGCTGTTCAGTCTGATACCTTCGAGGGGGTGGAAGCTGTCATGTCCAATGGGCTGAGCCGACTCAGTGACTACTATGAGGAGAACGGCCTGAACCCTAATCCCAGCAAAACCGAAGTCTGCGCCTATCACCTGCGCAACAGGGATGCAAACAGGGAGCTCAGTGTAGTGTGGAGAGGCCTAAAGCTAACCCACAGCAAGTGCCCAAGGTACCTGGGTGTAACTCTGGATCGCAGCCTCACCTACGAAAAACACTGCACCAACACCAGGCAGAAGGTTAGCACACGTAACAACCTACTAAAGAAGCTAACATCCTCATCTTGGGGCGCAAAACCGCAGGTGCTGCGAACTACTGCTCTGGCGCTGTGCTACTCCGCGGGAGAGTACGCTTGTCCCGTGTGGGAGCGGTCTGCGCATGCGAAGCGAGTTGACGTGGCGCTTAACGAGACTTGCCGTCTAGTTACGGGGTGCCTGAAACCCACGCCAACCGATAAACTATATCGTTTGGCGGGTATTGCACCGCCGGATATCCGAAGAAAGGTAATTAGCGCCACCGAATTGACGAAGCAGACTCATGACCGCCGACATCCCCTGCACGGTCATCGCACAGTACGCTCCAGACTGCGCTCGCGGAAGAGCTTTCTGAGATCGGTGGAGCCGCTCACGGAACCGCCAGCAGCTGCTAGAGTCTCCCTGTGGCGGTCCCGAGATCCGGAATCGAAACGGTGGCCGCCTGTCTCGGAAAGCCTCCCAACGGGCCACTCGCTGGGCTGGCCGATCTGGCGGGCGCTGAATCGTCTTCGATCTGGAGTGGGCCGCTGCAAACAAAATCTTGCGAGGTGGGGATATATACCCGAGGACAGCACGCAGTGCCCCTGTGGCCAACCGACACAAACCACGCAGCACATGACTGCGTGCCCCGCGTGCCCGACAACGTGCACGGACGCGGATCTATGGGCGGCCTCCGTGCGAGCGGTTGCGGTCGCGTCCTTCTGGGCCGGCCGCATCTAATTTGAAGCCATCGACACGAGAAGAAGAAGAACTGCGCCACCGAAGCGAGCCACTTCTAATATTGCATTTCTGACTATTGACTTTTGATAAGTTATTTTTAAATATAAAAAACCGCCTTCAAAAAAATAAACAAAAAGGAACTAAAAAGCATAAAATAATTAATTAATTACATCTACATACGAATATTGAAATAAAATATTATTGCTATGTACCTACTGATCTCTTTTAAGTCGGTGCCAAGCCAAAGTATGTGTATGTGATGCGGCGGGGGCGGGAGCGGGGCGGCGACGAAAGTAGTAAGTTACGTATCCCTATCGTATACCTATTTGGCTTGGCACCCACTTAAAAGAGATCAGTAGGTACATAGCAATAATATTTTATTTCAATATTCGTATGTAGATGTAATTAATTAATTATTTTATGCTTTTAAAAAAAAAATATTTCGACGAATTGATAACCTCCTCCTTTTTTTTGAAAGGCGGTTAAAAATGGCTGGAAACGATTGCGAAATTATTTGATCTTCTTTACTCGTGTGGTTTAGTGACCGTTATTGTCAGTTATTCAGGCCGCCCGTAGGCCTCTGCCGTGGCCTAACGACTGCTGTCAAACAACAACCGGGACCAACTGCTTAACGTGCGCCCCGAGGCACGGAGGGGCTCAGATGAAAGTGTCACTAGCGGTCACCCTCAGGTACTGACCTCGTCCAGCGTTGCTTAACTTGTACGGTCGTTTTCAACGTGGACTCTCAACGAGCCCCTTATTTGATAAGATCCCTCTCGACTTCGTCCCTCCAATCCCTCCTTCTTGGGCAGTCCCTGTTGATGATTCGACTTCTTGGCTTTCAGACAACCTTCGGTCGCAAGCCGGTCTATGGACAAACAGTTCTGGCTTCATGTTCTACTCGGTTCCTCACAGAGGCTCTCCACTAGCTGATATCAAAGCGCCCCTTACTGCACGCAGCGTGGAACTTATGGAGATAACCAAAGGTACAATGAGACTCCAGGCGCGTCATAGTGTCCTGGTACTTGTGATGTGACTTAAAGAGCTGGGGCTTCGGACTGAGTGGAGACAGCGGGTGTTAAGTGGGACATATTGAGACTCCGCAGTAGCCATGGTCTCCTGGTACTTTTAATATAACTTTATCATCATCATCAACCTGTATCAGTCCACTGCTAGCAGGCCTCTCCCAAGGCGCCCCTCCCCCCACTCGCCCCACAGACACACGCGGGACCGCATGCTAATGAGACTCCAGGCGGCTCATAGTGTCCTGGTACTTGTGATGCGACTTAAAGAGCTGGGGCTTCTGACCGAATGGAGACAGCAGGTGTTGAGTGAGACTAAAAAGTCACTATAAGAGAAGCCGCTTAAACCTACATTCAACAAACTTAGCATAGGTTCTCTTGAAAATGGCGGAAAACGACGGTAGCAAAATTATTTGATAATTTTTATTTGGGCGTCTACAGCGATTATTTTGTGTTTAATATCAGACGTTAAATTAATCAGAAAATGTTCGCGAATGACAGTATGGTGAATTTATTGGATAATGTGAGCATAGACCTTGCTCGGGGTCGCCGTAGCGTCTTCACCCTGGGTAGCCGCGTCTTCATCCAGAGGAGTCGCCGTAGCGTCGTCATTCTGGACGAAGCAGCTCGACAGTCACGTTCACTCCCGAGCTTGTAGCGGGACTCTTGATAAAAGCTAGACCTTGCTCAAATTATCCAATAAATTCACCATACTGTCATTCGCGAACATTTTCTGATTAATTTAACGAGATATTAAACACAAAAAAACGGCTGTAGACATTAAAACTAAAATTACCAAATAATTTCGCAACCGTCGTTTCCCGCTATTTTCAAGAGAACCCATAAATAAACTTAGCACACCATCATCTTCCCAGATTGTCCCTTGGTCCTGACGCTACAAGAGCGTTGGCTCCGCGCGTGCTCGCCCTCCCAGCCCCTGGTCCGGAGCCTGGTGGAGACACGAAGGACACTGATGTCTGTGTTATGGCTTCGCATCGTCAGCGCTGAGTCTGCTGGTAAGACAACTATTTAGTACGGTCTAAGGTGATGTTTCATCATCATCATCAGTCTATTTATATGTCCCCACTGCTCGGGCACAGACCTTCCCTTACATCGAGGGAGCTCGGGCCATGAGACACCACGCGGGCCCAGCGCGAATTTTTCTACGGCATGCAGGTTTCATCACGATGTTTTCCTTCACCGTTTTGAGTGTAATCGCTTAAAACGACCTCTTCCAGACAACCTTTGGTTAAAGAATAGGCTAGTTGACAAGTATCGAAAATTAAATGTTTTTCATTATTATTACAAAATAGACACAAATTCATGATCAACTGTGAAATCAAAATCAGTTTAAAAATGAACTAACTACAGGCATTTAGACAAGTTGTGTTAGAAAGAGACAGAAACAGTACACGAGGTATTGTACCGCTAGCACGGTGTGACGTCATACCGTGGTAGCGACATACAAACTTCATACTAAAGACCATTTTGCTAAAAAGAGATGGAGAGATGGACAACACGCGCCCACCACTTGACTTAACCGCTTAATATCTTCGGTATTAATTGAGATATCGCAAAACTGATTTCACAGTTCTCTTCAGCAGGAGCGTGAGAGTTGATCTAGCCTATTCAGCGGATGAATAGGTAGCTTGTTGAGCAATAATTAAATATTTAACTGGTACCTACTTAAATACAACAAAGTAACAATGCGTCCATGTGGATAGTATCTCTATGTGCCACGTGTCGCCAGGCAATGTTGCGCTCATGTGCGGGCAGACACGGGCGCCCTCCTGCTACAGGGATAGGGGGGAAGTGGTCTCTGGGGGCGTCCCACACCACTATTTATTACCCGACTGACGAAAGCTACTACCTAATGATATTTTTCCAATATATTAATAAAGCCTGTATATATGTGTCCACAGATCCTGGCATAGGCGCTCTATGTGGCATCTCAGTGGACCATAGGGAGATATGCAAGCCGTCCAGCCGCCATTGCCTTCTGTATACAGAGCTAACCAATGTCATCGAAGCGGCTCTTAGTAAATGCAGGTGCCACTGAAAGTAACAATATAGGGGTTTAAAATGAGATACGATGACAATTCCAAGGCAGGGTTACGACAAGATTAAGACACAAGAAGACAGGGTTACGACAAGAATAAGACACAAGAAGACAGGGTTACGACAAGATTAAGACACAAGAAGACGGTTACGACAAGATTAGAACACAAGAGGGTTACAAGTACACGAAGACTGAGATAAATATACTCAATAAGGTTGAGATTTTCGCAACTACTGGACCGAATTTAATAATACTTTCACAGTTACATAGTTTTAACTTTTATCTATCTAACAGTGACAGAATTATTGCAATAGGTCAAGTAGTTAGACTATAGACTTGGGTGAAAACCTGTAAAGGCGTTGGGATTGTAATTTTAATGAAATAAATAAAATGAAATAAATAAATAGTTTTTGAGATAATCTCAACCTTAAAAACTCTAATGTACACCTTTCTGTCTTTAACCGTACAAGACAATGTTACGACAATAATGAATGCAGGTGTCAGTGAAAGTACAAGCTAGGGGTCAGGTTAAAGTTAAAGTTTGAGTTACGATGACAATTCCAAGGAAGGGTTATGACAAGAATAAGATTTTTTTTGTAAACCTATAAATTGTCCCACTGCTGGGCAAAGGTCCCCCTCCTCTTCCACCCATACCTGTCCAGAGCCTCTTCCAGCCACCCATCCCTGTATCTAACGATATCGTCTCTCCTACGCCGCGGTCTGCCCCGACGCCGGCGACCGTCCGATGGCACCCATTCTGTGCCAGTCCGGGCGCATTGCTTTGGCACAAATAAAATACAAGGACAAAATTATAAGACAGGGTTACGACAAGATTAAGACACAAGACAATATTACGACTAAAATGAGACAAGGGTCTCACTGAAAGTAACAAGATTGGAGTCTCAACTCCAATAAAGTATCATCGTATCTCAATAAAGCGAGATACGATGATAATTCCAAGGCAGGGTTATGACAAGAATAAGATACAATTACAATTATAGGAGAGGATTACAAGATTAAGATAGAAGAAAACAAGTACAAGACAATGTTACAACAAGAATGAGACATTCATTCTTGTCGTAAATGCAGGTTTAGTGAAAGTAATAAGCTTGCAGTCAGGTTAAAATGAGTTACGATGACAATTACAAGGTATGGTTATGATAAGAATAAGAAACAATGAAAATTATAAGCCAGGCTTATGACAAGACCAAGATACTATGCCAAAATAGGGACAATTATAAGATAGTTTTACGACAAGAACTATGACGAAATAAGACAACCATAAGACGGAGTTACGACAAGAATTAGACCTATTTTGAGAATCAGTGACCATCATAGTTATTTAAGTACAGATTGTACATTATTTGTTTCAAAATAAATGATTTATTATTATTAGACACAAGAGCAATATTACAAGAGAGGGTTACGACAATAATAAGACAGTCTTTAATTAATTAGTCATTTGGCTGTTGAATTGTTATGCCATAGTTAACTCTGTAGGGTCCAAAATTCCATATAATATGTGTGTGTGTAAAATAGATTTAATTAATGTTATGTTTGATTTGAATTTATTGTATCAATAAATATTGTTTTGTGCCAATTTGTTTATTTTTCCTTGTAAAGTTTCGGGAGTATGAATGTAGGTTTCCTAAACGGGTTCATGTAGTGTGAGGTGTCGTTAGATTCGTCTTAAAAATCAATTTGGTCTAATTTATTAAAAAAATTTATGAAAATATAGGTAAAATTAAGGGACCCATATTTTTTCTTTTATTATGGCGCTGACATGAGCCAACTATCGCCGCCAATTTAAAAAAAATCATATCTTCCAATATTTTATTAAAAAAGCTACGTTCACATTGTTTATTGTTATAAATATTATTTTTTAAATGCTTATTTGTAACGTGATGCAATGTAGGTAAGTTGTAGTTCACAAATGTGCCAGAAACGGCCGTTTTTCGCAATTATGTGAACTACAACTTACCTACATTGAATCACGTTACAAATAAGCATTTAAAAAATAATATTTATAGCAATAAACAATGTGAACGTAGCTTTTTTAATAAAATTGATTATATTGGAATACATTATTTTTATAAGAATGGCGGCGCTAGTTGGCTCTAGGAAGGCTCTTAAAGTAACTCACTAATGTCGTTTTCACTATTTAAAAATTATATAAGATCGTGAAAATGAAAAAGGGCGTAAGTGACGATGACGTCAAATTACTGAAATAGTGTCGTTCCAAAATCGGTGACTACCCATGTTTCGGACGTTTTCGGTATTTGTGTTCATTGACATTGTTCTTGTGGACTAGAAGTCTGGCTAACGAAAGAGTGTCCTGCCCCCTTACCTTGAAGTCTTATAGCAGTATTACTTCCATAATACTTTGTTACTTCGTATAATGACGACCTTATAGTAAGCTCATTAAGGTCGTCATTGTACGAAGTAACAAAGTATTATGAAAGTAATACTGCTATAAGACTTCAAGGTAAGGGGGCTGGAGTTTCCTTAAAAGTTTTGATCTGGCAACAATATTAAGCTGTCAGTCAAGTGTCAAAGGTACGTGTCAAAGGTACATCTCAAAGTCTGTTGTGGAGATTTATTTTTCAATAATAATTGCTTTAATATGGGTAAAACAATAAAAAGTAACGTACGAAAGCTGCTACATACTATGATAAGTTAGTTTAAACAAAAACGAGAAGAGAAAACAGTTGTTTTCCATGAAAATAAGCAATGTTTAGGTGCCATCTCGGACTTTTTAGGTTAGTATGACTTTGTAATCTTGATCCTTGTTGACTGAATATTAGATATATTTACGATATGTTTATACTTTTTCTTATGTTTATAGATAATCTTGGAGATATTGAAGGACTCTGCTAAATTAAAAACATTGCTGGAACGCTAAGAAATTTGGAGAAAAAATGTTTAATAGTAACTCAAGACTATGTTCTTAGAAGAAATATCTTCATCTTCACTAACTGGTATGTACCTGCATGCATCGGTTTAGAGTTTTTTATTTGTTTGTTCCATTTCACAAAGTTGTGTTATTTGATGTCATCAAATTTCATTATTAAGTATGCATTTTATACTTTGTTTTGCAGAGGTTGGTGTCACGACATTAAAAAAATTTAAAGGAAGGATCTGCGAATGAAAGGATGTGGAGCACTCCAGAAAAAAACGCCCCCACAAAAGCTCGGTATCTAATTAAGACAGTTAATCTGCCCGAAAAGAAAAAGAAAAAATGATAAAAACCTCGTTTGGCCGAATAACTGCAGAAAATTGGAAAAAAATGGCGGACCATGTAATAAATGTGGAAAATAAATACAAACAAAGAGATCACATAACAGAAGAAGTATTGGAAGAATTCATAATAAGTGCAAGTGATGACGACTCCACTGATACAGGAGAATCCTTAAAGGTTGAATTTTTTGAGTACGATGATTAAACATCATCAGCCTATTAAACATGTTGTTAAAGAAATTTAATGAACTGAATGTTAAGTAGGTGAATATTATGTATATACTAATAAAAAATATCTACACACTCGTTTTTTTACTCACATCCACAACAGTCGAGGCTCCGACGCACCAAACACAGCCTTTATAAACAAACGACATTTTGAAATGTGGTGTTAACCATGTAGGTTATGCACATTTAAAGAATTGGTGTTTCTTAAATTAGAAATTAATTTCGTAAGCAACTATTATACAAATTGATAGTCGTAAATACAAAAAAAAAATACTCAAGTATCAAAACATTTTTCTCCTACTATAGTCAGTAATACCACATGTAGATTTTTTGAATTTGCCGCGTTTTCTCAGGTCACGCTTTCGTTAGCCAGACTTCTAGACTAATATGCTTCTGACTACCTAGAAACCATTGAAAAAGTGTTACAAACAAAAATACAATGTATTAGAGCTCGTCTAAGCCTAAATGCCGCGCCCCTCTACTTAATTAGTTCTTTTAGATGTATGAGTGCAAATATTAATACCGACACTTCATCTGTGTGGAAGCGTTTACTGTTCCGTAAACTATGATCTGTATGCGTACACCTCGGTCGACTAGTCGCGTGATAAATCTGACAACGCTCTCTGTATGGAGGATACGATAGTGGGGCGCGGCATTTCGGCTTAGACGAGCTCTACTTGGCTGTATGTGTTAGATCCCTTTGCCTACTACGTCAGAGCCACAGTACTTCCGGAATGCCTAATACTACGAAAAAATTCTGAAAAAAAATTCAACGTATTCAGAGAGACAAAATCTTGAAATGGTATTTTTCTTTTAGGATGTTAATAATTTTTAGACCTTGTCAGTTCTAATAAAATACATACTTTCAAATTGACATCGTTTAATTATGCTTAAATTAATTATTACCAGTTATTGAATAAAAACAAATATACACATTAATTATACAATACTTACTTTTGCTTTAAAATAAATTAATGATTAACCCTCAAATCAGCCGTATTAATAAAAAGTCGTAAAAAGTGGTTTAATATTCCAAAGTCAATATCAACATATAAAATGATGGACTTTTAAAATCACAAACACGAAATCACGCAAGAAACGCGACAAATATGGAATTGCACCTTAATGTTAGCCATAAATCTAGTTTAACCTGTGGGGTGATCGCGACTTCAATCGTTTTGGTTTTAGTTTTCATTTTGACACTTGAACGATGTACATTGCTGCGTTTCGTTGTCGTTTGTTAAAACTTGCAAAAACATAGCAGCAATGTATAGCGTCCATGTGTCAAATTGAAAGCGATAACGAAAACGATTGGAAGTCGCGGTCACCCAGAGGCGGATTAAATGTCGACAGCGCCCTAGGCTAGCACCTCATCGGCGCCCCTCGGTTTTTAGGCCTTACCAACTACTGTTATGGAATCTGGCGATGTAGGTGTGAAGCCAAGGATACATTAGGGGACAAATGTCCTGCGACACGTGATGCCAGGGACGTCGGGTGAAGTAGCGCGACGTTGCCGGACATCGCGCGACATGTCTGGCAACATCGCGCGACACGGGTCGCCAGTGATGTCGGGTGAAGTAGTAACCTGACGTCGCTACGGACATAAGTCGCGCGATGTCGCCAGATATATCAAGCGAAATCGGCCGGCTTCGCTTGACATGTCGCCGATACATGTCGTAGGACATTTGTCCCCTAGTGTATCATTGGCTTAATGAAGTAGACGGGCCGCACTTAGGAAGCTCTAAAAGTGGATTTAGAATCACAAAAACACTAAAGACGACATAATATTAGCGAATTCGTGGCAGTGTCTGGCGTGGAAACGCAGGGAATACCAGAGTCCGAATCTAGCTTTTTATTATGACTTCTTTTATTTTATGTAAGTACTAAATAGGTTTATTCTGGATTTTTGGTCAACTAAACGCCTTCCGTGCGCGCCCCTTTGTGACCTCGCGCCCCTAGGCACGTGCCTAGTTTGCCTTTAGGATAATCCGCTACTGCGGTCTCCCCACTGTCCCTTAACGAATGTGTAAAAAATTACAAAACCGCGGTTTAAGGAGATGCGAGTTTAAACCTGATTTATAGCTAGCAACACTGGTCGTCAACCAATCAGATGATCGATATAACCAAAGTTTTACGCCGAAACGCCGCTTGTCTTTGACACCACACAAAAAAGGTTTAAATCGGTGGTTCAAATGTAAAATTAAACCATTGTTAGTATCTTTTATTAATACGGATGTGTACGTCTAAACTTACGAGGCCCGTAACGATAAACGTGAGTTATCTCGAGTAAAGTTAGCCTGTAGTTTCAGCAATATAGTTTAAGAGCCTTCCATGAGCCAACTAGCGCCGCCAATCTTGAAAAAATTATATCTTCCAATTTAATCAATTTGATTAAAAAGCTATTTACAAAATGTTTATTACGATAAATACTATTTTTTAAATGCTTATTTATAACGTGATTCAATGTCGGTAAGTTGTAGTTCGCATAACTGCAAAAAACGGCCGTTTTTGGCACATTTGTGAACTTAGCTTGTTGCAATTATGCCATGTATTGTACATTGAAAAATAGTATTCATTCTAATAAACATTTTGTAAATAGCTTTTGTAATAAAATTGATTAAATTGGAAGATATTATTTTTTTAAGATTGGCGGCGCTAGTTGGCTCACGGAAGGCCCCTTGATTTGGTACAGCTAACAGCAGATCAAGTGTAACACTTTGGACTGTTGAAGTGTTACCATTGATCTGCTGTTATCCATACATAAAAAAGGTGGTTCAACAACTATCAAATAAAGCCAAGTTTTATCGCTACCAGCTAGACATATGGCAACAACAATACTTTAAAAAATATCGTAATTTCTAAGAAAATGTATGATTCCAATCATTGATCTCCTATAAACAACTAGATAGAGTCTATGCGGAAAGAGAATAGGCGTAGGATTTGAGGGCGCATCTGCGCTTAATTACCGTTTTTGTCACGTTGGCAACACATGTACGTCACTGTAATATCTTGATATTTGGAGATTTTTAAAAACTGAACTGAGGCTGTGTTAGAATATTAATTAATGTTTTCTGATTAAGGGAAATAAATAGTTTAGTTTTAGTTCCATTTTACGCCACGCCTATTCTCTTTCCGCACAGGCTCTACACAAAGGTCTTACTAAAACAATTTAAAAACGTCCAAATAATGTCCAATAAAGCAAATGAGTCCATTCATCCGTTTGAACCTTCTTTGCGCTCGGACATTTTTAGAAGGCAGACTGTGTATCTAGTTGTTTATAGGAGATCAATAGTTCTAATACAGAAGCGCCCTCAATCTTTTAAAAAAGCGTCCCTTCCAATATAATTATTTGTATTAAAAAAGCTTTGTACGGTGGAACACAGAGAAAGGTGTACAGGAGAGTTTTTAAGGTTGAGATTTTCTCAAAAACTACTTGACCTATTGCAAGAATTCTTTCACTGTTTGATAGATAAAAGTTAAAACTATGTAACTGTGAAAGAATTATTAAATTCGGTCCAGTAGTTTTTGAGATAATCTCAACCTTATATGTATTCGTATGTAGCAAATCTTTATTAGGATAAATACTATCATTCAATATACAATACATGGCATAATTGCGACAAGCTAAGTTGTAGTTCACAAATGTGCCAAAAACGGCAGTTTTTCGCAATTATGAGAACTCTACAATTTACCGACATTGAATCACGTTATAAATAAGCACTTAAAAAATAGTATTTATAGTAATAAAGATTTTCTAAAAAACTTTTTTTAATAAAATTAATTATTCCGAATGTTTTATCCATGCTAAATTTAAAATGGCGAATAATTTCTAGCCGTGAGCAGGACTTGAACCTGCGACCTTGTCATCGTGACACGCTCTTACCAACTGAGCCACCACAGGCCACGCCACGACCACTGAAAATCTTCATCGCTTTATACATACTTAAAGGGTCTGTTACGCAACTCCATCTATCGGACAATAGTAGTATTAGTTTCTGAGTAAAAATAGGAGCGCGTCATCGAACCGAATGTTAGACATGGTTGTCGGAATACTACTACTATCCGATAGATGGAGTTGCGTAACATACCCTTGAAGTATGTACAATACGATGAAAATTTTCGGTGGTCGTGGCGTGGCCTGTGGTGGCTCAGTTGGTACACAGAATGACAAGGTCGCAGGTTCAAGTCCTGCCCACGGCTAGTTTTTTATCATTTTAAATTTTTAAAGATTATATTGGAAGATATAACTTTTTTTAAGATTGGTGGCGCAAGTTAGCTAAGGTAAGATTAAAGATGAATTCTGTTAACTTTTCCGAGTTAAGCAGACAATAACAATTTCCTATAACATTAAACAATACTTTTTGGTAAATCTACAACAAAAGGAACCTCTACCTGTCGCCCTATACATATTGTTATTGCATTTGAAACCTGATCGCTATTGGCAGTCGACTTCGCGATATACAGTCTTGAATTCATTCAAATTGAATCTGGGGGTTGTACTTATGATAAATATTAAATTGGTAAGGTTTTTTAACTGCAAAAAAATGAACTAAGTACGTCACACGTCGCGCGAATGTAAGACACGTGAACAAAGTGATCGCCCTTAATAGACTCTAAGTAATGTCGTTGGACTAACTCTTAGATATAAGTGTAAATTTATAGAAATTTAGGTCAAAATCAAATTACTTATCAGTCTTATTGTATTTAGGCTAGATCGTAATGTGAATAATACGTACTGTATAATTATTAAGTAATCATTGTATTATCATTGTTTTAAAAGATGTGCTGCTGAGAGTTTTTTGCTACTTTTTCTCCTCAGCGTTGGCTTTTCCTTGCAAAGTGGTGTAAATGTAAATTCAAAAAAATTATTGACGTGCAAAAATGTACTCAACGTGCTTACTTGCAATAAAGAAATTTGATAATAAAAAAGTACGTCACAAGTCACACAATGACCTTAGAAATGACCAATAGGTCAAATTACTTACAGAGATAAGAGAGGGGGCCTCAATAAGGTTGAGATTTTCTCAGAAACTACTGGACCGAATTCAATAATTCTTTTACAGTTACATAGTTTTAACTTTTATCTATCAAACAGTGAAAGAATTTTTGCAATAGGTCAAGTAGTTTTTGAGACAATCTCAATCTTAAAAACTCTCCTGTACACCTTTCTCTGTTAGGCCAGTCATTCTGGCGAGCGTTTGTATGGAGACCCCAACAATAACTCCTCTATCGATGAAACTTTTTTGTATACTTAATAGCATATTTATAAGAACAATTGTCAGAGAATCCAATAATATTTCGAGGCGGAAGTTACTTATTTCAATTGAAATTCAACATTATACCGTATCTTTTTCTGGAACAATGTTATGGTCATAATTCTTTTTCTATAAATTGTATTTTATTAGTGTGCTTCTGTACATTCATAAGTAAAACTACTTTTTAATTCGAAAGTGTAGGTATTTTAATAAAATGTCTTTTTTGGCCGTAGTTTCCATAGGATAATTGCTCCGCCGGGTTTCTGTTTTTAATATGCCTTCAAATTATTATTTCTAGTATAAGTACGAAAATCCAACAAAAAAATCCAAATGAAACAATTCATTATACAGAATTTGTCTTTTAACTATCTCTGGAAAATTACTCTATCAGATATTTTTTACAATTGTAATGAGATACCCACAAATAACCTGATTTCAAAAGAATCCAACAAAATATCCAGGCGGAACACCATTATTTCGAAATACCTATCAAGCGCAGGCCAGCGCGGGGCCCGAGGCGGGCGAGGGGCGTCGAAAACCGGTCGCGCGGCGGGCGAGTTTCTTCAAGTAGGTTAATAGGTACAGCTAACAGAAGATCAACACTTTGGACTAAGTACCGTTCTTATTATCTGCGTCGCGTCGTAAGAGTTGAAATCGTGCGAATGCGAGCGAGTATTACCATTGATCTGCTGTTGTCCGTACTATACGTATGTATGTATGTATGTATGTATGTATGTATGTATGTATGTATGTATGTATGTATGTATGTAGGAGGTTGATCTAAACATCGCAATTTAATTATTATTATCGTCATCGTTTCGAAACATACGAACGCAGTAAATGTAATATGCGTATTGCCTTGTATAAGTTGAGTATATAGTGAGTGTTTTCTTCGCGACACGGGGTCTAGGATAAACTAACCCAGAGATTCCTTTAGAGTGTCTTTAACTTAATTGGGCGCTTAGTGTTTTTTTATGTTACTTCCAGCTTTAAGAAACGCCCCTGTTGTGAATCTATACTAGATTATTTGCAATTTTGTCGAAATCTAGTCGCGTTCATGTCTCACGCTGGTGCATGAGATAGTGTTTGATAATTTCGCCACGCCAAAGAGCGGGCGTATTGGTCGAGTGGCTGGAGCGGTCGCCTCCCGTGCACGCGGTTCCGGGTTCGATTCTTAGCTAAATATATATGTTTTTTTGTTTGTTTCGTGTTTTATTTTGTATTTTATTTTAATTGTGTTTCGAATTTGGTTAGTATTTTATCAAACATTTTGTTGTAATTATCTTTGAATTTTATTTGAGCATAAACTCTGAACTCATTTATACCGAAGTAGGTGTATTAGGAGAGCTGGGAATCTGTCTGTACTAGATTACTTGCAATTTTGTCGAAATCTAGACGGAGCGGTCCGTTCATGTCTCACGCTGGTGCATGAGATATGCTTGGTAATTTCGCCGGGCTAAACAGCGAACGAATTGGTCTAGTGGCTGGAGCGGTCGCCTCCCGTGCACGCGGTTCCGGGTTCGATCCTTAGCCTAAATATATATTTTTTTGTTTCGTGTTTTATTTTGTATTTTATTTTAATCGAGTTTCGAATTTGGTTAGTATTTTATCAAACATTTTGTTGTAATTATCTTTGAATTTTATTTGAGCATAAACTCTGAACTCATTTATACCGAAGTAGGTGTATTAGGAGAGCTGGGAATCTGTCTGTACTAGATTACTTGCAATTTTGTCGAAATCTAGACGGAGCGGTCCGTTCATGTCTCACGCTGGTGCATGAGATATGCTTGGTAATTTCGCCGGGCTAAACAGCGAACGAATCGGTCTAGTGGCTGGAGCGGTCGCCTCCCGTGCACGCGGTTCCGGGTTCGATCCTTAGCTAAATATATTTTTTTTTTTTTATTATTTTTATTTTTTGTTTTGTATTTTGTTTCGTGTTTTATTTTGTATTTTTAACCGACTTCCAAAAAAAGGAGGAGGTTATCAATTCGTCGAATTGAAAAATTAATTGTGTTTGGAATTTGGCTAGTATATTAGGCAGATCACCCTCACTTCTAGATTTTTGTGGTTGCAGTTTTGCGATTACATATTATTAGTAGGTGAATATCTCACGCTCATCGTACAAGTGTAGAATTTAAATTTGCTTAGCTGTAGTCGTCAGTACGACGTAAGTAATAAGACCTATGCCGCACGCAAATATACCCGTAGTCGATGTGCGAGCGAGTTGAAAAATAACAAGCTGTCTTTGTTACTCGAGGGGGTGAGGGGGGTCCGATCGCATGTAGCACGGCGCACCGTTCCGCTGAATCACTTATTGACTGATAATCTATTTTGATTCTAATAATATCACAATACAGTAGGGTTTTATATAACAGATAATTATAATTTTAAGAAATAATTTGATACACGCACACCAAACGAGATCCCACGGCGAAAAAAAAGTGTTTTGCCATTGTCCGTACTAACCTTGACATATGTTGTCGTACTTATGCGTTGATGATACGGGCTAGATTACGTTTTGTGTTTGTTGGCGTAGGTACTATCGTCTCGGTCGAGCTTACTTAAACATTCCACGTAGTAGGTACCTAGTAAGTACACATAAAAACACATCAAGTTGTAACACTTTGGACCGCTCCAATCTATATATCTATCTGCGTCGTTAGAGTTGAAATCGTACTGAAAGTGTTACTATTGATCTGCTTTTGTCCGTACTAACCTTGACTTGACATGTTGCGCTTATGCGCCGATGATACGGGCTAGATTACAATGGTTTTGTGTATGTTGGCGTAGGTACTGTTGTGTCGGTCGAGCTTACTTAAAACATTCCAAAATCAGATCAAGTGTAACACTTTGAACCGTTCTTATTATCTGCGTCGTAAGAGTTGAAATCGTACTGCAAGTGTTACCATTTGTTTTGCTATGTCCGTACTAACCTTGAAATGTTGTCGTACTTATGCGCCGATGATACGGGCTAGATTAGAATGGTTATGTGCATGTTGGCGTAGGTCGGTCGAGCTTTCACCACTCGGTAACGAGTTAACCTAAAATAAACCTTATTCGTATAACTGTAGGTAGAGTACAGAATCCTATCTCCAAAATATTTGTTCAACTTCCAGTCCACGTTACCGATGCGATAGATATTTTCTACTTGTATAGGAATAAGGTTTATTATAAATTGACTTTGACTTTGAAGAACAGTTCGACTAAGATCGTAAGTATGTTCATAATGATAAGAAAAATCGAACTTAGCATTTTTCTCAACTCAAATTTTTCGTCGATTTCTAGAAAACGCTTGTCCGCATGGATCTTTACTGGACTTTAGTAAAGAGTTAATCTACAATTAACCTTATTTGTATATGAGTAGACAACAGAATCCCATCTCCAAATGTCTCCTCCGCTCCGTCCAATTTCTCGTCCGCGTTCCCGCTGTTCTGTACGTGTAATAGGAATAAGGTTGTTAATCGGCCGCAGTAGCGATCCGCGGGCAGTGGCGCATGCACCGCCGCGTTGATTAGAAATATTTGAATACAACTCTATTTGATATTTTGTGCTTCGCCTGCATTTTTTATTGGAAAACTTGAAAAGCAGTTTTAATAAGATAGTCTGTTCATAATGACAAGAAAAATCGGGCTGAGCATTTTTGGAAACCCCCATTTTTCGTCAATTTCTGGATAACGCTTTTCGGTCTGGATTTTTTATTGGATATTCATAACTACTTTCGAAAGTAATATTTTAAATACATAATTAAGTAGAAATTGGAGTAAGTAATTATCCCTTGGAAATTACGGCAAAAAAACACATTTTATTAAAATATATATATTTCCATATGGAAATATGGTTGGATATTCTGTGAACACATGCCTATAGGTAACTAAAACTTGTAAAAAAAGAATTTTGGATAGAGCAATTTTCCTGTAATTGATACCACGTAATTTAAGTTTGACCTTGAAAATACCTAACTTCCGTTTCTACAAATTATTGGATACTATGTCAATTCCAATCTACATATGGTACTCTATCACTGTGCCAAATTTCATAGATAGATGAGTTACTGCTAGGGTCAACTCCTTTAATGACTGGCCTATGTGTTCCACCGTACGATCGCTTTCAACGTATACTCGCAACTGGACCACGATGTAAGTATTTCTATTAGCTATTGTACGTAAGTATTTCAATCGAAAAAACTGAGGAAAACTCATTAGTTGGCTGGGGCTCGAACCTGGGACCTCAATATTTGCCAATAGCGATCATTTTCCCATTATTTTTTTTTACGTAATAATAACGTCAAAACTAATTCTAAAAAATTAACTTCCATTATGCAAAATTGCTTACTTCATACACATTATATCACCAAATTAAAATATAACGTAAATATTTCAAATGTTATTATTATTGCAATGAAACATAACACTATAGTTAAGGACTTAACCCGAGAAAAATTCCCTAAAATGACATTGCCACATTTCAATGGAGCTTTGCCCCACCTACAAAACTACGTGACCATTTAAGCTGTCCTATCATTTTGTTGGGCACTTATTACAGGTTTCATATTGCATAATCATAATCAGTATCATTTGCTACTACTCTCGCAACTCCTATATAAAAGAATAACAAAAATAATGAATAATTCGCTTCGATTTCTGACTATTTTCTGAATTCTTAATTAGGCTGGTTTTATCGACTCGCTAGATGTACAAGACTTTGTTTTAAACCAATAATTTTAATAAAAAAAATGGAGATATTTTTACTCTTATTCGTTATCTTGTACATCTTGCGGTTGATGGTGGGGCAGAATCTGGCATTGTCATTTCTTGGGTTAATTCGTTAACTCTAGTGTTATTAGAACATGATGAAAAACTTCTTGCCGTGGGCAGGACTTGAACCTGCGACATTGTCTCCGTGACCCGCTCTTACCAACTGAGCCACCACAGGCCACGCCACACCCAACGAAAATCTTCATCGTATTATACATACTTAAAGGGTGTGTTACGCAATTCCATCTATCGGACAATAGTAGTATTAGTTTCTGAGTAAAAATAGGAGCGCGTCATCGTTAAACCATGTTTCTAACCGAATGTTAGACATGGTTGTCGGAATACTACTACTATTGTCCGATAGATGGAGTTGCGTAACCTTTAAGTATGTATAAAGCGATGAAGATTTTCGGTGGTCGTGGCGTGGCCTGTGGTGGCTCAGTTGGTAAGAGCGGGTCACGGAGACAAGGTCGCAGGTTCAAGTCCTGCCCACGGCAAGAATTTTTTCATCATGTTCTAATTTATTAATTGATAAATGGAGAAAAAATTACATCACGACCGGGCATTCCGTGGCACGTGAAAAGCCACCGTGACATCGTACCCAGATCGTGAATTTTGCCTCCATATTCTCGTCTTAGGGACGGTAGCGACATCTATCCCGATCGTGATGACAATTTTTCTCCATTTATCATTTAGATTTTCGTTGCGCATATGCAAGAAAATATCAAAACAATTTATTTAACGATTTGCAGTTAACTTTAATGGTGGGTTTAAATAACTTACAAAAGCCAGCTGATGCCAAGATCAATCACATACCATGACGTTCGTAGCACGGTACAGTTAGTTTTATACTGGAGACAGAGTTTGCGTAGATATAAACCTTAGCCCAAATCAAGTGTCTTATTTAGTAAACAAAAACTACCCAACATTGATCTCCTATAAACAACTAGATACACAGTCTGCCGAAAAATGTCCGAGCGCAAAGAAGGTCCAAACGGATGAATGGACCCTCATTTGCTTTATTGGACATTAACAAAGGACCCTTATTTGGACGTTTTTTTAAATTGTTTTAGTAAGACCTTTGTGTATCTATAGTATGACCGTCTAAATCAGTCTTCGCCTGCGCGGTAAAGGGATGCGGGGGAAGGCGACAACGGGGGTGCGGAAGGGGGGAGGGGGGGGGGGGGGGGGGTAACAGAAATTCGCCCGCCCCCGCACCTCTCTCGGTCCCCGTTGTCGCCTTCCCCCGCATCCCTGTACCGCGCAGGCGGAGACTGATTTAGACGGTCATACTATAGATACACAAAGGTCTTACTAAAACAATTTAAAAAAACGTCCAAATTAGGGTCCTTTGTTAATGTACAATAAAGCAAATGAGGGTCCATTCATCCGTTTGGACCTTCTTTGCGCTCGGACATTTTTAGAAGGCAGACTGTGTATCTAGTTGTTTATAGGAGATCAATGCTACCCAACTAACATTTTAAGCTGTTCTGTGATTATTGCATAGTTATTGTCACATTATTAGATCGGATCACTTTATTTTCACAATGATGAACAGGGTCGATCAATCAGTTCCTTCAGTGTTACATCACAACAGGTAGACGATCACATTTGTTTACAAAATAAGCCACTTGATTTGGGCTGCGGTATGTATAGTTAATGAAGGGTTTTCAAAGTGACAGTTGTAAGAAAATAACAGCTTTTTAAGTTGATAATAGATGGCGTTGCACCGAAGTGCGATATCATCGTAAAAACACAGCACCATGGAAAACATTTCAATGTCAGCTGAATAATTTATTATTATTGGTTTGTTTGTGTAATTTAAACAATACAGTACAAATTAATACTAGGTATGAAATACGACAAGCCCAAGTTACAAGCAATAACAACGCATTTAATGTTGACATCAGACCAGTCAGTGCCATCTACCGGGGATAGCGGGACTTTCTGTCTTTTAAAATGTAACCTTGAAAACCATTCTAGAGGTTTTAAGATTTGATAATGGAGTAATATAACATATTTGAGTTCACGTGAAACATACTGCGGCTTTGATCAACACTGAGCGACGATATTAAGAGCCTTCATAGAGCCAACTAGCGCCGCCAACCTTAAAAAAATAATATCTTCCAATATAATCAATTTGATTAAAAAAGCTATTTACAAAATGTTTATTACGATAAATACTATTTTTAAATGCTCATTTATAACGTGATTCAATGTCGGTAAGTTGTAGTTCGCATAATTGCGAAAAACGGCCGTTTTTGGCACATTTGTGAACTACAACTTAGCTTGTCGCAATTATGCCATGTATTGTATATTGAAAAATAGTATTTATCGTAATAAACATTTTGTAAATAGCTTTTTTAATAAAATTTATTAAATTGGAAGATATTATTTTTTCAAGATTGGCGGCGCTAGTTGGCTCATGGAAGGCCCTTAATAAGCTTACTTTAAGGTCGTCATGGTACAAAATAGCAAAGTATTATTGAAGTAATCCTGGGGGCTTTTGAATATGGCGAAATTTTTTGATAATTTTCAGTTTAATGTCTACAGGGACTATTTTGTGTTTAATATCACGTTAAATTAATCAGAAAATGTTCGCGAATGACAGTATGGTGAAATTATTGGAGGATTCATGCAGGATCTGAAGTTTGGCGCTATAGTCAAGAGTCCCACTACGAGCTCGGGAGTGAACGTGACTGTCGGAGCTGCTTCGTCCGGAGTGACGACGCTACGGGGACTCCACTGGATGAAGAGAAGACGATATGATATTTTGAATGTTCTGTAACATGACATTGGCAAATGGCGAGCTGTCGAGTCCATTAATAAAATATTAATAAGTAATCCTGGTGGTGACCGCGACTTCAATCGTTATGGTTAACGTTTTCATTTTGACACTTGAACGATATACATTGCCGCGTTTCGTTGTCGTTTGTTAAAACTTGCAAAAACATAGCAGCAATGTATAGCGTCCATGTGTCAAATTGAAAGCGATAACGATTGGAAGTCGCGGTCACACCACTGCTATAAGAGTTAATGGTAATGGCTCAGGATTTGAATCCACGACTTCGGCTTTCCGTAACAAACTCTATATCAACAGAGTTGTAGTGATTTCAAAGACCATCACATAATTAGTACCCATATTCTGGTATATGTTGCAAGAACTGCTTATAGAATATATGCTTCAAGAATATTTCTGTGAATTTCTTTTAATAAGAGCCAATTTTCTGGATATTAAGATGTTTATATATGAGGTCTGTGTATTCTCATTTAAAACCTTGTCATCTGTGTCAACCTTATTCGTTTCAACATTGCCAATATTCAGCTGTGTTTCATCAGATTTGGAAACTTCAGAAATTCTAAAGTCTAAACGACTCATTTCGAAATTATCTTCAGTCTTTAGACTATCAAGTTTAACCTTTTCTCTAGATCTTTTAACTAGAAAGCTAGTGTGTTTGTCAATTTTCACAGATTTGGCAACATTCCTATAAATATCGGGTATCGTGACTCTTTTAAAAACAGAAGTCACATCTCGATTTATATGCAATTTCGTGAATTCTTTATCAATGTCATCTATATTTAAGCATTCATCTTTATTTTTTATCATCTCATCTGCTTTTAGTTTTGAATCAGTATTATTAACAGGTTTTGAACTATTTACGACTTTTTCATTATTAACGCTTTCAAATTTCTTCGCAATAATACTTTTTAGTCGTGATTCTACAACTTTTGGACCTGGTACCACGTTTTCAGTTTGTGCATTTAGTTCAACTTTGGAACAATCATCGGATACTATGTTTTTTGCTTCAATTGACGCTATTAAAGTATTTTTATTTTCACTTTTAGCTGCGAGAATCTTTCTGAGACGAGAATTTGTAGTTTTAGTAATTTCAATGTCTTTAAAAGTCTGTGATTTAGTAACGTCGATATCAAAATTAGATTTTTTAGAGTTTCTAATATCATCATCAGTGTTGGTTTTATTAATACCTGAATTAACTCTTTTTACATACAAATTGTCGTTTCTAGTTTCAATGTCTTGTATTATAGACTCATCAATTTTAAATCCTCTTACATTAGTTATATTTAAATCTTCGTCTATAATTTTATCATTGAGACTTTTCAATTTAGACCAAATTGCAAGTTTTTTGTTGAGTATGCTTTTCAAATTAGTTATTTTTCGATCGTTTCTTTCAAATACGTCTTTATTATAATCATTAAGCCTTCCAGTGTCCAAACTATCAACATTTATTGTTATATTAACAGTTACAGGTTTTTCATTTTCATTCTTATCATGTACATCACCAGCATCATTATCATTCAATGTCAGAGTCTTTCTAATGTTTCTTCCATTGACTTTATTACCAAATGGTTCTCTATTTGAATCATATATGCCTTTATTCTCTTTACCTCCTCTCTTACTCTCGAGTTTAACGTTTTTCTTGTCATTTCTATCATCAACATTGTCTTTTACATTACCACTGCTCTCAAACACACTTCCCTTATAAATACCATCGTAATTTTCGCTCAATTTTCTCCCACATTCATTACAGTTCTCCTTATTCTCTTTACCAACATCAATAACCTTGAAAATCTCTTCAAATGCATCCCAATTATCTCCCTTCACACTTTTCTTACCATATCTTTCATCAACAACCCTAAATTTACCTTCCCGATCTATTTCCCCATTAATATCCATTGCATCAATGTAACGACCATTATACACCTCATTAACATCCATTAGATCATTATTACCACCAATATCTACTTCAATACCATCCATTATATCAATATTAGCCCTATTTTCACCTCCAATCTCTCTGCCGCGGCTGTTTACACCAATATCTACTTCGTTAACATCCATTATATCAATATTAGCCCTATTATTCCCTCTAATACCTCCATTCTCTCTGCCGCGGCTGTGTACATCAGACTCTGTCTCCGTGAGTGTATTCTGCACAGTGCTACCGTACAGATTGTGGTCGATCTAAGCGAACAGAGCTGTCGGGTCGGCGCCGATGATCTCGCAGAAGAACTGGTCCTGTTCTATCGGTTTCTTGATCCAACGGCCGAGTTTGGCTTTCTCGAATGCGTCGATAAGCTGACCTTTAGCTGCCTGTGAGTGGAAATAATGTAATTTTATATTGATGATAGAATTCTGTGTCAAAAAGTATCAAAGTCAAATCTCTTTATTGCAAGTAAGCACGTTGTGTACATTTTTGCACGTCAACATATTTTTGAATTTACATTTACACCACTTTGCAAGGAAAAGGTGCCAACGCTGAGGGGAAAAAGTCGCAAAAAACTCTTAGCAGCACATCTTTTAAAATAATAATAATACAATTACTTAATAACTAGGTATTACACAACTATCATCAGTCTATTTATATGTCCCCACTGCTCGAGCACAGACCTTCCCTTACATCGAGGGTGCTGGGGCCATGATCCACCACGTGGGCCCTATGCAAATTGGCGGATATCACATGCCTTAAGATTTTTTTCTTGTTCTAGGCATGCAGGTTTCATCACGATGTTTTCCTTCACCGTTTTGAGAGCACTCGGTGAATGTACGCAAGTTTTTCGGTCGGAAAAACCGAGGATAACTCATTGGTACATGGTTGCCCTGACTGGGCATCGAACCTGGGACCTCCGTATCGCAAGTCCATTGACCCAACCACTGAGCCGAGAGTAACTTGTACGGTCGAAGACAAAGAAAGGTGAACAGTAGAGTTTTTAAGGTTGAGATTATCTCAAAAACTACTTGACCTATTGCAATAATTATTTCACTGTTAGATAGATAAAAGTTAAAACTATGTAACTGTAAAAGAATTATTAAAATCGGTCCAGTAGTTTTTGAGAAAATCGCAACATTATTGAGGTCAAAACTGTAAAGGAAAACATCGTGATGAAACCTGCATGCCGTAGAAAATATCTAAGGTATCACGCGGTGGTGGATCATGGCCCCAGCTCCCTCGATGTAAGGGAAGGTATGTACCCAAGCAGTGGGGACTTACAAATAGACTGATGATGAAACTTAGTACCTGGTAGAGAGGACACAGGTTTTTAGCTTCGTTGTAGAGCAGGTTATCCAAGTTTGATGGTATCTCATGTGGCTCCGAATCAGTTGCCAGCTCCTGGAATATATATGTGATCATCAACAATCTATTCAAGCCGCGGTTCTCTTGAAAATGGCGGGAAACGTCGGTTGCGAAATTATTTGATAATTTTCCTTTTAATGTCTACAGGGACTATTTTGTGTTTAATATCACGTTAAGTTAATCAGAAAATGTTCGCGAATGACAGTACGGTGAAGTTATTGGATTATTTATGCAAGATCTGAAGTTTCAAGCTTTTATCAAGAGTTCCCGCTACAAGCTCGGGAGTGAGCGTGACTGTCGAGCTGCTTCGTCCAGAGTGATGACGCTACGGCGACTCCTCTGGAGGAAGATAGAAGACTATTATATATTGAATTTTCTGTAACATGACATTGGCAAGTGACGAACTGTCGAGACCATTAATAAAATAAATTATCAAGCCGAGAAATTTAAAAATTTCATTAAATGAACACTTGTTGGGAAGGCGTATTACAGGATAGATGACTATTTAAACGATATGTTTAATATGTCTCACTCAACACCCGCTGTGTCCACTCGGTCAGAAGCCCCAGCTCTTTAAGTCACATCCCCAGTACCAGGGCACTATGAGCCGCCTGGAGTCTCATTAGCATGCGGCCCCGCGAGTGTCTGTGGGGCGAGTGGGTGGAGGGGCGCTTTGGGTGAGGCCTGCGTCCAGCAGTGGACTGATACGGGCTGATGATGATGAAGTTGCATTACAAGTACCAGGATCCCATGGCTATTCCGGAGTCTCAATATGTCTCACTCAACACCCGCTGTTTCCAGCTTTCCTGCTCTTTAAGTCACATCACAAGTACCAGGGCACTATGAGCCGCCTGGAGTCTCATTAGCATGCGGGCCCGCGTGTGGCTGTGGGGCGAGTGGGGGGAGGGGCGCCTTGGGAGATCCTCCCATTCCGTGTGCCGCGCCCCTGCCTGTCTGTTACCTGCGGCAGGAGAGGCAGCCTCTGGACCAGGTGTTGCCAGCGCGCGAACATGCTCTGCTTGCACAGCAGCGAGGGTTGACCGCTCTCCAGCTTGCCAGTCGTCGCGTTCACTACTTCGGGTTGCTGGATGATAAAAAAACAATAATTTAAAAAAGACGGCTTAGTGCTAGTCTGCCTCGCGCCCCGAGGCTTCCGTGCAACGCAACTTAACCCCGTAACTTTAATCTTGTTTGTTATTTGCAATAACGTTATGTTGTACTTCGTAATAACAAAAAAATATATTTTTGGAGAGATGTAATTTCAAATTTACAGTTTTCGGATTTTTTTTCTTTACTTGTGCTGTAAGACCTAGCTTCTTGCCAAATTTCATGATTCTAGGTCAACGGGAAGTACCCTATAGGTTTTGGTTTTCATACAAATATGCGAAAAAATGCGACATAATCAGCGATATCTTTTGATTGCGTTGACGTAGAAGGTTCATTTTTTCACGGCTGCATAAGGTTGCAGACCTGAGTATTTGACTACATTATAGCCTATGAAATTCAAAATTCAAATTAGTTATTGCTTCACCATATGGTATGTTACAGCTGTTAATTGCCAATGATCCAGTTCACAACATGGCACCCCGTGAGGGCACATCAATACTTGTTGAAGCTGGCATTTGGCGGCAACTATTTGAGACAGCTTATGACTACATTGTAGCCTATGAACGCATTTGGCGGCAACTATTTGAGACAGGTTATGACTACATTGTAGCCTATGAACGCATTTGGCTGTAACTATTTGAGACAGCTTATGACTACACTACAGGCTGACTGTGACCGCGCTTAGCGGAAACTATTTGACACCTATTATGACTACAGGCGGACTATGACCGCATTTGGCGGAAAATGGCGGAAATTATTTGACAGTTGTCAAGGGTCACTCACTGGGGTCGTGGCACACCAGCACACACTGAACGAGGGCGCCCGGTGTGGCGTGCGCGCCTCCGTGCTGGCCACGCGCGCCAGCATGGGCCGCTGCAGGCGGAACGGGGGCGGCAGCGAGCGGATGTAACCCTCGATGCGGCCGCAGATGGCTCTGGAAAGAATATTATTCAAATGAAAATGACAAATATATGAGCCATTACTACAAATCTATACATATAATAAGACTGTAAAAAAGTTGTGTCTGTACATTGGATATTTTTTGAAAAGAATAATTGTAATGTGTTTTAGAATCGATACTGATGCCAAAACACTAATTTTTAGAATTTTTGTCTGTTTGTGACTTTGTGCAAGTATCACGCCATAACTACTGAAGGTATTTTGATGGGAGTTTCACTAGGAGATAGCTGAAATATCCGGACAGCTCATAGGCTATAAGCCATGGCGGTATGTGATGTGATGTGCAATTAGCAGGCCGTTACTCACGTGATACCCGATTCTTAAACGCGCTAGGTTACGTTTATTAATAGGAACGCCATCTTGAGGTCGTTCTCAAGATTGACTTTTGAGCTGAGAGTGATTTATTAATACGGACCTAACACTTATATGGTAATACTCGACTCAACGCACTGCTGGCAGCAGCGCCGCATTGCGACCTGTTCGCCGACCCGCTGTACAAAGTGCTGAGTGAATGTTTGTTGTTATGTGAGAATGATGAATGAATGAATGCGGCTGGATTTCTGTATTGTGTTGTGATATGGTGACATTTTGTATTTTTTATTGTTATTGACATTTTCATTATTGTTATCCTGTAAATTAATTTAATAATATGACTAAGACAATTTATTAAATGTATAGTGCATTAGTTTAAGACTGTCAAATGTCCTACGACATGTATCGGCGACATGTCAAGCGAAGCCGGCCGATTTCGCCTGACATATCTGGCGACATCGCGCGACTTATGTCCGTAGCGACGTCAGGCGAAGTCGTGCGACTTCGCAAAACTTCGCTTGATATATCTGGCGACATCGCGCGACTTATGTCCGTAGCGACGTCGATGTTGCCAGACATGTCGCGCGAAGTCCGGCAACGTCGCGCTACTTCACCCGACGTCCCTGGCAACCCGTGTCGCGCGATGTTGCCAGACATGTCGCGCGAAGTCCGGCAACGTCGCACTACTTCACCCGACGTCCCTGGCGACACGTGTCGCAGGACATTTGTCCCCTAATGTATCCTTGGCTTTATACTAGACATTTAAATGAAATAATAAATAAATGGTCTTTGTGACTGCAATAAATCGTTTGAATTTGAATATAAAAAAATTGTTCCACGATTTTTGGAGTATGTTCTCAGGTCTCGAAAAGTTACAGCCCCCTTACCTTGAACTCTTATAGCAGTATTACTTTCATAATACTTTGTTACTTCGTACAATGTCGACCTTAATAAGCTTACTTTAAGGTCGTCATTGTACGAAGTAACAAAGTATTATGAAAGTAATACTGCTATAAGAGTTAAAGGGAAGGGGGCTGGTATTTATAAAACATTTATTTACAAAATTAGGAAACCTAACTCGACTAAAACCAGACCGGAACTCGTATATTTCCTAACAAATTATTAATACGCGACTAGATAGCCAGTGCTTATAGCCGAGTAATTATAGTAACCAGTTGTGTGACCCGGCGAAAGGAGGTATGGCGCAATCACGAGGTTTTTACTACTGGAAAAACAGCGCTGCTATATGGTCTTACGTTGTATTTTATCGTATAGGTAATAAAGTAATAATAAGAAATATCATCATCATCATCATCATCAGTCTACTTATATCGCCCCACTGCTCGGGCACAGACCTTCCCTTACATCGAGGGAGCTCGGGCCATAATCCACCACGCGGGCCCAGTGCGGGTTGGCGGATTTAACATGCCTTAGAGTTTTTTTTTTCTTCTACGACATGCAGGTTTCATCACGATGTTTTCCTTCACCGTTTTGAGAGCACTCGGTAAATGTACGTAAGTTTTTCCGTCGAAAAAACCGAGGATAACTCATTGGTACATGGCTGCCCTAGCTGGGAATCGAACCTGGGACCTCCATATTGCAAGTCCATTGACCCAACCACTGAGCCACCGAGCTCTCTAATAAGAAATATAAGATAAAATAAATATTCTTTATTGCAAAAAAATAAAAAGTATTACACAAAATAAATAGGCTAATACAGTTAGTATTACAATTGGCGGTCTTATCAAAGCGATCTCTTCCAGACAACCTTTGGGTAGAGAATTCGGCGCATGAATAGGTAGCTTGTTGAGCAATATTAAATACCTATCATTAGCTGGTACTTAAGATAAGTACCTACCTACATAAAAAATAAAAAAATAAAACTTATTTACCTACTAATAATAATTATACTTATGAGTATAAATAATTGTTTTTACCAATAAATAAACTGATACATTACATACTAATAAATACTTAACATAAAAAGAAATAGACTACTTACTATACAATACAATAGACTACTTACTATATAATATAGAATATTTGTAATAATATCCAATATATATATATTTATTGCAAAAAAGAACTAACTACTACAAAATAAAACTAACTTAATATCTAAAAAAAAAAATACCTATGAAATAAAACTATAAACTAAAGAACGAACACGTCGTCGAGGTCCCAGTTCTGTGGCATGGTGCCCAGGACGCTGGCAGCATTTCCTCGCTGTATGGCAATACTTAAACGCTGAGCGAGGTAGCTGCCAGCTCTGGGATCACCTGGACCAACCGGGTAGACAGCTCGTGGATGATATCTTTCGAGTCTGTCGACCATGGGCCCATTGTTTCTACAGCAAGCGCCGCAAACTCATGATGTGGAGTCAGTCGTGAGTATTTGCGGCGCTTGAGTATTTGCGCCTGTTCCGCAGCAAATAAAATAAAAAATATAAAATACAATGTCAAACTTAGAACTAAAATATCCGGTAAACCTTCGTCAGTCAAATAACCCGCCCCTTATCATACCCGGTGCAAAGGTACCCGTAACGCTTGCGGTGTTACCGCGCTGTATAGCTATGGCTAACCTTTGCACCAGGTAGGACCCGGAGCGAGAGTCACAACCCCTCTCTCTAAGGCGACGGCCAATGTCTGCGACAAATTGTATGGCTTCCGCCCCCCAGCAACCCGTCGTCTCCACCGCGAACGGAACAAACAGATAATTTTGCTGGAGAGCGGCATACTTAATAATAAGAAATGGACATAGTAGTAGTCGATGGCACGGTCCTCGAAGTTGTTCAGCAATATGTCTATTTAGGATATACTCTGCAGCTGGACAGGAACAACTTCGAGAAAGAGAGCGACAGGAGAATTCAGCTGGGCTGGGCAGCATTTGGGAAGCTACGTCATATCTTCTCGTCTTCAATACCACAATGCCTAAAAACTAAGGTCTTCAACCAGTGCATCCTGCCAGTGATGACGTAGGGAGCCGAAACGTGGACATTGACGGCGAGACTGGCCCACAAGTTCAAAGTCGCTTAGCGAGCTATGGAAAGAGCTATGCTTGGAATTTCTCTGTTAGATAGAATAAGAAACGAGTATATCCGCCAGTAGACAAAAGTGGTTGACATTGCTCATAGAATCAGTAAACTGAAGTGTCACTGTCGTAGAACCGATAACCGATGGGGTAGACAGGTTCTCGAATGGAGACCACGAACGGGTAAACGTAGTGTGGGACGCTCCCCGACCAGATGGAGGGATGACTTGTGCAGGGTGGCTGGCAGAAACTGGACGCAAAAAGCCGAGAATCGGGTTGAGTGGCGTGATTTAGGAGAGACCTGCGTCCAGCAGTGGACTAACACGGGCTAATGATGATGATGAAGTTGCATTAAAAGTACCAGGATACCATGGCTAATCAAGAGTGTCATGAAGCGGTCCAGAATGCTTCAACACCCGCTGTCTCCAGTCGGTAAGAAGTCCCATCACAAGTACCAGGGCACTATGAGTCGCCTGGAGTCTCATTAGCATGCGGCTCCGCGTGTGGCTGTGGGGCGAGTGGGGGGAGTGGCGCCTTGGGAGAGACCCAAGGCCAGCAGTGGACTGACACGGGCTGATGATGATGATGCTGAAAGTTCTTTCCCACTTGTTCTCCTCAGCGTTGGCACCTTTTCCTTGCGAAGTGATGTAAATGTAAATTCAAAGATTTTTGACATGCGTACACAACCTGCTTACTTGCAATAAAGATATTTGAATTTGAAGAATTTTAAAAATCAAACAAGTATTTCTCGAGATAATCTCAACCTTAATGACTATTCTGTATAGTTCTGCCAGCCAATGTAATGTTACAGAATATTCAAAATATCATATCGTCTTCTCTTCATCCAGGGGAGTCGCCGTAGTGTCGTCACCCTGGGTAGCCGCGTCTTCATGTGTTCATCCAGAGGAGTCGCCGTAGCGTCGTCACTCTGGACGAAGCAGCTCGACAGTCACGTTCACTCCCGAGCTCGGAGCGGGACTCTTGATAATAGCTCGAAACTTCAGATCTTGCATGAATTCTGTATCTACTATTCCAAGTATTAGACCGCACGTAACTTGAAACTGGTTGAACCCCCCCCCCCCCCCCCCTTAACAGAGTCCTTGCATGAAAATGGTGGGAAAGAAAAGTTTCGAGCGAAAAGTTGTCAGACAACATTATTTAGCGAAAATAGCGAAAAGTTTGCGGACGTGTGTTGATTTATCGCAAATATAGCAATAGAAAGACTATTTTCTCTATAATAATAATAAAAATTAGGTGATTTATTGTGTAACTTTCATACAAAATATGTGGTGTTGACAGGTTTTTTGAAAGTTTTCTCCGAAAACTTTCGCTAATCTTTTTGACAGACTTTTCAATTCAATATATTGGTACAAAAAAGACACAATACAAAAAAAGATGTGCTGCTGAGAATTGTTTTGACAATTTTCTCCGAAAATGATAAAATATCATTTATTTGCCACATAAAAGTTTTTACAGTCATCTTCTACTTTATAAAATAATAGTAATAAATATTTACTTATAAATAAAAAATTGGGGCCAATTCGCTACCCTGTGGGAGAGTGCCCAAAAGGCTGGCGACGTTACCTCGTTGTATAGCCAGCGATATACGCTGGCCGAGGTAAGCGCCAGCCCTTTGGTCACCCGACGAGTCAATTGTCGCCAATCTTTTTTGGGGGACTTTTCGTTTTCAATTCAATTTACTTTATTGTTTAAAAAAAGCTACACTATACAATTACAAACCATCATTATTATGCATTTTATATCTATTATGTATAGTATGAGACAATAATTTTTGGTTTGTTAATTTAGCAGAAAACACGTTATTATTATATTACAAAAAAGTCATATTCAATCCAAATAATTGTACTAATAAGACCAGAATTAAAAAACTGTCGCGAATTGTATGAAAGTGACATTCGATTAAACGCCTTAATTTAAACTGTTATAGTCATAAAAGTTTTGTATAAGCTAAGTTGGTGATTTTTTTAGTGATTTTAGACTTAATAAGACTAAAAGTGTTTCAAAATGCAGGCGCTACCTCTGGCATGTTTCTTATCTATGATACGTAAGTGTTTAACATGTAAGAGTTATATTAAGTCTAGATCAAGTCCGCAGTGTGTGACGCCCCCCAACCAGATGGAGGGACGACCTACGCAAGGTGCAGGGATTTATTTATTTAGGTTCTCCAACAACACATACATTATACATTTAATAACATACAGTATTCAGATGGCTGGTGCTGATGTATGTGTCTTTTATAGGAGGACACAACGTTCATAACAGCGCGCATGCAGAGATTACAAACATAATATAGTTATTAGTTATGCATTAAGATAGATATATAGATAAATAAATACAAGATAGAGTAATATAAGACAGTATAGTAAATTAACAAAAGAGTGATAAATTAAATTAAATTTACTGTGTGATCTAATGTTTGATTGGGATTGCATGCAAAAAGCCGAGAATCGTATTGGGAGAGGCCTGCGTCCAGCAGTGGACTGATACGGGCTCTTGATTTTGATGATGAAGTTGCATTAAAAGTACCAGGAGACCATAGCTATTGCGAAGTGTCATGACACGGTCCAGTATGCTTCAACACCCGCTGTCTTCACTCGGTCAGAATCCCCAGCTCTATAAGTCACATTACAAGTACCAGGGCACTATGAGCCACCTGGAGTCTCATTAGCATGCGGCCCCGCGTGTGGCTGTGGGGCTAGTGGCGCCTTGGGAGAGGCCTGCGTCCAGCAGTGGACTGACACGGGCTGATGATGATGACGAAGTTGCTTTACAAGTACCAGGAGACCATGGCTAATCCGGAGTCTCAATATGTCTCACCCAACACCCGCTGTGTCCACTCGGTCAGAAGCCCCAGCTCTTTAAGTCACATCACAAGTACCAGGACACTATGAGCGGCCTGGAGTCTCATTAAACATGCGGCATATACAATTAAGTTTGTACTCTAAACTAAGGCTAGTATTTATTTATTTTATTAATGGACTCGACAGTTCGTCATTTGCCAATGTCATGTTACAGAAAATTCAATATATAATAGTCTTCTATCTTCCTCCAGGGGAGTCGCAGTAGCGTCTTCACCCTGGGTAGCCGCGTCTTCATCCAGAGGAGACGCCGTAGCGTCATCACTCTGGACGAAGCAGCTCGACAGTCACGTTCACTCCCGAGCTTGTAGCGGGAACTCTTGATAAAAGCTTGAAACCCCAGATCTTGCTTAAATTATCCAACAAAATCACCATACTGTCACTCGCGAACATTTTCTGATTAATTTAACGTGATATTAATCCCAAAATAGTGCCTGTAGACATTAAAGGGAAAATTATCCAATAATTTCGCAACCGTCGTTTCCCGCCATTTTCAAGAGACCTAAGGCTAGTATTTTTTTACAATGGGTCATTATTCTTATAAATATCTCAACTTAATTCAGCTCCCAATTTTCTTACAAATAACTTAAACGGTAATTAAGTTACTTGATTGCAAATTCTCGATTGCAAGTTAAGGAGTAACATGTAGTCACGCTTCACGACACGAGTATTCAGTGCGAAGAAATTAGCATTTCGTCATTGGACTAGATTAGAATGTATTTTATATTGAGCTCAGTGATTGGAACACTGCATACATAGGTCCTAGGCCCGTATAAATAGTCTCGAGCTCAAACCCAAGAGCGAATTCAACTGATACACTCTCAAGACGTAATCACTATCACAAGTATGTCAATCATTAATTAATCAATCTTGAGGGCGTATCACGTGGTGTCTTTCTCAAGTCGCAGTTCGCCTGCAATCAACAACGTTCTCAAGTGTGAGTTTGACAGTTCTCTTGAGAACTGAGTTTTGTTTATTAATACGGCGTTACTCACGTGATACCCGATTCCTAAACGCGCACCTAAGTTACGTTTATTAATAGGAACGCCATCTTGAGGGCGTTCTCAAGATTGACTTTTGAGCTGAGAGTGATTTATTAATACGGGCCTTAGCTTCTTGCCAAATTCTATGATTCCAGGTCAACGTGAAGTACCCTATAGGTTTTGGTTTTCATACAAATATGCGAGAAAAAGCGACATAAACATTGATATCTATTGATTGCGTTGACGTAGAATTTTAATTTTTTTCCCGGCTGCATGAGGTTGCAGACCTGAGTATTTGGTATTAATTTCAACTTGATCCGTCCACGCGTTTCTGAGATATAGGTCTTGACAGACAGACGGACAACAAAGTGATCCTATAAAGGGTTTCTTACGACGACGACCGGGTCTTTTCACCCCTAACTTCGGGGGAGAAGTGCGGGCCTTGAGGTATACCCTCTCTACCCGGGCATGAGCTCGCCGGATAATGATCCGACGGTGAGATTGGTCCCGCTTGGTATGCAGGATAAAGGGTTTCTTAACGTGGGGTCCATGGACCCCTTAGGGGTCCGTAGCATGTGTGTCAGGGGTCTGCAGTAGGTCAGTCAGTCTAAAAATATTGCCTTGCCTTGTCGAAGACTGTCCCACAATTTAACGTGCTCATTGAGGCCAAACAGCAGCAACCTTCTCATTAACGTAGTAAGTGTAATAAAAGTGCCAATAAAAGACTTTTTTTTATTTCCAAAAATATTTATGGCTGGGGTCCGTGGAATAGTTTAAATTGTGAAAGTGGTCCGTGACTGCAAAAAGGTTAAGAAACCCTGATATCCTTATAGTATAAGGGTTCCTTTTTCCTTTTGAGGCACAGCACCCTAAAAGGAGTATTTCCCTCTCGGTGGGAATACGGAAACCGACTCCTACACCCCGAATTATACCCAATTCGCGGGTCAAGCGTTTAATTTAGTCACATTGCTTTACATCTCTATATAAGTAGCAATCGACAATATTATTCAATCATGTCACACACTTTTCCCGTCCCTAAGTGACCAATCACCTATATTTCTAGGTATAGACTTGGTTAGTTCCTAGTTTTTCCAGTTTTCTAGCACGTAACGACCGGTCAAACGACGTGTCTCACGCTTGTATAATCGTGAGAGTACTTAAATCTAAATAGATACGTATGAAAGAAAGTTAGATACAACATTATATTATTATGCGGTAGTATTAAGAGCCTTCATAGAGCCAACTAGCGCCGCCAATCTTAAAAAAATAATATCTTCCAATATTTTTTTTTTGTTAACCTAACAATTGTCCCACCGCTGGGCAAAGGTCTCCCCCTCCTCTTCCATCCATCCCTGTCCTGAGCCTCTTCCAGCCACCCATCCCTGTATCTAACGACATCGTCTCTCCACCTACGCCGCGGTCTGCCCCGACGCCGGCGCCCGTCCGATGGCACGCATTCTGTGACAGTCCGGGCCCATCGGTCCGGCTGCATGCGGCACACGTGGCCCGCCCAGTTCCACTTTAATGTGGCTGCTTTGCGGGCCACGTCTGCTACGCCAATATAATCAATTTTATTAAAAAAGCTATTTACAAAATGTTTATTACGATAAATACTATTTTTCAACATACAATACATGGCATAATTGCGAAAAGCTAAGTTGTAGTTCACAAATGACCAGGAGACCATATCACGATAGCTCCAACCTTCTGACACTTCAGCTTGCTGATACTATGAGCAATGGCAACTACTTGTGTTCTCGGATAAACTCATTTCTTGAATCTGATTTATTGAATCACCGAATTGTTATGTAATGATTGCAGGTCCACCTGGTGTTCAATTCGAGAACTCGTTACTGCAAATAGCGCCAGTCGACAAGGCGAAATGTCCCTTCGTGAAGAACAACAACGATGTCGGATTCCAGTTGTATACCAGGTAGGTTTAATTTAAAGAAAAGCATAGGTACGGTAGCCGGCGTCGGGGCAGACCTCGGCGTAGGAGAGACGATGTCGTTAGATACAGGGATGGGTGGCTGGAAGAGGCTCAGGACAGGGATGGATGGAAGAGGAGGGGGGAGACCTTTGCCCAGCAGTGGGACAATTTATAGGTTAAAAAAAATAGGTACGGTGGACCACAGAGAAAGGTGCACAGGAGAGTTTTTAAAGTCGAGATTATCTCAAAAACTACTGGACCTATCACAAAAATTCTTTCACTGTTTGATAGATAAAAGTTAAAACTATGTACTGTAAAAGAATTATTAAATTCGATCGAGCAGTCTTTGAGAAAATCTCAACCTTATTTAGGCCCCCTGTACAGTTCTCAGAAATTCAGTCCGATAGTTATAGGGTCCAGTTCACGACATCAAAAGTCACTTCATCGACGGTCGCTATCGAAAACGTTACATCGACGGGTCACTGTACCGACAGTACACTATTTCGATGGTACGCTGCATCGACAGTACACTATATCGAAGGTACGCTGCATCGACAGTACACCATATCGATGATACGCTGCATCGACAGTACACCATATCGATGGTACGCTGCATCGACAGTACACCATATCGATGGTACGCTGCATCGACAGTACACCATATCGATGGTACGCTGCATCGACAGTACACTATATCGATGGTACGCTGCATCGACAGTACACCATATCGATGGTACGCTGCATCGACAGTACACCATATCGATGATACGCTGCATCGACAGTACACCATATCGATGGTACGCTGCATCGACAGTACACCATATCGATGGTACGCTGCATCGACAGTACACCATATCGATGGTACGCTGCATCGACAGTGCACCATATCGATGGTACGCTGCATCGACAGTACACTATATCGATGGTACGCTGCATCGACATTGACAGTATACTATATCGATGGTACGCTGCATCGACAGTACACTATATCGAAGGTACGCTGCATCGACATTGACAGTATACTATATCGATGGTACGCTGCATCGACAGTACACTATATCGATGGTACGCTGTATCGACATTGACAGTATACTATATCGATGGTACGCTGCATCGACAGTACACCATATCGATGGTACGCTGCATCGACAGTACACCATATCGATGGTACGCTGCATCGACAGTACACCATATCGATGGTACGCTGCATCGACAGTACACTATATCGATGGTACGCTGCATCGACAGTACACCATATCGATGGTACGCTGCATCGACAGTACACCATATCGATGGTACGCTGCATCGACAGTACACTATATCGATGGTACGCTGCATCGACAGTACACCATATCGATGGTACGCTGCATCGACAGTACACTATATCGATGGTACGCTGTATCGACATTGACAGTATACTATATCGATGGTACGCTGCATCGACAGTACACTATATCGATGGTACGCTGCATCGACAGTACACTATATCGATGGTACGCTGCATCGACAGTACACAATATCGATGGTACGCTGCATCGACAGTACACCATATCGATGGTACGCTGCATCGACAGTACACCATATCGATGGTACGCTGCATCGACAGTACACTATATCGATGGTACGCTGCATCGACAGTACACCATATCGATGGTACGCTGCATCGACAGTACACCATATCGATGGTACGCTGCATCGACAGTACACTATATCGATGGTACGCTGCATCGACAGTACACCATATCGATGGTACGCTGCATCGACAGTACACCATATCGATGGTACGCTGCATCGACAGTACACCATATCGATGGTACGCTGCATCGACAGTATATAATATCGACGGTACGCTGTATCGACAGCCCGACTCAAGCCAGTCCCAAATAATATAATTTAACGGTCAAAAAACACGGTCCATTATGCTCCAACACCTGCTGCCTCCACTCGGTCAGAAGCCCCAGCTCTTTAAGTCACATCACAAGTACCAGGGCACTATGAGCCGCCTGGAGTCACACTAGCATGCGGCCCCGCGTGTGGCTGTGGGGCGAGGGCGCCTTGGGAGAGGCCTATCCAGCAGTGCTCATACCGATGATGATGGCTTTGTATTCCCTTACAGACACAACCCGACAGTATACCAAGAGCTTCAAGTGGAAGATGATGAGTTACTGTTCGCTTCGAATATAGACTTTCACGATCCCACAGTCATATACTTCCATGCCTTCATGGAGAATCCTGACGATGGCAGTGCAGTTATGGTTAGAGAAGGTGAGTGAAAATGTAAAAACTGTTTAAAGTTCCATGAGCCAACTAGCGCCGCCTATCTTGAAAAAAAAATATCTTAGAATTTAATCAATTTAATTAAAAAAGCTATTTACGAAATGTTTATAACGATAATTACTATTTTTTAAATGCTTATTTATAACGTGATTCAATGTCGGTAAGTAGTAGTTCGCATAATTGCGAAAAAACGGCCGTTTTTGGCACATTTTTGAACTACAACTTAGCTTGTCGCAGTTATGCCATGTATTGTATATTGAAAAATAGTATTAATCCTAATAAACATTTGGTAAATAGCTTTTTTAATAAAATTGATTAAATTGGAAGATATTATTTTTTCAAGCCAAGGCCAAGGCCGCCAGGCGCTAGTTGGCTCATGGTAGGCCCTTAAGTAATTATGTTATTATTATTTTAAAAGATGTGGTGCTGAGTTTTTGGTAAATTTTCCTCCTCAGCGTTGGCACCTTTTCTTTGCAAAGTGGTGTAAATGCAAATTCAAAAATATGTTACCGTGCAAAAATGTACACAACGTGCTTACTTGCATTACCGTCAGGATGGCGCGGACGAGCTCCCAGGGCCTCGAGGCCTATCCTGGACTGATGTACCGCTTAAGCTGGAATTAGTGACGGAGTCTCATAATTTGTGACGCAATAGTTTAAAAGTTATAAGCGTTTGAAGGGGGCCGCGCCATCCTGACGCCTGAAAATTTGACTGATCAAAATCAAATTAATGAACCCATATGGAACAAATTTGATTGATAAAACCGGATGTGACGCGGAAATGATGAGCATGTACCCAATTTTCATGTTTCAAACATAAACAGGTAAAAAGATATAAGCCTTCATAGGGGGCCGTGCAGAATCTCGCACCACCCCCCCTGGATCTCGAGAACCAGACAAGATACACGAACGCGGATTGTATGAGGACATAATGCCGCAGAACGCTGAATTCGTGACGAAAGAACCGACATTCAAAACGCAATAGTTCAAAAGTTATAACCAAAAGACTTTTTTCGACCGTCAGGATGGCGCGGCCCCTTACAAACGCTTATAACTCGGTAAATATCTAATCACGGACGACGTGACTACCATCATTATTTCGGCATTCAGCGTCACGAATTTGTGACGCAAGGTCCGGGGCTCCAAGTTCAATACTTGCTGAGAAAACAAAATAACTAATTCCCTATAGAGTGAACCGTTAGGGTGACAATGTCACTGAATTTTACAGGACTTTGTAGTAAAATTTGGAGTTGTCTATGGCAAACATGATGACATGTTTCTACAATCACCGGAAGCGAAAGGTAGAAGTCGAATAGCCCATACAGCCTACACAAATAATACCTACATTAGACATGTATTATTTCTTATTCGTAAGTGGCGGTAGAGTCATTTATGATGTATTATTCAAATACTAGTAAAATTTGAAATTTCTGAGGTATGAATATTTAATATACATTTATCATTTTTGAAAATATATTATGCCACTCTGTTATTTTTTGACTGTGACTATGTTCTTCTTTCTACTTTTTTTTGTACTATATAATTACATATAATATAATTTAGACGTGGATAACGCTGCTTGTTATACAATATGTGCTTTATTATATGTTAATACGTAAGCTTGTTGTATAACTGTTTGCTTTCCTAAATATAATAAATATATAAATAATATATTAGTATTTATTTATATTTAGTACTTACGTAAATTAACTTCCACTGTATAGAAGTTTAGGCTTTGGTTGTGGGTAGGTGCTAGGCTACTAGGAATTGCAAAATAAACAAAATAATAATATAATCAGTCTTTATTTTCAGTACTAGTAAGGGTTTGACTTATGCATCCTTAGTAATTAAATTGACAATTATTAATAATATTTAACTTTGGTAAAAAATACTCGCAAAATAAAACAATATTAGACAAAACAAAAAACAAAACTCTCTGTCGACTTTACATCAAGCAACCTACATACATTCATTGTGAACCAATCCGTATTACTGACAAGCAGTGTTCTGTTAATGTACGTACTTTCGACTGTAAATAGCATTCTTTATGTATTCTTTAGTCATTCAGATAGTTCAACCGACCTATTGTACATATAGTTTTTAGTTTAGTTTATATATATATTTTTAGGTTAATGTTATAATAGTTATTTAGAATTTTTATTATTGTTATATGGAATAAATGAATAATTAATATCATAAGAATGGTTAAATGTAGGTAAACTTTATGGGAATCGAATATAATGACATTTTTATGTAAGTATTTATTTTCCAGACACAACAATCAATCTTAAAACATACACACCTATCGTTATCACAATCGTTTTTTTATTATCGATATTAACAAAATTTTCTAAATGTACAATTTTTAGTATAAATATCTTTGTATAACTTACAGCATATCACAATTTGTTAAACAATTTTTTAAGTTCTTGAAACATAATATAGTCAATAATTGTTAATAAAACATTAAGTTTTTATTAAAACTATTACACTGCTACAAGTTCGTCACCTACAGGTACATTACTTAAAAATAGTAAAATAAATTCAATCACCGCTGTAATACATGGTTAGCTGTAAGATAACTCTTCTCATAGGGTTAAGCTTGATATTGTGTACATGTTTTCTAACTTTGTATTAATTTTAAGTTTATGTACAATAAATAATATAATATATTCTTATTATTATATAATATAAAATTAGTAACATAAAGGTACTACGTTTATAAAAAATGTAGATATTTATTTTTTAGTACAAAATATCTTTGTATAATTTACGGCATATCACAATTTGTTTAACTTAGTTTTGAGTTCTTAAAACATAATTCAATAAGTTGTTTTTAACAATTATTTTTCCAATAAAAACTATTACTTGCTGTGAGTGCGTCAAATCAAGTAGGTGCCTACATTAATCAAAATAATAAAATATTCAGTCATTATTTAAGTCCTAATGGATTTGACTTAAGAATTCTTAATAATTAATTTCGCATATAGCAATATAATCAACTTTGGTAAAATATACTCGTAGTAAGTAGGTAAAACAATAATAAACAAGTCATAAACTCTTTGTCGAGCGTACATTAAGCAACATACATACACCCATTTGATTGTAGTCCATGCCGTATTACTGACACACAAAGTGCGTATGTAGGTATGCTATGACTGTAGATGCCTATTCATTAAATTTTTGGGTATTTATTTTTCAAACAAATCATCTACCTAATTTGAGTAATTATGGATAAGCTCTTAAAACATACGCACTTATCGTTATCGTTATCACAATCACATTTTTATTATAATATTAACAATTTGTATGTAATTTTAGTACTTATGTATAAAATCTTACGTATAGTTTGCAGCATAATATCACAATTTGTAAAACTTAGCTTTGAGTTCAATATACAGTTATTTATATGTTGAACTTATGTCTGATAGTGGTCCATATTCATAAGAAATTCATTCTGAATCTGCTGAATGACGGGCGTAGACATCCGCGAATAGTAGATATCTGTAAGAAAATTTTCATTTTTTTATTAAGTAGCATAAAACATGATGTGACCTACCGCTCTAGGTCCTTCCTGCAGACTTATTCTATAAGTGACAGCTGGCAACTTGAATAAAGTTGATTTTTATTTTTTTATTAGGTTACTAGGTTTTTGAGGAAACAATAATAAAGGGAAATCTAGTTCCATCAAGAAGCGTAAAGTGGCGTACTTAGGACATACGCTATGAGTTGCTCCAACTTATTATGATGGTAAAAGTCGCCGGAAAGAGAATAATCGGTCGACACCGCGTCGTATTAGTCACCTATTGGGGATATACTGTTCTCTCAAAACGATCAAATATAATATGACGAGCGAGCGAGAGAACGTGATATCGGGCTGGTTTAGTTAGCGATGACTCTGATCAAGGAAGTGATCGCGACTTTCATCGTTTTCGTAATCGTTTTAAATTTTACACATGGACGCCACACATTACAATATTTTTGCAAGTTTTAACAAACGACAATGAAACGTAGTAATGTATGCTGTCTAAGTGTGAAAATGAAGACGAAAACGATTGAAGTCGCGGTCAGGCTTCATCACGCCTTCCAATGATATTCATTTCATCGTTTTGAGTAATATCTAACAATAGGCCGTACCTATGTAATTAATTATGGATGTTGCACTTACCTTCTAAACTGAAACCGCCTTCATAATGATGATATTATTTGTATTTACGTGTTGCTCCAAACTGAAAATAAAAACAAAATAATTAGTAAATACTTATTGAACGAGTGTATTTATTTATTTAGTGATCGCCTTCGACCTTGAAGGGCCTGACATGAGCCAACTAGCGCCTCCAATCTTAAAAAAATATCTTCCAATATAATCAATTTTATTAAAAATTCGTGGTTTAAAAAAAAATCTTAAACGGTAATAAAATACATTTAAAAATAAAAATAAATTAGCATTTCATACGTCATGTTGTATGAGACATTTCTCTATTCTTATTTTTTAATGAAATTTTGCATAAGTTATCGGTTTTGTATTCCATTAATCATAATGTTGGAATTTATTATTGTTGTTTGTTTAAGTCGCTAACTCTAGAGTTATCTTATATTGAAAGTGGGGGTTAGCACTGTAAAAGTGTGTGGGTGATAATGTTTTATTTTGTATTGTGGCATGCATGGAAATTGTTAGGTAATACTATTAAATCGTCTTACCTCTTTGATTTCACATCGTTGCTTCCTGTCGTGGATACACAAATACACTTCTAGACATAAAACATAGTCCAACCAATTACTACGAAAAACTTGTTGAAAATTTTATAATAACCGTTCCGTTTGTGAAATTGTAATGGCGGCGTTTTTTTTTCTCGTAAAATTCTTCCCAAAGGGAAAGGCAAAGCCAACTATGGAAATATGGGCATACAGCCTGGCTGGTCTGATGTTAATAGAACGTCTGAAATCTTATAAATACATACGTTCGCGGACATCTACTGATTAACTTAGCGTGATCATTAATCACTAAATACCACGGAAACTATTTAATTAGAATTTTCACAAAAAAGTAGCTAATGGCGTTTCGCGCGCTTTTCAAGGAATCGTTGTTGTTTGTTGTGTTGTGAGTGATGTATACTGTATAGGGTTGAAACCAGTGTTGCCAACTCGATACGGTAAACGGATGCTGCATGCATTCAATAATCCGAAAAATATTTCGATCCAGATTCCTTTAAGGTGCTAGATTTTGTATTTACTAATTTCTCTAATTAAAAATAAAATGTGTATTGCAAAAAAGAATAACTTTATAATTTAAAATGCGTTGTTTAATATGTATATTTATTTATCTGATTATGTCAAAACAAATTATTCAGCTGACATTGAATTGTTAGACAAGGATCGCCAAATGGAGTGTGTGTCGCGCACATAATGTTTGATTTATGATAAACGATATCGCAATAATTCTAGGGATGCCCTATTTTTTGATTTGAATCGATCTTTTGGATCGCAATGGATCGTAACTCAATGAATCGATTCACAATCAAGATCGTATGGGTTTGAATCGATTTCGCAAAGATCGAATCATATAGAATCGTATCATTTTGTACGAAAAAAATATAACATTTCAAAAACAATAACTTATACGTTCACAATCTAATCGATTACAATTTTCAGTCTAATTTGATACATCTATTAGTGCTTTTGCACATGATTGAGTGTCAGTAAGTAGTATATTTTTAAGTCTGAGAGTTAATATTATGGTTAAAATTAGACGTGTGCGTTATTTCACGTCACTTGTTACAATCGCTATCTACACGGCATGTAACGGAGGAACCTGTTTTGTGTCAAATTACAAAGAGTGATTTTTGTAAAAAGAGTTATTTGATTATACTGTCACAGTCACGTTACATTTCCTTCACATCGCGCCTGCCTACTGGCCGGCCGAGCGAGCGAGAGATCGAGAATTCCCGAGTTAGCGAGAGCGGATGACACGAATGGACACGAATAAATCCGGACATGCACCCGGCCGGTCGAGCCAGCGAGAGGGCAGATCGAGAGTTCCCGAGTAAGCGAGAGCGGGTGACACGAATGGACACGAATAAATCCGGACATGCACCCGGCCGGCCGAGCGAGCGAGAAGGCATATCGAGAATTCACGAGTAAGCGAGAGCGGGTGATACGAATAGACACGAATAAATCCGAACATGCACTTGCCCTGTGTGACGGTATACCTGATAAACAAAAGAGCGTCACAGTATTAGTATAAGTTTCATTATCATACTAAGACTATGGACATAGATAATAAAGTATAGTAATTTATTTTGGTTTCGTGAGTAACTGTATAGGTGGCAGAGTTATTTACGCATACAATCACGGTAGCAGAATGAAAGTAACGTCTTACAAAAATCACTCGTTTTGAAACATGTGACGCCGAACGCCGACCAATTCATAGGTTTCGTTACGTTTCATGAAAAAACCGTAACGACCCACGTCTAGTTGAAATTGCTAGAATGTGTCATCTTCTATGATTGTATTCACGTGAGTTCAAATTTTACTAGTATTTGAATAATACATCATAAATGACTCTACCGCCACTTACGAATAAGAAATAATACATGTCTAATGTAGGTATTATTTGTGTAGGCTGTATGGGCTATTCGACTTCTACCTTTCGCTTCCGGTGATTGTAGAAACATGTCATCATGTTTGCCATAGACAACTCCAAATTTTACTACAAAGTCCTGTAAAATTCAGTGACATTGTCACCCTAACGGTTCACTCTATAGGGAATTAGTTATTTTGTTTTCTCAGCAAGTATTGAACTTGGAGCCCCGGACCTTGCGTCACAAATTCGTGACGCTGAATGCCGAAATAATGATGGTAGTCACGTCGTCCGTGATTAGATATTTACCGAGTTATAAGCGTTTGTAAGGGGCCGCGCCATCCTGACGGTCGAAAAAAGTCTTTTGGTTATAACTTTTGAACTATTGCGTTTTGAATGTCGGTTCTTTCGTCACGAATTCAGCGTTCTGCGGCATTATGTCCTCATACAATCCGCGTTCGTGTATCTTGTCTGGTTCTCGAGATCCAGGGGGGGTGGTGCGAGATTCTGCACGGCCCCCTATGAAGGCTTATATCTTTTTACCTGTTTATGTTTGAAACATGAAAATTGGGTACATGCTCATCATTTCCGCGTCACATCCGGTTTTATCAATCAAATTTGTTCCATATGGGTTCATTAATTTGATTTTGATCAGTCAAATTTTCAGGCGTCAGGATGGCGCGGCCCCCTTCAAACGCTTATAACTTTTAAACTATTGCGTCACAAATTATGAGACTCCGTCACTAATTCCAGCTTAAGCGGTACATCAGTCCAGGATAGGCCTCGAGGCCCTGGGAGCTCGTCCGCGCCATCCTGACGGTAATTTACTTGCAATAGAGAGATTTGACTTTGACTTCATCGCTGAGCGAGTACATCCCATCGGCGACAAACTAGTTCATCGCCGTCGGTGTGAACAGTCGGCGATGAACTATTAATATATGCATCTCTTTTGTTTACACGGAATGTAGTATCTTTTGTACGTTTCTTGGGCAAGAAAATAGCCGAGAGTTACTCGCCGGCGGTAGGACAACTGCCTAAGTTTTTTTTTATAATGTTGTCAGCGTACGTCCACCGCGGCGATACCAACATAATAATGGTGGATGCTTCCCGCTTGGAGGCCGGCCCCTGGTACTTCACAGCGGCAGACAATACCTGGTACATCGGACGCTTCGCCGGGCAGCTCATTGACTACTTGGTGTCCAGGTATATTAATCGTTTAACCCTCTTTTTCTTTTCAGCCATTCTCAACCAGTCCCTTTTTTTTCCGGGAGGAAAATCATCTTTTTTATTTTTTTCCTTTTTGAAAAGGATCAACAGTGGCGTACTATTAGACCCGGTCCAACTTCAGAGCTTTTAAGCGCTTCTGCCATAGTTATTATTGGCACTATTACAGAAGGTAGCTTTCTGCTACGGCTCATAGCTCACAGCAGTGAGTAACAACTTCTTCATACTCTATTCTTCTTTCTTTGCTTTAAATAGCCGAGGCGTGACTATGTAACGTACGGCATTTCAGCCCCATTGTGTTGCTTAAGCCCGTTACTGTATGACGGGGAAAATCATCTATATATCATGATACCTCCTTGCCACGGGGAGGCGAGGAAGGTTATGTCGGACTCTTACCGACTAAAAACCCCTCGGTGTTCCGTCTCGCCGCCCTATGACGGAGTCACGGGGAGACTTGCGAATTACTTCCACGACTCCGCCGTCGTGTGACCCTTCTCGAGGGTCTTTGACCCCATCCGACTGTTAGCGGTGTGCTGGAACACATGCACGCCGACCAACTCAAGGACCTGTTACCGAGCGTTGGACCCCGTGTCCACTCGCCCGGAAGCCCTCATTATGGGGGGAGGTTACGGGCATACGCCAGCCTCCTCCGCCCGACTCTCCTGCGGGGATTCGTTCGGACAATGGATCAACCTCTCTTGTCCTCTCCGCCGCCTCCTTCTGCGAAATTACTTGTTCACAGAAGGCGACCACCGCGTCCCACGACCCGCCGCTGTCCACCATAGCTTTAACTATGGCCGACAGCGACAGGTCGGCTCCCACTGCCGCGACATTTTATTTGAATAATGATAATGCTTAATACAAATTCTGAGTAAAAATAGGGGCGCGTCATCGTAAATCATGTTTCTAACCGAATGTTAGACATGGTTGTCGGAATACTACTACTGTTGTCCGATAGATGGAGTTGCGTAACATACCCTTTAAGTATGTATAATAAGATGAAGATTTTCGGTGGGCGTGTCGTGGCCTGTGGTGGCTCAGTTGGTAAGACCGTGTCACGGAATGACAAGGTCGCAGGTTCAAGTCCTGCCCACGGCAAGAAATAAATATTGTTTTATTGAATTTCGATATTAGTAAGCTAGCCCAGGGGTCACCAGTTAGTTTCGCTCGGGGTCCGTTTTAAGAAATGATATGACCATCGCGGTCCGCACATTTTATAGAAAAAAATATTTATTAAACAAATGTAATTACCGAAATAACAAAGGTATTTTTTTACATATCAAGGAGAAAATTGTAATTTTTTGTTGCGGACTATCTGTCTGAAGTTTGGAGTAAAATTGGTGCAAGCTATTGGTATTAAATCTATTGTGCAAGTTGCTGTGTTTTCGCGGTCCGCATAAAATGGGTCGGCGGTCCGTATGCGGACCGCGGTCCGCCATTTGGCGACCCCTGAACTAGCCTATTGTACTTGTTGTATTGCAGAGGTCTGGACCTGTCCAAGACTCATCTTGTGGGCCACAGCTTGGGCGCCCAGGCGGCTGGCGTGGCCGGCGCGACTATCAAATCAGGTCAGTCAATTCAGATCAATACATATAATAAGACTGTAAAAAAGTTGTGTCTGTACATTGGATATTTTTTGAAAAGAATAATTGTAATGTGTTTTAGGATCGATACTGATGCCAAAACACTAATTTTTAGAATTTTTGTCTGTTTGTCTGTGACTTTGTGCAAGTATCACGCCATAACTACTGAAGGGATTTTGATGGGAGTTTCACTAGGAGATAGCTGAAATATCCGGACAGCTCATAGGCTATAAGCCACGGCGGTATGTGATGTGGGAACAAGGATCCAGAGAGGAAGATTGACGTGATGCCGGAACATCGACACAGACAGACAAGAATTCTAAAAATTGGTGTTTTGGCATCAGTATCGATCATAAAACACATTACAATTTATTCTTTAAAAAAATCTAGACTTAACTTTTTACAGTCTTATTTTAAGTATATCCGCCAGAAGACAAAAGTGGTTGACATTGCTCATAGAATCAGTAAACTGAAGTGTCAGTGGGCTGGTCACTGTCGTAGAACCGATAACCGATGGGGGAGACGAGTTCTCGAATGGAGGCCACGAACGGGTACACGTAATGTGGGACGCCCTCCGACCAGATGGAGGGATGACCTTCGCAGGGTGGCAGGGACTGGATGCAGAGGGCCGAGAATTTAAGTGGCGTGCTTTGAAAGAAGCCTGTGTCCAGCAGTGGACTGATACGGGCTGATGATCATGACGATTTTAAGTATATTATTTATTTATTATTTAATAGCCTGTAATGTCCCACTGCTGGGCAAAGGCCTCCCCCCACCCTTCCACTCAATCTCTATTCTGCGTAGACTCAGACCACTCTCTCATAAAAACGTCAAGTTCGTCTCACTATCGCCATAAGAATATTATATTACACTACTTATTATATTGGCTTTAATTCCAATGTGTGTGTCTGTTCCAGGTCGCGTGTCCCGTATAACCGGCCTAGATCCGGCTCTGCCGCTGTTCGCCCACCTGCCCTTAGAGCAACGCCTGGACAAAAGCGACGCCGAGTTCGTAGACGTCATACATACGGACGCTGGCATATTTGGTAACTATACAATACTATAGTATAAACTAGCTGTACCCCGCAACTTCGTTTGCGTAGAGGAGGAGGATGGAGGAGATCAGGAGGCAGATCTTCCTCTCTGGATCCTTGTTTCCACATCACATACCGCCATGGCTCATAGCCTATGAGCTGTCCGGATATTTCAGCTATCTCGTAGTGAAACTCCCATCAAAATCCCTTCAGTAGTTATGGCGTGATACTTGCACAAAGTCACAGACAAAAATTCTAAAAATCAGTGTTTTGGCATCAGTATCGATCCTAAAACACATTACAATTATTCTTTTCAAAAACTATCCAATGTACAGACACAGTCTTATTATATGTATAGATGTGATGACGAATCGATTTTTATTGAATATACTCTTAGAAAACTGTTTGGGAATAAATAATCAGAAACTGAATATGTTACTTAACAGGCGTCCACGAGCCCACTGGCCACGTGGACTTCTATCCCAACGGTGGGATCAGCCCACAGCCGGGCTGCGAGCTTGAGGTCGTATTGCACCAACAACTGCTGCTCAATAAGTGTAAGTCTTTAGTGAGTTTTAGTAAAATTCAACTGATTTATTGCAGTCACAAAGACCATAATATAAGTGTTAAGTGTGGTCATTAGTATGGGACGCCACGTGTGTGGACACCCTGGCCCCTTCCCACGTCAACAAATCGGCACGCAAGGCCGGGAGCGCTGCGGCTGAAGCACAAACCCATAAGCATAGAAAATATGCATATATTACTGTCAACTATGAGTTTGTTGCTTTGGCCGTGGAGACGATGGGTCCGTGGTCGTCCGACACTAAAAAGAAATATCCATTCGACTGGTCCTCGCCTCGGGGGACTTCAGAACTGGTGAGTATTTTGCCCAGCGTCTGAGCCTCGCTATACAGCGGGGCAATGCGGCCAGTGCGCTGGGCACCCTGCCGCGCGAGAACTGGCCTAGACGAGGTGTAGTGTTGGCTAGATATAGGTAAGTATTTATACTTGTATTTGGTTTTTTTTATATAATATGTCATACTTATAAAATACATTTAAGTAGTTGTTGAATCTAAAAAAAAAGTGTCAAGTACTTAAAACTATGTTAGTGTTTATAGGTGGATAAAACGTTTCGTTCGCGAAAAAAGTTATTATCCACAGACCACTAACCCCATAGACCTGTAACAGGAGGGCGCCCGTGTCTGCCCGCACATGAGCGCAACAGTGCTTCGCGACACGCGTAATCTTGATGATTAAGTTTTAGTTTAGTTTAGTCATATTTTAGTACTTTTATTTTTAAATTATTATATATAAACGGATATCCCTCACTTATATTGTTGAAGTCGGCAATTAGACCTACAATTTCGACGTGAGCGCGCCACGCTTGCGTCGCCGGTGACGTTTCTTCTTACTAACGGATCAGCGCCCTCTGAGCGCGCTCCGACATAACTTGTCTCGCCGACGACGGTGCGTTCGATGGCTGTAGCTGGATTCGTGGATCGCTCTCACTTGTCGGGGAGTTACCGCCACTCACATTAGGTCCCGTCACGCAGTATGTACTCACTGCGTCTACTCCGCATTCACTCACACTCCTTACATCGGATACGGCCCTGAGTACGGGCTTCCACGTAGCAGGCAAGGACCAACCGCAATCTCTGTTGAAATTGGGCCGTCGTGCAATCTCAATCGCTTCCCTGATCTTCGATCTAATTGCCGACTTCAACAATATAAGTGAGTGATATCCGTTTATATACAGGGTGTAACGTAAAGGGTATATGAAGCCGAAGGGAGGGTGTTCAGTATCAGTAACTGAACAACTTTTGTTCTACGATTTTTAGAATAGAAAAAAAGTCAAAAAATAAATTCGCAAAAATCGAAAAGTGTTAGAACAAAACTTACCGTAACGTTACCGATACTGAACACCCTCCCTTCGGCTTCATATACCCTTTACTATACACCCCGTATAATAATTTGTAGTAATGGCTCACTATAGTTTTACCTTTTATTTTTAGTTTAATATTGTAAGTTTAGTAAGTTAGAAGAATAATATATACCTAACCTTCTTGGTGCTCTCCCTCCATACTAACACCCTAACTCCCATTTCTCCTTAGTCTTCTGCAGCCACTGGCGTTCCTACATGTACTACGCGGAGTCTGTGCTCAACCCGCGCGCGTTCCCCGCCACCGAGTGCGCTGCGTGGCGACACTACAATAGGGGATACTGTGTCAACGCGCCGACGGCTAACATGGGCTTCGGCGTAGATATACAGTAAGGATTTTGTCGTAGAATGCACATCATAGGTCGTAGAGTGTACATCATAGGTCGTAGAGTGCACATCATAGGTCGTAGAATGAACATCATGGGTCGTAGAGTGTACATAAAGTCGTAGAGTGAACATCATAGGTCGCAGAATGAACATCATAGGTCGTAGAGTGTACATCATAGGTCGTAGAGTGCACATCATAGGTCGTAGAGTGTACATAAAGTCGTAGAGTGCACATCATAGGTCGTAGAGTGTACATAAAGTCGTAGAGTGCACATCATAGGTCGTAGAGTGTATATCATAGGTCGTAGAGTGTACATCATAGGTCGTAGAGTGCACATAAAGTCGTAGAGTGCACATCATAGGTCGTAGAGTGCACATAAAGTCGTAGAGTGCACATCATAGGTCGTAGAGTGCACATCATAGGTCGTAGAGTGAACATCATAGGTAGTAGAGTGAACATCATAGGTAGTAGAGTGCACATCATAGGTCGTAGAGTGAACATCATAGGTAGTAGAGTGCACATCATAGGTAGTAGAGTGAACATCATAGGTCGTAGAGTGTACATAAAGTCGTAGAGTGTAAATAATAGTCGTACAGAGAACATCATACATCGCAGACTGAACATCATGGGTCGTAGAATGTAAATAATAATCGTAGAGTGCACATAATGGGTCATGAAGTTAACATCATAGATCGTAGAGAGCATATAATAGTCGTACAGGGCACACGATGGGTTGTAGAGTTAACGTTATGGTCGTAGAGTAAATATCATGTGTCGTAGAAAGGACATCATAGGCTTGTACATTGAGTTAGATCGCACATCATTGTCGTAAAATGCACATCATAGCTTTAGAGTCAACATCATAATATTATAATGCTTTAGCTAGTGTATACTGAAGCCCAAATCAAGTGTCTTATTTTAAAAAATTTAAGCTGTTCTGTGATTATTGCCTAGTTATTGTCACATTATTAGATCGGATCACTTTATTTTCACAATGATGAACAGGTTCAATCAATCCAGTTCCTTCAGTGTTACATCACTGGTAATTAGACGATCATATTTGTTTACAAAATAAGACACTTGATTAGGGCTGCGGTATACATAGTATTATTTGAAACGTATGCCCTGTATATATTCACAGTATGAATGTAAATAACAGCGAGAACTTTTCTGCGCTCTTTTCAGGTAATAGCACAAAAACGCACGGCTTTTTCACATATCACTTAGCACCGAACAAGGCTAGCAAACGCACGAACCCCTTCCAATCGAAGTTGGCTCAATTCTTCGACTACTTAATGAGTTTAACAGATTACAGTCAACATACAAATGCGAATGACAATGGTCCAAAGAAAAGGGTTTCTAAAAAGTATTTGTTGAAAGAAAAATCGAAAATTAATTATGGGAAAGTTGATAAAATAACTACAGATCCTATTATAAATAAGTTATTGACACCTGCTAGAAAACAGATAGAGAATTCTGACAAAAATGATGACATTAGCGAAGATAATGAGAAACATAGAACACATCATCTAACCCTATCTCAATATACTGCAAATGATGATTTAATCAAACCTATACGTACTAAAATAATGCCTGAAACAGAAATCGACTTAGAATTTCTTAAAACAACCACAGCAATGCCTATTGACGAAGACATTATTACAGTACATTCAAAACCAGCTAAAATGACACTGTCTGAAGATATGAAACTGCCTACAGACATAACGCCTAATGATATTAGAAAACCAATAGAAATTGACACTAAAACGTCTTCAGATATTACAAATACAACTGAAAGTAATACAGAACTGCTTGGAGAGACAGATATTAGAAAAATGCTTAAAGCAGACACAAAATCACCTGATACGAACCCAAAACTGCCTCTAGACACAAAAGTACCTATTGAAGACAAAGAAACACTTAAAATAGGTACAACAACTGATATTGTTGATGTAACTCCAACAAATATACCTCAAGGTACACAATTTACAACAATAAAACCGAATCTTCAACAACAAACACCTAATTTCGATAACGAAGACCTATCCAACGATGAACACGAAAAATCTCATATAGTAAAGCGTCAAAAACGTTTCATATCGTTCCTTAAACGCTCAGACGCAAGCGAAAGCGATAATTTCCTATTCAAAATGCTAGAATTCCTACTAAAACATAGAAAGAACGTTGTACCAGTATTTACTGTGATGCGAGAGATTAATACTTTAGTTAAGAGTGCCAACGGGGAATTGAACCATGCGATTAAAGAGAGGAATAACTATATAGGAGCACCGCCGCCTGTCGCGAGTCCAGTGACATATAGTTTAGAGCTTGCCAACGAGAATCGAGCTATAGCGTTTGTGAAACGATTGCTGGGTTTGGGTGTGAGAGGTGATAAGTTGACGATTAATGGCAATGGTAAATGAGGTATGTATTTTAGTTCTGACATAAGGTAATAGGCATGGCGACAGTACGGTGGAACACAGAGAAAGGTGTACAGGAGAGTTTTTAAGGTTGAGATTTTCTCAAAAACTATTTGACCTATTGCAAAAGTTTTTTTACTGTTTGATAGATAAAAGTGAAAACTATGTAACTCTAAAGAATTATTAAATTCGGTCCAGTAGTTTTTAAGAAAATCTCAACCTTATTGAGGCCCCCTGTATACTTATCTCTGTCGTCGACTGTACCAAAGAATCTCTAAAATCTAAGACTCACAGATTTTGAAAAATACATTTATTTTTAATTTCTTTACCGGCTATCAACCACATTTTATGGTTTTAGTCAGCCAGACAGCTTATTAAAATAAGTCCGTAAAACTACGGGTTTTTCTAGAGTCAATCTACGGAAATCTACGGATTTTTCAGCCACGCCCTACTACCAAAAAAAATACGAATCTGGCCACACTGATCAAATATCAAATTCTTCATACATGAACTACAAAGTGACGTCACACGGGACGCCATGACACCCGGGAGCGTTTTAGCGTTAAAATTTAAAATTATTGTGGCGTATTTTGTAATAATCTCTTCATTTTTTACGGAAATATTATATTTTTAGGAATTAGACGCTACTTCCAAACAATATAGAACAGTTTTTCAAAATCAGTCACCATGCCTATTGTCCTACCGCCGGCGAGTAAAGCTATCAACTATAAAACGAATGGGCGAGCAGCGAGTATAGTTGTGTAGCTCAGCTATCAGCGAGTGTCGCTGAGCGACGGGCGATTACTCGCTTCACTCGCACTCGCCAGTGTAGCTCAGCGAGTGGGCGAGTGTCGCCGAGCGATGGGATGTACTCGCTCGGCGACAAAATAGCCGAGCGTACTCGTAAACAGTCGGCGATTAACTATTAATATATGCATCTCTTTTGTTTACACGGAATGTAGTATCCTTTGTACGTTTCTTTAGCTACAAAATAGCCGATAGTTACTCGCTTACTCGCCGGCGGTAGGACAACTGCCTAAACCACACTAGAAAAGCTGAGGCAGCGTGCCTATTCCGGCGCTGCACACCACCACTAGTTTTAAGTATACATGTATATTTTATAGTTTTTGTGTTTGTATGGTGTGTTGTCAGAATAAATGTCTTTTCTTTCTTTCAAAAGAAACAAGAGCTGACATAGGCTGTTAGCGTGATTTAAAGTTGCGTAATACCCTTTAAGTATGTATAATACGATGAAGATTTTCGATGGGCGTGGCGTGGCCTGTGGTGGCTCAGTTGGTAAGAGCGTGTCACGGATTGACAAGGTCGCAGGTTCAAGTCCTGCCCACGGCAAGAAATTTTTTATCATGTTCTAATTTAAAGTTAGTTTAAACCTTTGCTTTTCATGGCTGGAGGCGACATGGAATTATTACCGTCAGTGGGATAGAAAGACCTAACGTCAAGGTAGCTTAAGCCATGATATATTATTATTATTAACACTTTATTGTATATTTATTTATTTTATTTTTCGTATGGTCACGGCGACGTGACAGGAGATCAGACCGTGAATGGGAGGCTGTCCAGCCACTCAATCACATATATATACACACTATACAGTATACACACTGGATATTTACATTGTTCAAATATTCATGTACCTAATATACCTCGGGACGGAGGCCTGGTGACCTGAAATACAAGTTATTAACTTAGTTCAGGCGCCAGTCTCCCACAAATGTCAATGTACAACTATTGAAATATTGTTGCCTGATATTTAAGATTGTGGTGAGAAAATAAATTATATATTGATTGTAACATAGATAAGAAAAGACATATACAAAGGGCGTAACTTATCTCTATCAGAGATCTCTTCCATCAAACCCCATGAAGCGACAATTTGAGATGAAAGGTAGACATAGTGTGTTATACGAGGGGTGTTAAGTAATGATTGGTGGATTATGTAAGGATAAAGACTGTTATTAATGTAATTATTTTCTTTCCAGCGCTCGAGGGACGTTCTTCCTCACAACCCATCGTCAGTCGCCATATTCCATAGAATAGTTTAGTAGATACAAACTTAATTTAGTAGATACAAGGAATAACAAAAAAATCTAACTTCCGTTTTACTATGAAAAAATGTACTGATTTTTTTTGGACACTGTGTTCTTATTTAGCCTCGTAACATTTGACATGTTGCTCAACATGTTGAACAACAACGAGGATCTTAAGGCAGCATTGGGATTGGTACAGTTAACAGTAGATCAAGTGTAACACTTTGGACTTTCGACCGTACTTATTATGTGCGTCGTAAGATTTAAAATCGTACTGCAAGTGTTACCATTGATCTGCTGTTGACCGTCCATCATCACCAGTCTATTTATATTGCCCCACTGCTCGGGCACAGACCTTCCTACATCGAGGGAGCTGAGGCCATGATCCACCACAAATTCAAATTCATTTATTAATTCATAATGCATGAAACATTACAGATATTATGACTAAATCGTCACATACATTTAATTATTTAAATTACCACGCGAGCCCAGTGCGGCTTTCACATGCCTTAGATGCTTTTCTTCTTCTACGGCATGCAGGTTTCATCACAAACACCGTTTTGAGAGCACTCGGTAAATGTACGTAAGTTTTTTCGATAACTCAATGGTACGGTGGAACACAGAGAAAGGTGTACAGGAGAGTTTTTAAGGTTGAGATTTTCTCAAAAACTACTTGACCTATTGCAAGAATTCTTTCACTGTTTGATAGATAAAAGTTAAAACTATGTAATTGTAAAAGAATAATTAAATTCGATCCAGTAATTTTTGAGAAAATCTCAACCTTATTGAGGTCCCCTGTATACTTATCTATGTCGTCGACTGTACATGGCTGCCCTGGCTGGGAATCGAACCTGAGACCTTCCCTACCCAACCACTGAGGCACCGAGCTCTTGTCGACTGTAGTTCGTACCATTGGTCATATTGAGCCTTGTTGAGCGTCACGTGGTGCGCGACTATTGTTGCCTAGCCCAATTTCCGTCAGATGTCAAACGTTACCACAGATTTCAAGTCGAGATATTTTTCAAGTTACCATTATTACGTAGTTTTGTTATTTTAGTAATTATTTTTTATATTAAAATTTAGTATAAGAAGTGTTGTTTTATTTGATTCTGGTGCGCTAAAAATATTAATCATTACTTCAATGCCATGTTGTCATTGACTCTGTTGAAAACGATCGTAGAAGTTGACTCTGTCATTTCATTTTTCATTTCATTTTTCATTTCATTTATTCGCAATAAATTGTAGGTTACAAATTGATGGTATCACAATAATACTGGTTTCATACAATTTTACCCGTCGGGTGTAGCGAGCGAGATAAATACATATATAAAAATATCATTCAACTAAATTACAATTATAACACAATGTCATCTCGAAAATTCCACGCATCAAAAATAATATAATAACTGAGTCAATAAACAAGTCAAAGTCATCACGAAGTTGAAAACATAAATAACCCTTCCTTGTTGCGCAGTTGGGTAAAAAAGAGACAAAAATCATTCGGTCGGATTCGGCAATAAAACTCTTATAAATATATTATTTAGTCCCAACGAGTGACTCGAACTCATTCATATTATAAGGACCTATGGATAATAGTAGATCCTTAAGTTTTTTTAAAAACTTTCTGTCTGGGAGCGACTGTATATCCTCTGGCAACATGTTGTACACTCTTGCCGCGTTATATTTGGCGGCCCTCCGCAATGACGCCAATCTGCACGCGGGGAGCTCCAATGAAGTACCATGTATTGCGTGTAATCTGTCGCTTTTGTAATCAGGCCTATTTGGAAATTTACTAGCAAATCTTCTAACTAATTTACATAATTCTATAATGTACAATGATGTCAACGTATGTATCCCAAGTTCAGCAAACGAAGACCTGCATGACACTCTGCTCGACCAAATGCCATTTATCACCCTAACGCATCTTTTCTGCAAGATAAAGATATCACCCGCATCCACGGAGCCGCCCCACATTGCCAAGCCATATAGAATTCTCGACTGGAAGAAAGCGTAGTACGCCTGTAGAGCCGCCTTTTTTGTCGAGACCTGGGCCAAACTCTTCAATGCGAAACAAAAACTGCTCAATTTAGCTTTAAGGGACTCCACGTGTTTCTTCCAGTCCATATATGCGTCTGTAATTAGACCCAAAAATTTGGCATCCTGAACGAATTTTAGCGAGTTTCCGTCTACGTTAATATTTAGGTTCATGGCAGGTGTTCTATGACTTCGGAAATGAATGAGTTTAGTCTTGGTCATATTAGTTTGCAAATTTACCGAATTAAGCCACTTTATGACTTGTGTTAGGCTTCCATTAATAGCCGCAGTCAAGCCTGTCATGTCACCCTTCTCAAACTTAAAGAAAATGGAAACATCGTCGGCAAACATAACCATCTTATTTGAAACTAGTGATGGCAAGTGATTGATATATATCAGAAACAAGAGAGGACCCAATATGCTTCCCTGCGGTACTCCCTGTCTCATGATTGAAGTGGCCGACTTTGTATCCGTAATTGTTTCCGTTTGAAGATCAAGGGTAGACACGACGACATGTTGATCACGCTCCAGAAGATAGGACTCAAACCAAGTCCAAGCAGTACCACGGACACCATAGCGGTCAAAAATCTCCAACAAAATTTTGTGGTTTACGCTATCAAAAGCCTTAGAAAGATCAAGCAGGACAGCGGCCATATTTTGATCTTCATTAAGAGCTTCCACCACGCATTCCGTCATTTCAAAAATAGCGTCAGATGTAGAAACGCCTCGCTGAAAACCATATTGCTCTGTCACTAGTATTCGATTAATATTTAAAAAGGCACGCAATTGATTATCCATTGCTTTTTCGAATATTTTCGATAAAATGGGAAGCATAGAGATTGGTCGATAGTTATTTGCATCCAACTTACTTCCTTTTTTGAAAAGAGGTTTCACAACGGCTCCCTTTAATGTTGTTGGAAAAATGCCTTCAGCCAGTGAGCGATTTAATGAAAAAAGAAGAGGATCAGCAATAGAATCAAAGACGTGTTTCACTACCACGGTTGGAACTCCGTCATAACCACACGACCTCTTGTTCTTGAGAGAGCTAACCAGCTTGGACAAGTCTCGTCTATCCAAGACTCTCATATTCAGAGCCTCAATGTGGTAAGGTGGAAGTGACAGTGAAGCCATATCACAAGATGCGGTGACAGAGTATTTGGAAAAAAGGTTTCCAAAGAGTGTCACCGCCTCTGAACTTGATTGGGCAGTTATGATCCCGTCCGATAGCCCGGTGTAGTCATCAATGAAGCGAGTAGCTTTACCATTGATGTTTTCATTTATTAAACTCCAGGTTGTCCTTATTATGTCCCTTGAATTTAAAATTTTACTTTCAATATGTTTTTTCTTAGATGTGGTAATGACTCTATTCAATATTGTACAGTAACATTTATATCTTTTCTGTATCTCAACAATAGCTTTGCCCTTAGTCTGTCTCATCTCAATAAACATTCGACGTTTGGTCTCACACGACTTCCTAATGCCATCCGTAAGCCAACCTTTATCGGCTTTATTCAAATCTCCTCTCACTTTGATTAGAGGCACACACTTATTAAAAGCCACGATAAATATATCGTAAAAAGCCTTAAAACATTCATCTACACTAACTCCTTCCTCGCACACTCCACTCCAATCTGATTGATTGAGGGTTTCTTTCAAATTGTTTAAATTATACTCGCTGAGATCTCTGACCCATTTATAATGTCTTAGTGGATTTTCATTTAAAGTTAACGGTATCTCAGCTTGCTGTAAAGTATGATCCGAGAGAGACAATTCCAAAACCGATGCATTTCTGAGTTTGAAATTACATATTATATTATCTATGCAAGTACTGCTATGATTAGTGATTCGCGTCGGTTCACTTATCATTAGCTTCAGGCCATACGATTGTAGTAAGTTACAGAACTCACTGGACTCTGAACTTGTTACTAATGTGTCTATGTTGAAATCACCGCATACGATAACTTTTCGTTTTGGTTTAGCCAATGCCATGCTCAGAAGGTCCTCCATGTTGGTGGAAAAGCTATCCCCCTTTTTCGTGTTAGGCCTGTATACGCATATGACATATATTGCACTTAAACTTATACCACAAGCTTCGAAATAGTACTGTACAGAGAGCTCTCTAATTTTTAACAACTCCGTGAATTTAATGTTGCTCCTGACATAAATACAAACACCACCGCTGTCTTTTTGTGATGATCTACAATAACAGGTGGCCAATACAAAATTCGTGAGATTTATCAGTTTTAAAGTAGACTCCTTCCTGTGATGCTCCGTAATGCACAGAACCCTTACCTGGCTCCCCTCTTTACTACGAAGCCAAGCATCCAACTGACCGGCTTTAAAAGTGTTTAGGCTCCGAATGTTTATATGAGCAATATTTCCGTTCAACCGTTTGTCAATACCCATCCGATTTAAATCAGATCGCAACAGCGGTACTGAACCGCTCTTGTCCTTATCTCTTGCTATGGTTCTATTCCTAACCTTCCCACCTGATGCCAATTTACTAATGCTCGGTTGTGGGAGTACCGATGTCAGCTCGAAAAAACTGGATGTTTCCTGAATTCTTACGAGCATGTTGCTTGGTTCCTAATATCCCGCTGAGCGACTCTGATTTTGAATGAGTAGTAAACTGTGGAGCTGTTTGAGTTTTAGAGATTACCGGGAAATAAAACGGAATTGTACCCTTTTTTGCTTTAATGATTTTGCCATTAATTTTAAAACTATACCTCGACCTTATGATTCTTGTCCCCCTTAGTCTCTCAGCAATGTTTTTCACTGAGAATTGTGAGTCATATTCAGTGCTGTCAATAAACAAATTAATTATCCTACATAAATATTTTAAATACGTTTGCTTGTTTTTAACATTATAACAGTTGTCATCAACATCCAAAAATGTGCAATTCTCAAAATGGTGTGTCCACAATTTTATATTATTGTTTAACATTTTCTCATTAAGAAATTGACTATGGCGCACTGGCAAAACGTATACACAATTATGTTGCAATCTGAGTAGAGCAGTACACAAATCTGAATGCAGCTTATGAGGATTTGAATCACACGAACTTAAACCTAATATAACAATGTCCTTTGGTGACGCGGTCTTTTGAATAACTTCACAATACTCCAAGATATGTGAACTCGAAGCTTCCGGCTTAACAAAAGCGATGGGTTGGTAGTTATCATTCCATTTGCCAGTCCTTGCTTCTAGTATTTGAGAAGAGAGCCCAGACACTTGTTCATTTCCTAGGATAAACATTCGATGTTTGGTACCAGTAGCGACATCCGACGGCGTCTCCGAGGAAGTTCTCGGTTGATCTATAGTTTCACAGCCTTCTCCTTTTTCACGAGGTTTGACGATGAAAGTAGTAGTCGCGACAACAGGCGCCGACGACGCCGCTGGCAGCGCGAGCGGCGGTGGCGCGGGCGGAAGGGACGGTACTGCATCCGGCCGACGATGTTTGTCATCGACGTATTCATTGTAATTGATCATTTGTCGATAGGTAGGTTCGTGTACGTCAGCTGCGACCAAAAAATTGTTCCTGTCTACTCCTGATGTTGGGGTACCATATATATCTGCTGCACAAGAGTTGTTTATGTTATTAGTGTCAGAACTCTGATTTTGCTCGTACATTATGCTTGAAAAATCCAGTCTTGTCTTTCTTAGACTCGCTCTTCTTCTTCTCGTATTTACATTTCTTTCTGGACTCGATGTACATATTTGTGACAGATTGCTGACCCGACGCTCGAAACGTTCAACTTGTTTTCTAAGAGTATTGTTTTCTGCATTTAATGTTTCTATTTCTAAATCGGCTGACTCCATTTTGGATTTAAGGTCACATATCTGGGTTTTTAAATCTTCTATTAGTTCCAAATAACAGGTTGGTACATTCGGGCAACTCATGTTTTGTATTGTTCCTTCGACAGACGTATCCATATTACCAGTGTCATCTAGTGGTAAGGATGCAAAACTATTTTCATGAGCATGCCCTCGAATATTTCGATCGGTAATAAAATTTTGGGAGTCCATTTTTTCACAAATATAAATCAGATTAAATATATATAAAAAAAAAAAATATGAAAATTTGGTGAGAATTGAACCAGCGCCCGTACAAATGCCACTCGGTTAACTGCGCGACTACACTAACTAGTCATGTTATGTAGTGGCGAAAATACGATACAGTTCATCGGCGTCGACAAATAGATAATGAGTCAGTTCACTTATTTGAAATTTAACGAGTTACACAAACAACGATTAAAGTTCACTGGTTCACAATTACGGAGGGTATTGTTAGAATGTATAACTATTTTTTCCACTCGAATTTAAAACAAATTGCACAGTTTTGTTCACAGTTCATCGGACACTATGTAATTTCTATTGAATTTTACGTTTTCCGTGAATATAAACGGTTAAATGTCATAAATAGATCAGCACATTAAATAGTTAATTTTTCCGTAAGTTCTCACTTATTCACGAATATAACATTTATATAACATATTTATGTTTGTAATTGACCAAGTCTATCACTTTTAATTAAATTCCACTGATGTATCTATTTTTTAGAATAATTATTTACAGAGCTAATGTTTACATGACGGCAGCGCCATCTAATATCTGTCATGTGTACACTTCCAGTTGACATTGCCAAATTAACACCACCATGTTGCCATTGACACTGTAATGTTGCCATCGCCACATTAACACTGCCTGCCATGTGGACACTTCCAGTTGACACTGCCACGTTGACATTGCCAAATTAACACCACCATGTTGCCATTGGCACAGTAATGTTGCCATCGCCACATTGACACTCCCCCATTGAGACTGCCACGTTGCCATAGACACTGCCACGTTGCCATTGACACTGCTAGGTTGCCATTGACACCACCATGTTGCCATTGGCACTGCCACGTTGCCATTGGCACTGCCGCGTTGCCAGTAACCTGTACATATGGTGCGGATGCAGCAATGAGCCCAGCACGAGCGAGTGGAGGTACACGGGTGCTATCAGCCGCGACAGCAGCGCCCCCTGCAGACCCACGACGCACCAGCGCGCCACTTTGTTGCTATCATGATCACATGAACACTACCACGTTAAAGCTGCCACGTTGCCATTGACATCACCATGTTGCCATTAACACTGTCACGTTGCCATTGACGCTGCCACGTTACCACTGCCACGTTGACACTGATACCACCACGTAGCCATTGACATCACCATATTGCAATTGACACTATCACGTTGCCATTGACACTGCCACGTTACCACTGCCACGTTGACACTGATACCACCACGTTGCCATTGACATCACCATATTGCAATTGACACGGCCACGTCGCCATTGACACTGCCACGTTGCCATTGACATCACCATGTTGCCATTGACACTGACGCGTTGCCATTGACATCACCATGTTGCCTTTGACACCACCATGTTGCCTTTGACACTGCCACGTCGCCATTGACACTGCCACGTTTCCATTGACACCAACATGTTGCCATTGTCACCACCACGTTGCCACTAACCTGTACATATGGTGCGGATGCAGCAGTGAGCCCAGCACGAGCGAGTGGAGGTACACGGGAGCTATCAGCCGCGACAGCAGCGCCCCCTGCAGACCCACGACGCACCACCGCGCCACTTTGTCCGAACATGACATTGTGAGGAGGCGCTCGCCCTGAGAACAAAATCAATAAGTAAATACAGGTTGGCCTTGATTCCATTCGACAAAATGAAATGGATGGTTAGGCTTGTGACATACATTAATTCTGCAATTAAACAATTTGGGGGAAACTTTATAAATATTTACAATAAATTCAACTATCAGAACAAACAAAAAATTGATGTGCATCGTTCGTTACTGTATTTTGGATTTTTTTACACTTTAAGGTATTTTTAATTATTTTGCAACGATTTCTTTCACTGGAATTTGACCTAATGGTCATTTCTAAGGTCATTGTGTGACTTGCGACGTACTTAGTTATTATTTTTTTGCAGTTTTGATTTATTAAAAAACCTTACCAATTTCATATTTATCATGAGTACAACCCCCAGTTTCAATATATCCAATGAATTCAAGGACACAGTATAAAATAGGACACAGTATAAGCCCGACCGCGATTTCAAAGGTTATCATTTTGACTTGAAAATGAAACTTGCAAATGTAATAATATATTAATTCTGAATAAAGTAGAGTATATGTGTAAATATAAATATGTATTATTTTAGGTGTCTATTTATACTATTTTAATATGCTATATATTAATTATGTGTGGTCGCAGCTAAGGATGCAAAAAAAGAGCAAACTTTCTTAATAACTATTTAATTTCAACGATTAAAATTATATTACGAACTATTACAATTAAAGAAGGGTGACACTCGTCCGATGTTAGGTACAAGAATGCCTTTAAAAGTGGATCGTGACGCTTGCGTTCTTCCGGCGGCGCGTTGGCGTGGCACGTTGCGCAGCGTCAGCTCCTCGTGTCCGATGCGGCTAATAGTTGCGATATTGGGGACAGTGCACACGCACCAGTGTCTATACAGTAGGCTTGCGTAACATATTCACAAATATTTGTTTTTTATTTATTTATTTCATCATCATCATCATCAGCCCGTATCAGTCCACTGCTGGACGTAGGCCTCTCCCAAAGCGCGCCAATCAACCCTACCCTCGGCCCTCCGCATCCAGTCCCTGCCAGCCATCTTGCGAAGGTCATCCCTCCATCTGGTCGGGGGGCGTCCCACACTACGTTTACCTGTTCGTGGCCTCCATTCGAGAACTCGTCTACCCCATCGGTTATCGGTTCTACGACAGATGTGACCAGCCCACTGCCACTTCAGTTTACTGATTCTATGAGCAATGTCAACCACTTTTGTCTTCTGGCGGATATACTCGTTTCTTATTCTATCTAACAGAGAAACTCCAAGCATAGCTCCAAGTATATATATATTTATTTATTTGCTGAACTATATTTATTATTTTTATCTAAGTATATAAGTGGGTCGGGTCTGCTCCTGGGGGTCCCTAGTGGACCTATGGGTTCTGCCTGACAATCCGCGCCGCAGCCATGTACCGCGTGGCTGTGGCATTATGCTGAGGCAGCTGACCCCGCCCGGCGCTGCACATCAATGTCATTAGTTAAGGAGTTTGTAATATTTGTATTTGTGTATGTGCCTGAATAAATTTCTTTCGAATGCATAGCGATGTCAGTCGTTTCTTTCAATCGTGATTGAAAACAATGGTAATTGTTTACGTAAATACATACAATACATAATCACTTTATATTGTATTCGTGGTGGGAAAACGTAGGAAATGTTATGGGAAACGAGAGACAGAATTACTTGAGAATTTTCTGGAATCCGGGTAATCCTGATATCTCGTTCCCGGCGGCTGGTTCCAGGAACAATCCCACCACAGTACGAGCGGCGAAAGCACGGAATACTTGCACAGCACTTTCGCGGGGAAATTAGCGAATAATTAAGCGTTAATAAAATATATGGACATGGACGTGGACATTGACGGTGAGACTGGCCCACAGGTTCAAGGTCGCTCAGCGAGCTATGGAAAGAGCTATGCTTGGAGTTTCTCTGTTAGATAGAATAAGAAACGAGTATATCCGCCAGAAGACAAAAGTGGTTGACATTGCTCATAGAATCAGTAAACTGAAGTGGCAGTGGGCTGGTCACATCTGTCGTAGAACCGATAACCGATGGGGTAGACGAGTTCTCGAATGGAGGCCACGAACGGGTAAACGTAGTGTGGGACGCCCCCCGACCAGATGGAGGGATGACCTTCGCAAAATGGCTGGCAGGGACTGGATGCAGAGGGCCGAGAGTAGGGTTGATTGGCGCGCTTTGGGAGAGGCCTACGTCCAGCAGTGGACTGATACGGGCTGATGATGATGATGATGATGATGATGAAAATATATGAAGCGGACCGCAGACTTTTCGTGGTGCATTCGACAGTTGTCGATTCGCGAGTGTGTTTTGACGGTTTGATAACGCGTCGCGTTGTCTCTTTTGGTCTGTCTCAATAGGTGATAGGTAGGATAGGGACAGCATGAACATAATTATAATACATAATGTGTCAAATAATAGTTTGTGTAAAAGCAACTAGATGGCGCTACCAATTTGTGTAGCAGATATGTTCAAATACTTACTTGTAGAACTCCGTCCCACGTTTGCACGACGTTGGAGCAATTTTTGACAGGAATAGTACCTTCTCCGGACTCGATCTTCGTCCGAAGTTGACCTCTTGCTAACCTGGACATACAAACAATTCACCTTATGTGTTAAATAGTGCTCACATTTTATAATAATATATTTATAATCATTCAGATTGGAGTCTTAAGGGGCTGACATGAGCCAACTAGCGCCGCCAACCTTATCTTCCAATATAATAAATTTTATTAAAAAAGCTATGTATACAATATCTTTATTAGGATAAATACTATTTTTCAATATACTATACATGGCATAATTGCGACAAGCTAAGTTGTAGTTCTCAAATGTGCCAAAAACGGCAGTTTTCCGGAAATATGCGAACTACAACTTAACAAAATTGAATCACGTTCTAAATAAGCATTTAAAAAATAGTATTTATCCTAATAAAGATACTGTACATAGCTTTTTTAATAAGATTGATTATATTGGAAGCATTGATCTCCTCAAAACAGTTTATAGGAGATCAATGCTTGGATGTTGGGGAACCAGCTATACTAACATGCTGGGATGTGTATCGGGCCGGCTTTATCAAGTTACTATGTAGTTAAAACCAGTTTCATCTGGTTTCAACCGGTTAAAAGACCATGTAGTCGGTTTAAGTGGATTCATTGTGTTTTAAGCCAGTTTTGATCTAGTTTCAACCGGTCAAAAGAATTCTTGGTAGGTTTAAGTGGTGTCACAGTGTTTTAAGCCCGATTAATCTAGTTTCAACCGGTTAAAAGCCTTTTTGGTCGGTTTAAGTGGTTTCATAGTGTCTGTTAAGTCAGTTTAATATAGTTTCAATCGGTTATAACACTTTTCAAGTCGGTTTAACTGGTTTTAAACCCGTTTAATTTAGTTTCAACCGATTAAAAGGCTTTCGAAAAGGTTTAAGTGGTTTCATAGTGACTGTTAAGTCAGTTTAATCTAGTTTCAACGGGTTATAACACTTTTCAAGTCGGTTTAACTGGTTTTAAGCCAGTTTAATCTAGTTTCAACCAGATGGACTGTCTTTCTGGTCAGTTTATGATAGTAGTTTAATCTAGTTTGAACCTGTTGGGATGTCGATCAGGTTCCGTCTCCTGCTGCTCGTGCGGGCTGAAGATGCGGCCGTCGCCACAGGGCGCCGTGCTCACGTATAAGTGCACTTGGCGGCTGGGCTTGAGTTGATACCCGCCGCTTGGTAAGGGCTCGAGATCTGAGTCGGGGATTGCTTTTCTTGGGTCTGTTTTGGGAGAATATTCAAATTCAACTGATTTATTGCAGTCACAAAGACCATATAAGTGTTAGTAAGTACTTAAAACTATGTTAGTGTTTCATCATCATCAGTCTATTTATATCGCCCCCACTGCTCGGGCACAGACCTTCCCTTACATCGAGGGAGCTCGGGCCATAATCCACCACGCGGGCCCAGTGCGGGTTGGCGGATTTCACATGCCTTAGAGTTTTTTTTTCTTCTACGACATGCAGGTTTCATCACGATGTTTTCCTTCACCGTTTTGAGAGCACTCGGTAAATGTACGTAAGTTTTTCCGTCGAAAAAACCGCGGATAACTCTTTGGTACATGGCTGCCCTAGCTGGGAATCGAACCTGGGACCTCCATATTGCAAGTCCATTGACCCAGCCACTGAGCCACCGAGCTCTTATTATGTTAGTGTTTACACGAGGTGTATTACGCGCTATAACATGACTTAGGTCCGACTCCGAGACCCCGGGACATGTCAGTGTGCCCAGTGTCTCAGAGGACTGTCCATGGTATCCGCAATGCCCTTCAGGATGCTGTTAGGGCCGCGAACCCGGCGCATCAGGGACGCGACTCTTTTGCGTATGATGGCATGGAATCCGTCTACAAATATAAATTATCTTTATGACATAGGAGAGCTCGGTGGCTCAGTGGTTGGGTCAATGGACTTGCAATACGGAGGTCCCATATTCGATTCCCAGCCATGTACAGTCGAAGACAGAGATAAGTATGCAGTGGGCCTCAATAAGGTTGAGATTTTATCAAAAACTACTGGACCGAATTTAATAATTCTCTTACAGTACATAGTTTTAACCTTTATCTATCAAACAGTGAAAGAATTATCATATATATAGGTCAAGTAGTTTTTGAGAAAATCTCAACCTTAAAAACTCTCCTGTACACCTTTCTCTGTGTTCCACCGTACCAATGAGTTATCGTCGTTTTTTTCGACGGAAAATCTTACGTACATTTACGGAGTGCTCTCCAAACGGTGAAGGAAAACATCGTGATGAAACCTGCTTGCCGTAGAAGAAGAAAACATCTAAGGCATGTGAAATCCGTTAATCCGCAGTGTGCCCGCGTGTTGGATCATGGCCCCAGCTCCCTCGATGTAAGGTAAGGTCTGTGCCCGAGCAGTGAGGCAATATAAATAGACTGATGATGACGAAACTTAGGGGTTTCCTTGTTAAGCGCGCGAAACGCCATTAGCTACTTTTTTGTGAAAATTCTAATTAATAGTTTCCGTGGTATTTAGTGATTAATGGTCACGTTAAGTTAATCAGTAGATGTCCGCGAACGTTTCTATTAGTTGGAGTGCTCGAAAGAAGTCGTGTTTGTGAAGTTTTGTGTTCTTAGCAAGGTTTCCCTTGCATAGCTTCATGGTTGCGTGGATCATTGAGTTATTTCGTTTAGGGGTTTGGGAGGGTTGTGCGTAGGTTTAGGTTAGGTTATCTTCGTATATATGTATGTATTTATAAGAATTCAGACATTCTATTAACATCAGACCAGGCTGTATGCCCTAGCTGGCTTTGCCTTTCCCATTGGGAAGAACCTTACAAAAAAAACGAAACTTAGGATTATACTGAGATGATAATACGTACCTCTCGCGTTAGCGTATTGAAGGAGCTGGGCGTATAGATGGCGCTGTAGGCACCGCCTGGCCGCTACCTGATAACAAAATTCATCATCAGTCTATTTATATTGCCCCACTGCTCGGGCACAGACCTTCCCTTACATCGAGGGAGCTCGGGCCATAATCCACCACGCGGGCCCAGTGCGGGTTGGCGGATTTCACATGCCTTAGAAGTTTTTTTTTTTTCTTCTTCTACGACATGCAGGTTTCATCACGATGTTTTCCTTCACCGTTTTGAGAGCACTCGGTAAATGTACGTAAGTTTTTCCGTCGAAAAAACCGAGGATAACTCATTGGTACATGGCTGCCTTAGCTGGGAATCGAACCTGGGACCTCCATATTGCAAGTCCATTGACCCAACCACTGAGCCACCGAGCTCTCTTATAAGATAACAAAATTAATAACTATTAATTTAGAACATGATGAAAAAATTCTTGCCGTGTCACGGAATGACAAGGTCGCAGGTTCAAGTCCTGCCCACGGCAAGAATTTTTTCATCATGTTCTAATTTATTCACCGAGCATGGATAATTCAAATTCTGAGTAAAAATAGGAGCGCATCATCGTAAATCATGTTTCTAACCGAATGTTAGACATGGTTGTCGGAATACTACTACTATTGTCCGATAGATGGAGTTGCGTAACATACCCTTTAAGTATGTATAATGCGATGAAGATTTTCGGTGGTCGTGGCCTGTGGTGGCTCAGTTGGTAAGAGTGTGTCACGGAATGACAAGGTCGCAGGTTCAAGTCCTGCCCACGGCAAGAATTTTTTCATCATGTTCTAAATTATTCACCGAGCATCATCATCATCATCAGCCCGTATCAGTCCACTGCTGGACGTAGGCCTCTCCCAAAGCACGCCACTCAACCCTACTCTCGGCCCTCTGCATCCAGTCCCTGCCAGCCATTTTGCGAAGGTCATCCCTCCATCTGGTCGGGGGGCGTCCCACACTACGTTTACCCGTTCGTGGCCTCCATTCGAGAACTCGTCTACCCCATCGGTTATCAGTTCTACGACAGTGACCAGCCCACTGCCACTTCAGTTTACTGATTCTATGAACAATGTCAACCACTTTTGTCTTCTGGCGGATATACTCGTTTCTTATTCTATCTAACAGAGAAATTCCAACCGAGCATGGATAATGCGTAATTCAAATTCTGAACTATTAATTTGAAGAAAGAGAAGTTAGAAAACATAAGATTTCATTCATTTCATTTATTCAATAACAATTACATCGTATGCGAATTTTATAATTAGATAACATACAGGGTGTAACGTAAAGGGTATATGAAGCCGAAGGGAGGGTGTTCAGTATCGGTAACTGAACAACTTTTGTGTTCCATTTTTGTGAATTTATTTTTTGACTTTTCATACATTTCGTACCGGTCAGCTGATCGATTTGTATAAGACATTTTATTTTTTATTCGAAAAGTCGTACAACAAAAGTTGTTCAGTTACCGATACTGAACACCCTCCCTTCGGCTTCATATACCCTTTACGTTACACCTTGTATAAATAAATAAAATCAATGTGAGGCGAGTGGGAGAGGCCTGCGTCCAGCAGTGGACTTATGATGATGAAGTTGCATTAAAAGTACCAGGAGACCATGGCTACTTAGGAGTGTTTGTTGTTGTCATAAGAGGCTTACCTCTGCATGGCAGTCGTTGACGGCTCGCCCCCGTACTGACATGTGCTCGCCGGAGACGCACTTAGTACCCGTAGTTACCGCTATCACCTGACAATACAAAAAAAAAAATTTAAAAGAAAAAAAAATCGACTGCCAAAAATTGAACACTCTTTGATTAAATGACAATGCCAGAAGAACATAATAGGCTAGTTCAGGGCTTCCCAAACTTATTTTGACTGTGACGCCCTTGGGAATTTGCCATTTATTTGCGACGCCCCGCCCTCTGGCTTAAAGGTACCTACCAAAGTTAGTAAGTCAAGCCTAGTTAGTTAGTGGCGCTGCTGCAGCAGCCGAATCCCTCAAGCGGCGCAAGTATAGTAGCCTCGACAGAGGCTACATTGTATATTGTGCCGTTTGGGGTAGAGACGCTGGGTCCGTGGGGGCCGGGAGCGATGGAGATATATAAAGATCTGTCGGGGCGGCTCGTGGAGTCCACGCGTGACCAAAGTGCTGGCCTGTATTTCGCCCAAAGGGTCAGCCTAGCGATCCAGAGGGGAAATGCCGCCAGCATTTTGGGCACGTTGCCGGACAACGGGGATCGGTTGAACTATCTGTAATGCTAAGCCATTCAGATAGTTCAACCGACCTATTGTATATATAGTTTTTAGTTTAGTTTATATTTTCTAGGTTAATATTATAATTTTTAAGTAGTTTAGTTTTATTATATTTGTTTGTAATTTTGTGAAATAAAATATACATTAAAGCCTAACAACAATCAACAACAACTTATCAGAGAAACTCCAAATAAGTACCCTCTAGAATTTTCATTAGAAAATGAGAAAAAAGCATAAGAACGAGAATGAAAAGAAATACAGGCTGTTAATGAGAAGGATCTGCTTGCTTTTCTGAGCATAGCTTCGCAAAACGGGGGGCTGAAGTTTGGAATTTGCAATTGTTACAGACAATTGCAAATTCCAGACCAATCTATGTAGATCGCCTCGCGACGCTCCTGGGATAATGCACAGTTTGGGAAGCGCTGGGCTAGTTGACTCATTTATTTATTCAATATATAACTGACTGGTTTACGGATATCACCAAAGCACCGAGTCAGTGGATACAGTAAAATAATAATTCTTAAAATAATCAATTATACAATAAATGAGAATGCCAGATTCTGCCCCACCATCAACCGCAAGTTGTACAAGATAACGAATAAATGTAAAAATATCTCCGTTTTTTATTATAATTATTGGTTTAAAATAAAATTTTGTACATAAAGCTAGTCGAAAAAAAAAAACTTAATTAAGAATTCAGAAAATAGTAAGAAATCGAAGGGAATTATTCATAGTTTTTGTTATTCTTCTATAGGAGTTGCGAGAGTAGTAGAAAATGATACTGATTATGATTATGCAATATGAAACCTGTAATAAGTCCCGAGCAAAATGATAGGTGCAGCTTAAATGGTCACGTAGTTTTGTAGGTGGGGCAAAGCTCCATTGAAATGTGGCAATGTCTTTTTTATATCCTATGTCAGTCCTACAATCCAGACGAATCTAACGACACCTCATATGTTACAATCCATCAAGCCGTTTAGGCTGCAGGGCGGGACAAAGAATTAGACATACATACTCACATATACCGCAGCCCAAATCAACTGTCTTATTTTGTAAACAAATATAATCGTCTAATTACCTACTGTAAAGTAACACTGAAAGAACTGAATGATTGAACCTGTTCATCATTGTGAAAATAAAGTGATCCGATCTAATAATGTGAAAATAACTATGCAATAATCACAGAACAGCTTAAAATGTTAGTAATGTAGGGTAGTTCTTGTTTGCAAAATAAGACACTTGATTTGGGCCCCCGTATACATACATATACTCGAAAAAAAAATCCCCTCCTTCTTGTCAAAGTCAAATTTCTTTATTGCAAGCAAGCACGTTGAGTACATTTTTGCACGTCAATATATTTTTTGAATTTACATTTACACCACTTTGCAAGGAAAAGGTGCCAACGCTGAGGAGAAAAAGTGGCAAAAAAACTCTCAGCAACACATATTTTAAAACAATGATAATACAATGATTACTTAATAACTATACAGTACGTAACTATTACTATTGTTAGTAAGTTTATCCCTCATGCGGAACCGGCGACACACACCATGCATGTTCATCGTTTAAATAGTCATCTATCCTGTAATACGCCTTCTTATGTGATCTTCTTGTGTGATCGTAAAGGGTTTTCTATTTTCCTCTTGAGGTTTGGAACCCTAAAAACATACCTTCGCTCCTTCCAATTTATTATCTATAGTGATGACGATCCCGGCCAAAACTTTGCGTTTGGAATGCGTCAGATCTCCCACCATAAGCTCGTTGAACTTCTCATTAACTAATCTGTAAAAAAAAACATATATATCGATTGACCATCATCGATTGAAATCATTAGGTATTCAGTTATCATTTTGACGCTTATTAAGAGCTTTCTAATCTTATCCCATAAACATTTTGACATACACCTGATTTAATTTTGTTTTTATTTGTTATTTACTTAATAACGTGTTTAACGTGTAGGAGCTCGGTGGCTCAGTGGTTGGGTCAATGGACTTGCAATACGGAGGTCCCAGGTTCGATTCCCAGCCAGGGCAGCCATGTACCAATGAGTTATCCTCCGTTTTTGCGACGGAAAAACTTACGTACATTTACCGAATGCTCTCAAAACGGTGAAGGAAAACATCGTGATGAAACCTGCATGTCGTAGAGTAAAAAAAAAAATCTAAGGCATGTGAAATCCGCCTACCCGCACTGGGCCCACGTGGTGGATTATGGCCCGAGCTCCCTCGATGTAAGGGAAGGTCTGTGCCCGAGCAGTGGGGACATATAAATAGTCTGATGATGATGAATAACGTGTTTACAATGTTATAGTTAACATTATTGTATTTTACTTTTGACTAAGTTATTTATTATCTGACGACCATTTTTACAAATAAGACTGTATTTGACATAATGATTATTATTGTAATCTAAATCCATCAGTATCAGTCCACTGCTGGACGCAGGTCTTTCAAGTCGCCCCTCCCCCCACTCGCCCCACAGCCACACGCGGGGCCGCATGCTAATGGGACTCCAGGCGGCTCATAGTGCCCTGGTACTTGTGATGGGACTTAAAGAGCCGGAGCTTCTGACCGAGTGGACACAGCGGGTGTTGGAGCATGCTGGACAGTGACATTACACTCAGGGTTAGCCATGGTCTCCTGGTACCTGATGATAATGATGAAGTTCATTACAAGTACCAGGAGACCATGGCTAACCCGTAGTTTCATGAAAACACAGTATCAAACACTCGGTCAGAAGCCCCAGCTCTTTAAGTCACATCCCAAGTACCAGGACACTATGACACGTCTGGAGTCTCATTAGCATGCGGCCCCGCGTGTGTCTGTGGGGCGAGTGGGTGGAGAGTCGCCTTGGGAGAGGCCTGCGTCCACCAGTGGACTGACACGGGATGATAATGACGCTGAAGTTGCATTAAAAGTACCAGAAGACCATGTATAACCCAAACTATCATGAAAACACGGTCCAGTATGCCTCAACACCTGCTGTTTCCGCATAATAGAAGTCAGCTCTTTCTTAAAAGTACCAGGAGACCATGGCTACCCCGGAGATGCATGTCCACTCACTTGCCCACGTGGTCGGCCAGGGTCTGTGCGAGGAAGCCCGTTTGTGGTGCGTGCGTCACCGCTGGCTCCACGCGACCTTCGTCCAGGACAGCCAGGGCTGATCTGGCTGCGGCGAGTTTGGCTAGCTTCTTACTGGATCCTGGGAAAGATATTAACCGAATGTTAGTGCCATCCAGTGTTGCCAGACCTACGGCAAAACCCGTAGATCTACGGAATTTTTTTCTGCAAGTTGTAAAGTTTGTTTTAATTTTTAATTTCTTTACCGGCTATCAACCACATTTTATGGTTTTAGTCAGTCAGATGGCTTATTAAAAAAAATCGTAGAACTAAGGACTTTTCTGTAAATTATTATAATATGACAGTTTAGACCGATTTCGACGGTCTTTTTCAAGGTGAGCGCGCCACGCCCGCGTCGCCGGTGACGGTTCTTCGCGCACTGCGTATTAGCGCCCTCTGGGCGAGTTCCGACATAACTTGTGACGCCGTCGGTCTAATTGCCGACTTCAACAATATAAGTGAGTGATATCCGTATATATATAATAATTTGTAGTAATGGCTCACTATAGTTTTAATTCTAAGACTTTTCTATAGTCAATCTATGGAAATCCACGGATTTTACACCCTCGTCCTACGGAATTTTTAAAAACGGATCTGGCAATTCTGGTGCTGTCATACATATTAGAACATGATGAAAAAATTATTGCCGTGGGCAGGACTTGAACCTGCGACCTTGTCATTCCGTGGCCCGCTCTTACCAACTGAGCCACCACAGGCCACGCCACGCCCACCGAAAATCTTCATCGCATTATACATTATTATTTGATATCACGGTGTTGGTACACGCCCAAGGGTCACTGCGACCTCAAAGGTCTATTGTGGCCGCGCACCGAGTTCTTATATCTCGTTCCCAAGGCCAACGTCCCTCAGGAACCGTACAATGCACTTGGGTGAGAGAGTCTTGATAACCTCGGGTGGACAAGTTTGGAGTTACATTTATAGTAAGGTAAGGAAATACTTCATTTATTCAACTTTAGATGGACTATTATTATTTGATATCACGGTGTTGGTACACGCCCAAGGGTCACTGCGACCTCAAAGGTTTATTGTGGCCGCGCACCGAGCGCTTATATCTCGCTCCCAAGGCCTCCTTCAGGAGTCGTATGATGCACTTGGGCGAGAGAGTCTTAATATCCTCGGGTGGCATTATGTGTCCCAAGGCTCGGCTTCTGCTGTGAATGAGCGCTTCACACTCACAGAGGACATGCATGGGGGTTTCCTCGGCTTCGCAGCAGAGTCTACAGGCTGTGGTGCATCGCATTATACATACTGATTGTATAGTATGAAGCGTAATTCATAACATAGGATTATAATTTAATGTTTACCGGAAGTAAAACGGAACGCACATCAAAAAGAACAATTACGATTTTTATTTTATTGAATGACTAAACCCGCGTTTGGCCCCAGTCTCACCTGATGGTAAGTGACGATGAGGCCGATGATGAAGCACGCGGGCCTAGTAAATGCCTATTCACTCTTGCCTTAAAGATCCCAAGGTTATAAGTGTCTGGAAACACCGACGCCGGCAGGGCGTTCCATTCCCTGGCCGTTCGTATGATGAAAGATGAAGAAAAACGTTACAAATTACGAATTGTCTATTATAGTAACGTCACTTCCTCTCAGCCATTTGCTTTTTTTTCAAAACCATGCTATACGTGCTGTGCAATTAAAATTACTTATTAAATATATGAAGGTCGCTTGGGGTAGTAAAAGGGCATAATAACGTCTCCTGGTGCTCAAGATAGTGGATGAAGGTCAAAACAGGAGCGCTCCGAGAAGAAAGACCTATTTCACGAGGTATGCCCTTGGGACATTCAAAGGTTAGTGACTTTCATATATCGTGTCGCGTTTCCTATTAAATACAGTCCATCTAGCCTACCTAATCTATTGAAATATCATACACTGATACATATGATAGTTACATACCGTATCCTTCGAACGTCTGGTCCTTGATCTGGCAGACGACTTTGAAACGCATGCTGTGGTTCAGCTGAGCGGGGGCGGCTGAAACAATGTTCTAATTATTAATATTTACTACCCTGTAATGTCCTAACGGTGAAGGAAAAACATCTGATGAAGCCTGCAAAAATTCTAAGGCATGTGAAATCCGTCAATCCGCATTGTGCCCGCGTGGTGGATCATGGCCCGAATTCCCTCGATGTAAGGGAAGGTCTGTGCCCGAGCAGTGGGGACATATAAATGGACTGATGATGACGAATGTCCTAATGCTGGTCAAAGGCCTTTTATATGACCCAGGTAAAACATGTAGCCATGTACCAACACGCTCCGTGTTGGTACATGGCTACATATATGTCGGGCTCGCCGTCCTAAAGGGGCGGAATACCGACTAAACCTCCTGGGGTGTTCCACCTCGTGCCATTGTTGCGGAGCCACGGGAACTGCGATACATCCGCGCCCCGACTGGCGCCCCGAGCACTCCCCATTGTGGGCTGTAATAGCCCACAATTCATCATCCATTCATTCATCACCTTCCTCCTCCCCGTCCGGGCCTCGAGCCGCTCGGGCAAAGGCCTCCCCCTAATCCTTCCACTCATCTCTATTCAGCGCAGATTCAAACCACACTCTCATAAAACTCCAGTTCGTCTGTCTCTTTCACACTGTTATTTAGACGAGCGGCTCATTTAATTATGTTTTGTAAATCTGTCTAATGGTATTTTGAGAATAAATTAATTGAATTAGTTAAATTATAGGCCAGTCATTCTGGCGAGCGTTTGTATGGAGACCCCAACAATAACTCCTCTATCGATGAAACTTTTTTGTATACTTAATAGCATATTTATAAGAACAATTGTCAGAGAATCCAATAATATTTCGAGGCGGAAGTTACTTATTTCAATTGAAATTCAACATTATACCGTATCTTTTTCTGGAACAATGTTATGGTCATAATTCTTTTTCTATAAATTGTATTTTATTAGTGTGCTTCTGTACATTCATAAGTAAAACTACTTTTTAATTCGAAAGTGTAGGTATTTTAATAAAATGTCTTTTTTGGCCGTAGTTTCCATAGGATAATTGCTCCGCCCGGTTTCTGTTTTTAATATGCCTTCAAATTATTATTTCTAGTATAAGTACGAAAATCCAACAAAAAAATCCAAATGAAACAATTCATTATACAGAATTTGTCTTTTAACTATCTCTGGAAAATTACTCTATCAGATATTTTTTACAATTGTAATGAGATACCCACAAATAACCTGATTTCAAAAGAATCCAACAAAATATCCAGGCGGAACACCATTATTTCGAAATACCTATCAAGCGCAGGCCAGCGCGGGGCCCGAGGCGGGCGAGGGGCGTCGAAAACCGGTCGCGCGGCGGGCGAGTTTCTTCAAGTAGGTTAATAGGTACAGCTAACAGAAGATCAACACTTTGGACTAAGTACCGTTCTTATTATCTGCGTCGTAAGAGTTGAAATCGTGCGAATGCGAGCGAGTATTACCATTGATCTGCTGTTGTCCGTACTATACGTATGTATGTATGTATGTATGTATGTGTGTGTGTATGTATGTATGTATGTATGTATGTAGGAGGTTGATCTAAACATCGCAATTTAATTATTATTATCGTCATCGTTTCGAAACATACGAACGCAGTAAATGTAATATGCGTATTGCCTTGTATAAGTTGAGTATATAGTGTGTGTTTTCTTCGCGACACGGGGTCTAGGATAAACTAACCCAGAGATTCCTTTAGAGTGTCTTTAACTTAATTGGGCGCTTAGTGTTTTTTATGTTACTTCCAGCTTTAAGAAACGCCCCTGTTGTGAATCTATACTAGATTATTTGCAATTTTGTCGAAATCTAGTCGCGTTCATGTCTCACGCTGGTGCATGAGATAGTGTTTGATAATTTCGCCACGCCAAACAGCGGGCGTATTGGTCGAGTGGCTGGAGCGGTCGCCTCCCGTGCACGCGGTTCCGGGTTCGATTCTTAGCTAAATATATATGTTTTTTTGTTTGTTTCGTGTTTTATTTTGTATTTTATTTTAATTGTGTTTCGAATTTGGTTAGTATTTTATCAAACATTTTGTTGTAATTATCTTTGAATTTTATTTGAGCATAAACTCTGAACTCATTTATACCGAAGTAGGTGTATTAGGAGAGCTGGAAATCTGTCTGTACTAGATTACTTGCAATTTTGTCGAAATCTAGACGGAGCGGTCCGTTCATGTCTCACGCTGGTGCATGAGATATGCTTGGTAATTTCGCCGGGCTAAACAGCGAACGAATTGGTCTAGTGGCTGGAGCGGTCGCCTCCCGTGCACGCGGTTCCGGGTTCGATCCTTAGCCTAAATATATTTTTTTTTTGTTTCGTGTTTTATTTTAATCGTGTTTCGAATTTGGTTAGTATTTTATCAAACATTTTGTTGTAATTATCTTTGAATTTTATTTGAGCATAAACTCTGAACTCATTTATACCGAAGTAGGTGTATTAGGAGAGCTGGGAATCTGTCTGTACTAGATTACTTGCAATTTTGTTGAAATCTAGACGGAGCGGTCCGTTCATGTCTCACGCTGGTGCATGAGATATGCTTGGTAATTTCGCCGGGCTAAACAGCGAACGAATCGGTCTAGTGGCTGGAGCGGTCGCCTCCCGTGCACGCGGTTCCGGGTTCGATCCTTAGTAAATATATTTTTTTTATAGTTTTTTATTTATTTATTTTTTGTTTTGTATTTTGTTTCGTGTTTTATTTTGTATTTTTAACCGACTTCCAAAAAAAGGAGGAGGTTATCAATTCGTCGAATTGAAAAATTAATTGTGTTTGGAATTTGGTTAGTATATTAGGCAGATCACCCTCACTTGTAGATTTTTGTGGTTGCAGTTGCGATTACATATTATTAGTAGGTGAATATCTCACGCTCATCGTACAAGTGTAGAATTTAAATTTGCTTAGCTGTAGTCGTCAGTATGACGTAAGTAATAAGACCTATGCCGCACGCAAATATACCCGTAGTCGATGTGCGAGCGAGTTGAAAAATAACAAGCTGTCTTTGTTACTCGAGGGGGTGAGGGGGGTCCGATCGCATGTAGCACGGCGCACCGTTCCGCTGAATCACTTATTGACTGATAATCTATTTTGATTCTAATAATATCACAATACAGTAGGGTTTTATATAACAGATAATTATAATTTTAAGAAATAATTTGATACACGCACACCAAACGAGATCCCACGGCGAAAAAAAAGTGTTTTGCCATTGTCCGTACTAACCTTGACATATGTTGTCGTACTTATGCGTTGATGATACGGGCTAGATTACGTTTTGTGTTTGTTGGCGTAGGTACTATCGTCTCGGTCGAGCTTACTTAAACATTCCACGTAGTAGGTACCTAGTAAGTACACATAAAAACACATCAAGTTGTAACACTTTGGACCGCTCCAATCTATATATCTATCTGCGTCGTTAGAGTTGAAATCGTACTGAAAGTGTTACTATTGATCTGCTTTTGTCCGTACTAACCTTGACTTGACATGTTGCGCTTATGCGCCGATGATACGGGCTAGATTACAATGGTTTTGTGTATGTTGGCGTAGGTACTGTTGTGTCGGTCGAGCTTACTTAAAACATTCCAAAATCAGATCAAGTGTAACACTTTGAACCGTTCTTATTATCTGCGTCGTAAGAGTTGAAATCGTACTGCAAGTGTTACCATTTGTTTTGCTATGTCCGTACTAACCTTGAAATGTTGTCGTACTTATGCGCCGATGATACGGGCTAGATTAGAATGGTTATGTGCATGTTGGCGTAGGTCGGTCGAGCTTTCACCACTCGGTAACGAGTTAACCTAAAATAAACCTTATTCGTATAACTGTAGGTAGAGTACAGAATCCTATCTCCAAAATATTTGTTCAACTTCCAGTCCACGTTACCGATGCGATAGATATTTTCTACTTGTATAGGAATAAGGTTTATTATAAATTGACTTTGACTTTGAAGAACAGTTCGACTAAGATCGTAAGTATGTTCATAATGATAAGAAAAATCGAACTTAGCATTTTTCTCAACTCTAATTTTTCGTCGATTTCTAGAAAACGCTTGTCCGCGTGGATCTTTACTGGACTTTAGTAAAGAGTTAATCTACAATTAACCTTATTTGTATATGAGTAGACAACAGAATCCCATCTCCAAATGTCTCCTCCGCTCCGTCCAATTTCTCGTCCGCGTTCCCGCTGTTCTGTACGTGTAATAGGAATAAGGTTGTTAATCGGCCGCAGTAGCGATCCGCGCGCAGTGGCGCATGCACCGCCGCGTTGATTAGAAATATTTGAATACAACTCTATTTGATATTTTGTGCTTCGCCTGCATTTTTTATTGGAAAACTTGAAAAGCAGTTTTAATAAGATAGTCTGTTCATAATGACAAGAAAAATCGGGCTGAGCATTTTTGGAAACCCCCATTTTTCGTCAATTTCTGGATAACGCTTTTCGGTCTGGATTTTTTATTGGATATTCATAACTACTTTCGAAAGTAATATTTTAAATACATAATTAAATAGAAATTGGAGTGAGTAATTATCCCTTGGAAATTACGGCAAAAAAACACATTTTATTAAAATATATATATTTCCATATGGAAATATGGTTGGATATTCTGTGAACACATGCCTATAGGTAACTAAAACTTGTAAAAAAAGAATTTTGGATAGAGCAATTTTCCTGTAATTGATACCACGTAATTTAAGTTTGACCTTGAAAATACCTAACTTCCGTTTCTACAAATTATTGGATTCTATGTCAATTCCAATCTACATATGGTACTCTATCACTGTGCCAAATTTCATAGATAGATGAGTTACTGCTAGGGTCAACTCCTTTAATGACTGGCCTATTAGTTGCTTAAGGGCCTTCCATGAGCCAACTAGCGCCGCCAATCTTTAAAAAATAATATCTTCCAATATAATCAATTTTATTAAAAAAAGCTATTTACAAAATGTTTATTACGATAAATACTATTTTTTAAATGTTTATTTATAACGTGATTCAATTTCGCTAAGTTGTAGTTCGCATCAAAACTGCCGTTTTTGGCATATTTGTGAACTACAACATAGCTTGTCGCAATTATACCCAGAAGACAACATATAACGCCATATCTAAACCAAAACAATATATTAAAAATGCATGCACGGCGAGACTTACACTTTTCAGTGACGCTATATAAGGTTGTACGCTCTGGGATCCCAGGTTACCTCTACAATAAGTTGAGTTGGACGAAAGATGCGCATGAACGAAACACACGGTCTCGATTACTTAACATTATGTCCTGCCCTAAAGTTAAATTCCAGGGAACGAGGGGTGCTTTCTCTGTAAAAGCTTCGAAAATCTGGAATAACATTCCTCCCCCACTCCGAACTTCTCAAATGACAGCAGAGACATTTAAACGCAAGTATCGTACTATTTTACTGCAGAAACAACTACAATTACAGAAAACACCTTTGTGAGGTGTTCACATTAAGCAGGCTCCCAGTCATTGCGAGTACAGTACTATAAAATATATATAATATACCAAAAGCATTGTCACTTCTACCGCGGCATCAGACGATAGTATAAATAAATTAATATGTAAGTAATGTTCATAGATAAGTATTATAATATTATATTTTGTATATTTGTCCAATTTTTTAATGGTACTATATTAACACCACCACCATCATCAACAAGCACACCACCACGGAAGACTGTCTGTTTAGTTTTATATTTATAATAGGATAAGGACAGGCTGAAAATCAGCGCTGCGTGGGGCGCTGCGCTCTACCAGCACTTGCTGAGCCTGCTGCCTGTTGCATAGAATTTTTGTTGTTTTTAATTCACACTTTTATATGTATTTGTTTTTATTTTTATGCAATAAATAATATTTGATTTGATTTGATTTGAATTATGCCATGTATTGTATATTGAAAAATAGTATTCATCCTAATAAAAAAAAGTGTACATAGACTTTTTAATAAAATTGATTATATTGGAAGATATTATTTTATTAAGATTGGCGGCGCTAGTTGGCTCATGTCAGGCCTTTAGGAGCCCAGTTCCTGTTGAAAAAGTCAATGTCAAATTTCTTTATTGTAAGTAAGCACGTTGTGTACATTTTTGCACGTCAATATATTTTTGAATTTACATTTACACCACTTTGCAAGGAAAAGGTGCCAACGCTGAGGAGAAAAAGTGGCAAAAAAACTCTCAGCAGCATATCAAAACGCGACAAAATGCTGAAGAGGTTCACCTTGCGCCGCGTCCAGCGGGGAGCCGTCGCCGAACGAGCACGCGAACACGAGCCCCGGGTGCCGCTCGTACAGCGTGTTGATGGGGCTCTTGTGCGCGGGCGCGGCCGAGCACACGCCGAACAGCGCCGCGCCGGGAGACGACCCGTTCGACACAGGGAGGGATAACGCTGGAAGAAACACTACGGGTTAGCCATGGTCTCCTGGTACTTTTAATGCAACTTCATTATCATCAGCCCGTATCAGTCCACTAATGAGACTCCAAGCGTGTCATAGTGTCCTGGTACTCTGTGTCAGCATCAGCTGAAGCCTAAACCTTTGCCTAAGTTCAATACTCAATACTCAATATATTTATTGAGTATTGAGTATATGTTTATGTATATGTTTGTTAATTGTCAATAACATCAAATTTACATTCAAGTTATATGTTTGTTAATTGTCACTGTAATTTATTAAGACTGTTTTTATTTCTTATATGTATATACTTAATAGGCAATAAATGTTATTCTATTCTATTCAATGTGAGCTGGGGCCAAGAGCAAACAGCAGGTTTCGAAGTATACTGGACCGTATCATAACACTCCGGGTTAGCCATGGTCTCCTAGTAGTTTTATTGCAACTTCTTCATCATCAGCCCCACAGACCGCATGCTAATGAGACTCCAGGCGGCTCCTAGCGCCCTGGTACTTGTGATGTGACTTAAAGGAGCTGGGGATTTTACCGATCGATGTAGAAGCATACTGGACGGTGTTTTCATGACACTCCGGGTTAGCTATGGTCTTTCTGGTACTTTTAATGCAACTTCATCAGCCCGTGTCATTCCCTAATGAGAACTCCAGGAGTGTCATAGTGTCCTGGTCCCTTCGGCCGTCTACGAAACCGGAGTTTCGAAACTGGCTTCGATCGAGGCTTTTGTAGTACTTGTACGTAACTGGCTTCGATCAAGTCTTTTTTTTTACTTGTACGTAATTAGTTACGATCGAGGCTTTTGCTGTGCTTGTAGGAAACCGACTGCGATTACTATATATAGGTCGGAACATGATATCTAAAAATAAAAAATTGATCGTAAGGAAGTTTCCTTACGATTTATGGAGTTCCATCGAACCTCAAACCAAACTCTGCTAAGTGCTAAGTTTGTAAATACTTTCCAACTACGGTTTCGTAGGCGGCCAAAGAAAATGTGACAATTACTTGATCGAAACTAATTACGTACAAGTAAAAAAAAAGACTTGATCGAAGCCAGTTACGTACAAGTACTACAAAAGCCTCGATCGAAGCCAGTTTCGAAACTCCGGTTTCGTAGACGGCCGAAGGGGTCCTGGTACTTGTAATGTGAATTAAAGTGCTGGGGCCAAGAGCAAACAGCAGGTTTCGCAGTATACTGGACCGTATCATAACACTCCGGGTTAGCGATGGTCTCCTAGTACTTTTATTGCAAATTCATCATCATCATCATCCCGTGTCAGTCCACTGCTGGCCTTAGGCCTCTCCCGCGGCGCCCCTCCCCCCACTCGCCCCACAGCCACACGCGGGGCCGCATGCTAATGAGACTCCAGGCGGCTCATAGTGCCCTGGTACTGGGGATATGACTTAAAGAGCTGGGGCTTCGGACCGAGTGGACACAGCGGGTGTTGGAGCATACTGGACTATGTGTACTAACCTGGACTCGATACTTCCATAGGTTTTGGAATAATTTTCGGTGGCATCATTTTCGTTTCTAAGCATTGGAACTGGGACGCTGTGAAAAGAAAAATAGCTTTTATATAATGCAACTTCGTTTGCATAGAGGAGGAGGAGATCAGGAGGCAGATCTTCCACTCTGGATCCTTGTTTCCACATCACATACCGCCATGGCTTATAGCCTATGAGCTGTCCGGATATTTCAGCTATCTCTTAGTCAAACTCCCATCAAAATCCCTTCAGTAGTTATGGCGTGATACTTGCGCAAAGTCACAGACAAACAGACAAAAATTCTAAAAATTAGTGTTTTGGCATCAGTATCGATCCTAAAACACATTACAATTATTCTTTTCAAAAAATATCCAATGTACAGACACAACTTTATTACAGTCTTATTATATGTATAGATAATATACTAGCTGATCCCGCGAACTTTGTTCCGCGTTATAGGCAATAAATCTGAATTTCTCATATAAATCTTCATCATAATTATCTTGATACTTTTTTATACCGGAACGGGATAAAAAGTATTTTTTTTACTTGTGTTATAAGACCTAGCTTCTTGACAAATTTCATGATTCTAGGTCAACGGGAAGTACCTTATAGGTTTTGGTTTTCTTGCATTTTCATACAAATATGCGAGAAAATGAACGGCCATATCTTTTGATTGCGTTGACGTAGAAGATTGATTTATTCAAGGCTGCATGAGGTTGCAGACCTGAGTATTTGGTATTAATTTCAACTTAATTCGTCCACGCGTTTCTGAGATATCTCGACAGACGTAGAAGACAGACAGACTCATACATACATACAGACAGACAGACAGACAGACAGACAGACGCAAATAGACACAGAAGACAGACAGACAGACGCAAACAGACAGACAGACGTAGAAGACAGACAGACAGACTCATACATACATACAGACAGACGCAAACAGACGCAGAAGACAGACAGACGCAGAAGACAGACAGACACATACAGACAAACAGACAGGAAATTAAAATAAAAAACTTACCAGTCCTAGCCGGTTCATCGCTGGTAAAGTCTAGCACGGGCCGGCTGGTGGTGGCTAGCACGCGGCCCGCGCGTGCTAGGAGCGCCTCTAGGCACGCGCGGGCCGCAGACGCACGCGCCTCCCTCTTACTATTGCCCCGCCCTTCAAAGGTCATCTCGGCTACCTGTGGAGATAACAGTTTAAATATTATAAAGGTTCTCTTGAAAATGGCGGGTAACGACGGTTGCGAAATTATTTGAAAATTTTTCTTTTAACGTCTACAGGGACTATTTTGTGTTTAATATCACGTTAAATTAATCAGAAAATGTTCGCGAATGACAGTACGGTGGAAGTTATTGAATTATTTATGCAAGATCTGAAGTTTCAAGCTTTTATCAAGAGTTCCCGCTACAAGCTCGGGAGTGAACGTGACTGTCGAGCTGCTTCATCCAGAGTGATGACGCTAAGGCGTCTCCTCTGGATGAAGACGTGAAGACGCGGCTACCCAGGGTGAAGACGCTACGGCGACTCCCCTGGAGGAGGATAGAAGACTATTGAATATATTGAATTTTCTGTAACATGACATTGGCAAATGCCGAACGGTCGAGTCCATTAATAAAATAAATAAAAATAAATATTATATAAAAGTAATTTATAGAAATTAATGTACGTAAACTGCTTTGAACTGTCAAGCTAGCTATTTAAAATGACCATTCCAGATTCTGCCCCACCATCAACCGCAGGTTGTACATCATCATCAGTCCACTGCTGGACGTAGGCCTCTCCCAAAGCGCGCCAATCAACCCTACTCTCGGCCCTCTGCATCCAGTCCCTAACAGCCATCTTGCGAAGGTCATCCCTCCATCTGGTCGGGGGGCATCCCACACTACGTTTACCCGTTCGTGGCCTCCATTCGAGAACTCGATTCGAGGTTGTACAAGATAACGAATAAATGTAAAAATATCTCCGTTTTTTATTATAATTATTGGTTTAAAATAAACTTTTGTACAAGTTGCGATTCGAAAAAAACAGCTTAATTAAGAATTCAGAAAATAGTAAGAAATCGAAGCGATTTATTCATTGTTTTTGTTATTCTTCTATAGGAGTTGCGAGAGTAGTAGAAAATGATACTGATTATGATTATGCAACATGAAACCTGTAATAAGTCCCCAACAAAATGATAGGTACAGCTTGAATGGTCTCGTAGTTTTGTAGGTGGGGCAAAGCTCCATTGAAAAGACATTGCCACCACCAGGGTCACAGGAAGGAAGGAAGGATGGGGATCCTTCCTTCCTGTGACCCCTACTTCCTGTCATGGCCGCTAGCGTATGATACTCGTGTGCGCTAAAACCGAACTTTTATTTCTGAATCAACATACAAACTACCTGTGAAACTCAACTCTGAGACTCGTGACAATCAGTGTAGCTTATAAAAAAGAAAGTTCGGGTGCCAAATGTAGCTTATAAAAAAGAGAAAGTTCGGGTGCCAAATGTAACTCAAAAAAAAGGTTCTTCGCTACAATGTAACGAAGAAAAAATTCTTTTCTTAGGAAATTTGGTAAAAATAAAAATATTGGTGTGTTAGCTCCTACTCACTCTGCAGAAGGCTGAGGAGGGAAGGAAAACATGCGTGGATCCCTGGCCAGATGTTAGTGGCCCTGCTTCTCAAAAATAATATCCCGAAAAGGAAAGCATCGGACGCCATGAGAAGCAGTGGAAAGGTATTAGACCCACATCAAACAGCTTCAGATATTCCGTACAACCCGGAGGGATCGATCCCAGAAGAAAACATCCGCAAGAGTGAAAATTGTGCCGGTTCCTCCTACAACCTTCGCCCTTGGTATTGTCATGCCCTTGCTTGGCTTTTAAGATTTGTAATAATTGTACTTAAAAAACCATCAAAGGATGTCGATTTTCTCGAATTTTTTAAAATGCCAATTATTTTCAAAATACATGACTAGGATTTTTTTTTGATTTTTCTGATAACTGTTATCACTTATCACGCGTTTCCGGCTTGACGTCGATTTCTGGGACACCCTGTATATAACAAAACTAGGTAACTCATTGGTACATGGCTGCCCTGGCTGGGAATCGAACCTGGGACCTCCGTATCACAAGTCCACTAACCCAACCACTGCACCAATGATCTCACTCTAAAATAAAATAAAACTCTCGATAAAAAAAATCATCATCATCGTCGTCAGTCTATTTATATGTCCCCACTGCTCGGGCACAGACCTTCCCTTACATCGAGGGAGCTCGGGCCATAATCCACCACGCGGGCCCAGTGCGGATTGGCGGATTTCACATGCCTTAGATTTCTTCTTCTACGGCATGCAGGTTTCATCACGATGTTTTCCTTCACCGTTTTGAGAGCACTCGGTAAATGTACGTAAGTTTATCCGTCGAAAAAACCTAGGATAACTCATTGGTACATGGCTGCCCTGGCTGGGAATCGAACCTGGGACCTCCGTATCACAAGTCCAGTAACCCAACCACTGCACCAATGACCTCACTCTAAAATAAAAATAAATCTTGATAAAAAAGATACTCACGAGCAATTCAACTACAAAAGTAGGTTTATGCGGCTCTCCATACGTATAGAGATCGTTGAAAATGAATCCTAGTTCCATCTCATTAAGGATCATTAGTGGATGTTTGTGCTGGAGATCGTTTTGCGATACTGATAAATGTATGCTGTTGAACGATTTCGGGTTTCTGTTCCGGGAATGGTTAATAAGAGCCCCCAATCTGACTCGTCTACCCATTGTAAGGTTTGGTGCTGAAAATTGGACTCTATTATAAGTTGGTATAAATGTTATTATAATTAGAAGGCGTATTACAGAATAGATGACTATTTAAATGATGAACATGCATAGTGTGTGTCGCCGGTTCCGCATGAAGGATAAAGTTTAGATTACTAATAATAGTAATAGTTGTGTAAATACATAGTTATTAAGTAATTGTGTCATGATCATTTTAATAGAGAGTTTTTTGCCACTGTTTCTCCTCAGCGTTGGCACGTTTTCCTTGCAAAGTGGTGTAAATGTAAAATCAAAAATATGTTGACATACAAAAATGTACACAATGTATGGTGGAACACAGAGAAAGGTGTACAGGAGAGTTTTTGAAGTTGACATTTTCTCAAAAACTACTTGACCTATTGCAAAAATTATTTCACTGTGTGATAGATAAAAGTGAAAACTATGTAACTGTAAAAGACTTATTAAATTCGGTCCAGTAGTTTTTGAGAAAATCTCAACCTTATTGATGCCCCCTGTATACTTATCTCTGTCTTCGACTGTACACGTTATTAGAGACAATTTTGTTTTCCTCAGTGCCCCCTTAGCGACACTAACTAAACACGCAAAGAATAAATGCCTTGATATGTATTACATATCGTTAATTCGTTATCAAAGCAAATACACACTTATTACCTTATTAAGTACTTGATAAAATATAACTAGGTTATCATACTAAGCCTTCATTAGTAATAATAACAAGAAATAACACCGAGAACAAATAACTTGTTCGAAAACTTCACAAAGTATTTTTTTAGTTCCGTTTGTTGAACAAAAACTAGCACACAATCGTAAACGGCGAAAACTTTATTACTGTGGCGAAGTCGAACCGGCTTATTGTTATCGAAAATCGATAAATTACTGATTAAAACAATTGATAAACAACTGAAAACTAAGCAAATAAAAGCTTAGAACGACCGGCCGGCAAAACGAAAAATGCAACTTCGTATGGGTACTGGGTTGCCAGATCGGATTTTTCAAATTTCCCCAGACTGATAATATTTTTACCCAAAATGATACCTCGATTGCGGGGATTTAAAAGTGACAGTTGTAAGCTCGTTGTAAGGTAATAAAAAAGCTTTTTAGTTGATAATAGATGGCGTTGCACTTCGTGCGATATCATTGTAAAAAAAACAGTGGGGTGACCGCGACTTCCAATCGTTATCGTTTGCAATTTGACACATGGACGCTATACATTGCTGCTATATTTTTGCAAGTTTTAACAAACGACAACGAAACGCAGCAATGTATATCGTTCAAGTGTCAAAATGAAAACGATAACCATAACGATTGAAGTCGCGGTCACCCCCCAGACTGATAATGATACCTCAATTGAGGGGGTTTAAAAGTGACAGTTGTGAGCTCGTTGTAAGGAAATAAAAAAGCTTTTTAGGTGATAATAGATGGCGTTGCACTTCGTGCGATATTATTGTAAAAAAAAAACCAGTGGGGTGACCGCGACTTCCAATCGTTATCGCTTTCAATTTGACACATGGCCTCTATACATTGCTGCTATGTTATTGCAAGTTCTAACAAACGACAACGAAACGCAGCAATGTATATCGTTCAAGTGACAAAATGAAAACGATAACCATAACGATTGAAGTCGCGGTCACCATGAAAAAAAAGTTAATGTCAGCTGAATAATTTATTATTATTGGTTTGTTTGTGTAATTTAAACAATACAGTACAAACTAATACTAGGTATGAAATACGACAAGCCCAAGTTACAAGCAATAACAACGCGTTTAATGTTGACGTCAGACCAGTCAGTGCCATCTACCGGGGATAGCGGGACTTTCTTATTAATTCCCTGTATGTTAGTATTTTATTGTAGCGTCAAATAAATGCATTTTTCTTACTTTTCTTTCTTTCTTTTTTAAATGTAACCTTCAAGGTTACAACCCCTCATTTTTTAATTTTTATTAAATGCATTTTTGTAATAGCTTTTTTATATGTAAAAACGATGATAGACGAGACCACATGTCAAGAAACACGTTTTTCGAGTTGAGTTTTAGCAGTCGGCCGAAACTTTGAACATCCGCTGCGGGCTTTTAAGCCATATCTCACCCTTATTATGTGGTCACAACTTGAACACATTTTCCCCCAAACTTTTCCCCAGCGATGCCGCTTCCCCAACAGCTAAATGACAATGCCAGATTCTACCCCACCATCAACCGCGTGATGAACAAGATAACGAATAAATGTAAAAATATCTCCATTTTTTATTAAAATTATTGGTTTAAAATAAAGTTTTGTACAAGTTGCGAGTCGAATAAACAGCTTAATTAAGAATTCAGAAAATAGTATGAAATCGAAGCGAATTATTCATTGTTTTTGTTATCATTTTCTACTACTCTCGCAACTCCTACTGATTGTGATTATGCTATATGAAACCGAATAAGTCCCCAACAAAATGTAATACAGCTTCAATGGTCTCGTAGTTTTGTAGGTGGGGCAAAGCTCTATTGAAATATGGCAATGTCATATAAGCCCAAAATTGCGAGAAAACCCCCCAATCTGGCACGCAGGGTTGCTTTGTTTTCCATCCTGGGTTGCCAGTTTAGATTTTTAAAATTTCCCCGGATTGATATTTTCCCCAAAATGATAGAAATTCCAAACAAAAGAATAAGTACAATAAAATAGCACTTTTAAATGTTTTTATGGAAGTTTGGTTGGAATTCAGTATTATATTGAACGGGAAAATATTACAACTTATTTGTGCCTCTCGCTCCGGGTCCTACCTGGTGCAAGGGCTGGCCATAGTCACACAACGCGGCAACGCCGCGAGCGTTATGGGCAACTTTGCACCGGGTACGACAAGGGGCGGGTTATTTGATTGACGAAGGTTCAACGGATAATTTAGTTATAAGTATAATATTATTGTATTAGTTTTAAGCTTGACATAATAAATACAATGATTTTTAAAACTTATTTGGGGATTAACTAACTCCCTAAAATCGATCAAAATTTTATTTTTATTAGTGATGTGTATTTACATACCTGTGCCGTTCCAAAAAATAACCGTTTAGGAACTTATTTGAAATCAAATATTGCTATTATTAATTATTTACTCTGTAGTGAATTGAATGTGTATTATTCAAGCAAAGGCAACTTTATGAATGCAATTTATTAATGCATAAGTAGTTATGCAATTAAACATAACTTGTTTTGTAATGTTATGTTACGATACTCGTACTAATGATTAACGTAATGCCATTTCAGCGTATTATCGTTTATTACAACTTACGACAATGTTACAGTAATGTAATCGTATCGCTTCCACGTGTCAACTTGAAGACGATAGTGAAAACGAAGAAACCCGACCTTATGTTAAAGTGGTTGGGTCACTAGACTTACTGAGGTCCCAGGTTCGATAACCGGCCAGGGCAGCCATGTACAGTCGAAGACAGAGATAAGTATACAGGGGGCATCAATAATGTTGAGATTTTCTCGAAAACCACTGGACCGAATATAATCATTCTTTTACAGTTACATTGTTTTAACTTTTATCCATCAAACAATGAAATAATTTTTGCAATAGGTCAAGTAGTTTTTGAGAAAATCTCTATTCTAAAAACTCTCCTGTACACCTTTCTCTGTGTTCCACCGTACCAATGAGTTTCCTCGATTTTTTCAAAGGAAAAACTTGCGTACATTTACCGAATGCTCCCAAAAGGTGAAGGAAACGTGCATGCTGTTGAAAAAATCTAAGGCATGTGTAATCCGCCATTCCGCAGCGGGCTGCGTCAGCACACAGCGTCATCCCATCAAAAGCTTTGGACAGAAAGAGCAGATTGCCGGCAGGCCCGTGAGGCCTTGCCACACATGGACCACCGTCTGACTAGACAGTTCCTCAAACTAAGCAGGAAAGATGTGGCCTTAGTGACTGGCATCATGACTGGACTGCTCTTTAAACATACATCTCTTTACAATTGGGATTACAGATAGTCCTCTGTGCAGGGGCTGCATGGAGGAGGAGGAAACAGCCGCACATGTGCTTCTAGAGAGCAGTGGTGTGGCCGAGCAGCGGGCTACAATCGTCGGGTCACCGAGGACGCTCCCGGAGGCCTGCAGGGGCATTAAGAACCTGTTGGGTTTCCTAGCTGAGCTCGGCTGGCTAGAGTAGCGCCAGCCGCCTCGCGCACAATAGGCCTTGCGGCGAAAGTGCAAACGAGCCCAGGCTTCAAGATTCAAGAATCCGCCACTGCGTACTGGGCCCAAGTTCCCTCGATGTAAGTGAAGATTACATCAGTATAGAACCGATGGGGTAGACGAGTTCTCGAATGGAGGCCGCTAACGTAGCGTGGGACGCCCCGCGACCAGATGGAGGGATGACCTTCGCAAGGTGGCTGGCAAAAAACTGGATGCAAAAACACCCAGTTCGTTCACACGGGCTGCAGGTCAATGACCTGTTAGTAACATACTAGGGTCCATAATCCGCCTTCAAGACCGAATTCAGCTGATACACTCCCAAGACGTGATCACCATTTATTAATAAACCAATCTTGAGGGCGTATCACATGTCTTTCTCTAGTCGCGGTTCGCCTGCAATCAGCAAATACGTTCTCAAGTGTGAGTTTGACAGTTCTCTTGAGAACTGAGTTTTGTTTATTAATACGGCGTTACTTGTAACATCCCACCCTAGCTTCATTTATTTATTTTGTAAGACTTCATGGAATGCGCCTCTGCCACTCGGCAACAAATATTTTTTTTTAAGAACTAATTAAAATAATATTAGGTTTACTTTAAAATCAACTTTATGACAAGACCACAAGGTCAATTATTGATAGGTATAGTTAGCGTTAATAACCGTGAGATAAAAAGTCAAAGGCAAGCCGCTGCACAGGAGTGAGGGAAACAGAATTATAAAATAATAGAGACAGAAACATTTAAACAACAAAAGCGGTTCCTTTGTTATTCAAACACATAAGGATACGTAAGTGCGAGAGAGTTAGCATGTATTTGTTAAGGAAACGAGTTAGAAAGAGATGTACTTATTTACGGAGGACGCAGTGGACGAATGTGGAATTCTGGAAGGAAGAGAGGTCAGTCAAGTCGGGACCGTGGGACGTGATGTGCGCATACGCATCTTTTGGAAATTTGGAGGTTAGGTTGATTTCGGTTAGAGAGCGTGTTCAATTATTAAATTCAGTGAATGTTCTATTAGGTGAAGATATTAAGCTCAGAATTATATTTTATCAGTGTTAGTTTATTTGTAGTTTTCAATATGAAAGTTAGTGAAGTGATGAGTGGTTGAATGATGATAATAAATAGAGAATAAATTAAACTATAAAAGGTTCGCGACGCGTAAAATAATTTATTTAAAATATGGTTTAGTGTTGTGTTGTGTTTTAGATAGGATTTGTTTCGGCAGAGGTCGTGAGTTTTAGATATAATTATGGAATCAAATATGTTATTATAATTATTTGATTCTACTTGTTGAAATGTCTGTCAAAACTATCTTTCTTTAAACTGTAATAATTTTAATTTGAGAGACGTTTCATCAGCATTTAATTTTAAGTTTGTTTTATTTTATTTTGTTGTTTTCTTGTGTATTCTGTAATGAGACGCTCTTACTTTACAAATCAATTTAAATTCACTGGGTTATTCTATTCTTTCGGTGAGACTATGCTTTAGTAGTTAATCGAAGGAATAATAGGGATTGGTGGAGGATTTAGAATCTGAGTAATGATTTATTTCTCGAAAGAGGATAAAATAAATCATGAATTCAAAATATAATTTAAGTTAATTTAAGTCATAAAATAATTCATGTATGTATAATAAAAATATATTACACAATTACACGTTTAACTTACTCTACAAATACTAGCAAGCAAATGAATCGGGACGGTAGTTGGATATCAATGTAGAGATATCTCGAAATTTAGATTAAGGCTAGGGAAGTTCCCTTTTCAAGGCTTAGAGACTAGATCTCTGTAATTATTTTTATATATATTGTAGTATTTTACTATAATATATAATTTTAAATTCAAAAAGAGTGTTTCATCAGGTTTTCAGCTAAAATAGTTTACTAACACTAATATTGATAACCCTCAGGGCCTGCGCTACATTGTAATAAAATTGTAATTTAAAAAACATTGATTGTTACTAATATGTAACTATAGGCCAACAATAACGAGATTTCATAATATGTATTTATTAGAAATATCTTTATTGCAAGTAAGCGGTCACAATGTGGGGTTGGATCGTTTATGTGCTGGGGAGCCTATTTAGTTATTTGTTTTTGTTGTATAATAATGAGCGCAGTATGAGTTAAAATATATGAAAGTTTATATTGTAAATGTTGTTCGGAAATATAAATAAACATTGAATCTAAGGGCAACATAAGTCAGCGAAAGAGATTAGTGTCTTAAGTAGTTGCTGTGTTGTTCTTTAATTTAATGTAAAGAAAGTATGTGACAACAAAAGACAAATCACACGTGGTTTAGATCTCGTGACGGGGAGGCCAGTGTAATTTAAGCTAATAAATCTTTATTTCAGCCTCCACGTGTAAATATAAAAATTAGTTAAGTACTAACCAAACAACACTGGCCCCGGAGTGATCCGTTAATCTGAAACCACTTCATACTTTCTCGCGAATTAAATACATTTTTTTATTAAATCTTTAAAATAATTTAACTATTTCGACAATAAATATATTTGGGGAAGGGAACCTAATTCTGCTTCTTTCAGACGGTGCGGAGATATTATAGAAGTAGAATTGCAGAATCTGGGATTATCATACTCGTCAATATTTTATCTTTATCAGTTGTTAGCTATTATTTATAAGGAACTATTTAAGGAGTTCCAGAATATCAGATTCCTAAGTGTTTTCCTTATTTTGAACTTAAGTCTTTGTTAAGGCATTTAGACACTAGAAGTTCCAGATAATTGAATGGACAGATAATACTCAGAGATTACTGACACCGAATTGCAGGATTAATAATATTCATAAATAATTATGTTTACAAATAGTAGGTAAGGTATGGGACGAGAAGTGAAGGTTAGGAAGTAATAAAAGTAGAACAAACAGGGTTTATGTATGTAGGTATGTGACTACAAGTAAGTAAGTGAGTGAGTTAATATTACAATTGACAATCATTTGGTAGTTTAGGAATTATCGCGTACATTGTTGAAAATGGTCGTTTAAAGGTTACAACTGTAAGTAGGTGCAGTATGGTTCGTTGAGAACATGAAGTTGCATTTAAATAAATAGGAGTAGAAGAATTAAGTCATCATAGTGAAGTGTAACATAACTTCATTAATTAATTAATTCCGTCTGTCTGTATAAGAATTTATGTATGTATGTTTGCATGAATTTATGTATGTGTGTCTAAAATATAAGTAAGTGAGTAAGTAATTTCACTCTCTGCTATAATTTGTGTTAAGTTAAAATATCATGGGGGTGAATTTATTATAATTATCTGAGTAAGGTTAAATAGTTCTTCGATATTCCATAGAGTTTATAAGAGAATTTATGTATGTGTGTCTAAAATATAAGTAAGTGAGTAGGTAAATTCACTCTCTATTATAATTTGTTAGAAGTTAGAATATTATGGGGGTGTGGGAGTGAATTATAATTATTTGAGTAAAGGGAAAATAACTGTTCTTAGTTATTTCAAGAGTTCTGAGAAGAAAACTGTCAAACTATTTCTATTACAGGGGTTAAGTATGATAATCCTAAGATTAAAAGAAGACGACGGAGGTTTGTGTATTGTACTATTTAGCACTAACTTGGTTATATTAATTTCTTGCAGTAATTATCATTTTCTTGATTAGCTACTAATATAATATTATACTCATCATAGAGAGAGTTAATAACCAAGTTGGTATAGTCCATTGTCATAATAAGTGATTGTAGCAAATATTTTAACAATAGTAAAGGGATATATCACTTATTGTACAATGATAGACAACGCATGTTAGATATTATACACTTTAGTTTTAAATTGATATTTACTTTACAGATGAAAATGTTTTTATGTTGATCTTTACTTTACTCATTTGAGTTATTTACAATGTTATTGTAAGTTCGTTTATTTTAATTTTGAATTCCAGGCAATTATACCTTTTTTTAAATCATTTAGTACAATTTCTTCCACTTAGTCATACAGGTTTAAATTGACTCTTAATTTTCTTACTTTATGGCTTGAGCTTATTTATTATAATTGTTAGCGTTCGTGATTGGAGGTGAAGATACAGTGAACGAGCAAACGCTAATATGTGTTTACATTTCAGTATTTGTATAATATCTTGTATTACTTCATACATCGGAAAAAGGAGTTTCCTGGTTTCAGTAGATGGCAGATTTCATGAATTATATGTTCATACTTTATTGTACATAGCTTTGTGGTGATGGTAGATCCTAAGTCAATGCAAATTTGACCTGTAATTGATGAACATTCTGATACTGTTTATAAGTGATCGTGTTCGTTGTTCGGACGGTAAGGTTAGGTCTCGCTCAGACGCCTATCGGTGCTTTCCTTTACCGCAGAGCTGATCATTTATAAAAATAGGTCTGCGGGCAATAACACTTTACATGTAATTATTATTATTGAATATTTGACTTATTACTGAACATACATAATACACATTACATTTACATTCTGGTGTGGAATTTAAGTGATCGTGTTCGTTGTTCGGACGGTAAGGTTAGGTCTCGCTCAGACGCCTATCGGTGCTTTCCTTTACCGCAGAGCTGATCATTTGAATAATACATTTGCGATAAATATTCAAAGAATACATTGTTATCAAGCACATCAGTCACTTACATGGTCTGATTGGTATTATTGAAAATAAGGCGTATTGATAATAAGGCGAAGCAAAAGCATAAATGCAAAAGGCGTAAATAATACTATGTTAGTTGGGGTTCCTAAGATATTTATTTATTTAACTTAAATCAATTCTACGCTGACTATGATTAGACTGTTGTAGCGCTAAACACTCTGAGGTATATTTATGTAAGTGATCTTGTTCGTTGTTCGGACGGTAAGGTTAGATCTCCCTTCAGACGTCTATCGGTGCTTTCCTTTGCCGCAGAGCTGATCATTTGTATATATATTTCAGCTAGCAATTTACTATACCCGCAGCTGACATATTATTCCCCACACTGTACAACGTACTGAGATATAGTAGCTCGTCTAGCCAGCGAGTTAATGTGTATCAGTACAACCCATACATTATCAAACAGCCTCAGCATAATCTTAATCAGCATCATCTTAAGAGTTACAACAACATAGAGCAATAAGCGTAGTGCGTAAGATTTCTAAGTTTGTTTATTTGAATTATATTTTAATTATAGTAAATTAGTAATGAACTGACTTGGTTTCGACTGATTTACGCTTTACTCACTGGAGTATGTTCATAAATCAGTGGCTTGTTCTGGGACAGATGCAATTGTAAGGCCCTTCAAACCGTGCAATCTATGTAGTCTGTTTCTTGAGAGCTCTGATTTGAGGAAATAATGACTGTACGCATATTACTATACACGCGGCTGATATACTTTTCCCCACACTTACATCGGGCTAATTATTCAATTATTTGTTCGGCAAATAAGTTGTTGAATTATTAGTTCAACCCAATACATTATCAAACATTGTCAGCAAAGGCTGAGTCAGTTGCTTCGGAGTCTTATGCAAAATAGCAATTGGCATAGAAGTAAGTGGTGGAGGGGCATTCTCATGCTTTAGGTTAAGTAATGAAACCTATCATTTCCTTCTTTCTCAATTTTCCCTTCCATATCCTTAAATTCCTTATATTCCAAAATATAGATAAATGTAAATTCACATTTTAAGAACTGAAAACTATTTCAAACCTAGCATATTTTCTTAACTGTGATTTTATAGTCATAATTTATTAATTTGAGATGAAATGAAATGTCATTCATGAGTTAATGCTCCAAACAGTTGTTATTTCAACTATTATGTTATTATATTGAGCTGTTGCTCCTTTTCATACAGGGCCACTGTGCTGCTCCTATGACATGTAGAGCTAATGGTCCATCCAACATCATTAAGAGCCATTGCTCTATTAATATATTGAGCTGTGTTGCTTCAAATACATGTAGAGCTATAATATTGCTCCGATTGCATATTGAGCTATTGCTCCAACTATGCATTGAACTGATGTTCCACATACTGAGCTATCGCTCCAACTACAAGTAGAGCTGTTGCTCCAACTACAAGTAGAGCTGTTGCTCCAACTACATATTGAGCTGTTGCTCCAACTACATATTGAGCTGTTGTTCCAACTATTTAATGAGCTGTTGCTCCAACGAGTCACAGAGCTTTGCTCCAGTTTTATAATATTGAGCTTATGTTCCATCTATGGCTACGCCTTTACAATCATTAGACTTTGTCTAATAATTATGATTATGAAATTAACAAATATGTTGGATTGAATGGTTACTTTGCTTTTGCGAAGCGTGACGTTGAAGTCAATATTACCTTTGATCCAATAACCACTCAAGGAGAGGGCATTAGGTAAAGTGGCTGGTCCTCATAGAAGTAGGGCGTTGACGGGGCTCCACTTCCCAAAACAAATATTAAATTATTTGTTATGGTATTTCTTTCCTTTCCAATCCTAGAAATCCTATCTAATTCTATCTCCTCTTCAAGCTTGCTTGAAGTTAATATTTTGCTATTTTATTTCCGCATTGTTTTATTCTAATAACATTCTTTATTATTTCAGCTATGTCTACATATCTTTCATTTTGTATTATTTCAGCATTGTCATTCAATCATTTAATTGAATGCTTCATAATATAACTATTGTTCCTCATATTTTAATCTCTCAACTCTAAAAGTTCATGGGTTATATTTAATACGTTACGCAATGTAGAGTTCTAGTAGACGATCATGTGCCTGGAGTGTTGCGAGTTTTATTTTGGTAATTTAGGGTATGTTTTCCTCAGAGGGGGTTTGTTACAATTTGGTGCCGTGACCAGGATAACTCGTAATATTCTAAACTATGTAGGCCTTTCAGGCCACAATTTGGTGTTCGTGAAATGGAAAGAGTCTGATGAGATCGAAAATGAGGAAGGTAATGAGAATGAAAATGGTGTGGTTAGGAAATATAAAGTAGTTCTTATAGGAACAGTAAGTCAGAATTGAAAGAATAATGCGGTTATAAAAGTGAATAGAAATGTTGATGAATAAGTTTTGAACAAAAAAGGATGAAGATTTGGTAATAGTATTTCTAATTTATAGTCGAACGAGAATAGTAGTTAGCAGTTGCCGCTGTGTAAACATAAGTTAGCTTATGTAATTTAGTTTAATGTTTTAAAAATTATTATAATAATCAGTGAATAGGAATTCTCAAGAGTAGACGGTGTCAAAGAGTCTAATTAGCTTGGGGGTGTTTAAGGATAAGAAAGTTTAGATTAGATTGTCAGAGAGAGAATGACTAAGGAATTAGGTAAAATGCAAATATAGGAACAAATATAGAAAGTTTCGTTTGAGAAGGGAGACGAAAATAGTTTCAAACAAATGGGCCGTTCAAGAGATTAGTGAAATTATTTAATTATCATACCTTTTTTATACATTGACTCAGTGATCTGTGAAGTTCACACTAGGTTGGAACTGTTCCGTGTGACTTTGAAAGAATTGTAAATACAGAAACAAGTTTTGTAGACGAAGCTAAAGGTACTGGGTACAGTCAAAATACAAGTTAGTATGTTAAAAGTAATTATGTAAATTCAAATTATTGTAGAAATTACTGAAAAAGTTACAGTAGCATTTATATGATATCCAAAAGTTTAACTAAAGGTAGAATGATTTCAATATTATGTTTTCAATATGTTTAGTAAGGTGTGTGTGCATGAATGTATATTTGTGTGAGGGCTTGTGCGAGTGTGTAAGTGGTGTATGTTTGTAAGCATGTAGAGAATGATGGAAGTTTAAAGATCAGAATGTGTAGATTATCATTGAGCGGATTATCAAGGGATGAGGTAAATTACAAAGTTAAGGATTTAATATTTTGTTTTGTAACGGAAAAGATGAATTATTAAGAGATAAAGAATGAAATAGAGTCTAAAGCTGAGGTGTTCAAGAGATTAATGGGTTTGGGGGGTTCGACGTTTACAGGTGTTTATAATTGTTCTCATATTATAATAGTTTGCAAAATTACAATCGGTTACACCTTTTGAAATTTTGGGGGGTGAATGTAACATCCCACCCTAGCTTCATTTATTTATTTTGTAAGACTTCATGGAATGCGCCTCTGCCACTCGGCAACAAATATTTTTTTTTAAGAACTAATTAAAATAATATTAGGTTTACTTTAAAATCAACTTTATGACAAGACCACAAGGTCAATTATTGATAGGTATAGTTAGCGTTAATAACCGTGAGATAAAAAGTCAAAGGCAAGCCGCTGCACAGGAGTGAGGGAAACAGAATTATAAAATAATAGAGACAGAAACATTTAAACAACAAAAGCGGTTCCTTTGTTATTCAAACACATAAGGATACGTAAGTGCGAGAGAGTTAGCATGTATTTGTTAAGGAAACGAGTTAGAAAGAGATGTACTTATTTACGGAGGACGCAGTGGACGAATGTGGAATTCTGGAAGGAAGAGAGGTCAGTCAAGTCGGGACCGTGGGACGTGATGTGCGCATACGCATCTTTTGGAAATTTGGAGGTTAGGTTGATTTCGGTTAGAGAGCGTGTTCAATTATTAAATTCAGTGAATGTTCTATTAGGTGAAGATATTAAGCTCAGAATTATATTTTATCAGTGTTAGTTTATTTGTAGTTTTCAATATGAAAGTTAGTGAAGTGATGAGTGGTTGAATGATGATAATAAATAGAGAATAAATTAAACTATAAAAGGTTCGCGACGCGTAAAATAATTTATTTAAAATATGGTTTAGTGTTGTGTTGTGTTTTAGATAGGATTTGTTTCGGCAGAGGTCGTGAGTTTTAGATATAATTATGGAATCAAATATGTTATTATAATTATTTGATTCTACTTGTTGAAATGTCTGTCAAAACTATCTTTCTTTAAACTGTAATAATTTTAATTTGAGAGACGTTTCATCAGCATTTAATTTTAAGTTTGTTTTATTTTATTTTGTTGTTTTCTTGTGTATTCTGTAATGAGACGCTCTTACTTTACAAATCAATTTAAATTCACTGGGTTATTCTATTCTTTCGGTGAGACTATGCTTTAGTAGTTAATCGAAGGAATAATAGGGATTGGTGGAGGATTTAGAATCTGAGTAATGATTTATTTCTCGAAAGAGGATAAAATAAATCATGAATTCAAAATATAATTTAAGTTAATTTAAGTCATAAAATAATTCATGTATGTATAATAAAAATATATTACACAATTACACGTTTAACTTACTCTACAAATACTAGCAAGCAAATGAATCGGGACGGTAGTTGGATATCAATGTAGAGATATCTCGAAATTTAGATTAAGGCTAGGGAAGTTCCCTTTTCAAGGCTTAGAGACTAGATCTCTGTAATTATTTTTATATATATTGTAGTATTTTACTATAATATATAATTTTAAATTCAAAAAGAGTGTTTCATCAGGTTTTCAGCTAAAATAGTTTACTAACACTAATATTGATAACCCTCAGGGCCTGCGCTACATTGTAATAAAATTGTAATTTAAAAAACATTGATTGTTACTAATATGTAACTATAGGCCAACAATAACGAGATTTCATAATATGTATTTATTAGAAATATCTTTATTGCAAGTAAGCGGTCACAATGTGGGGTTGGATCGTTTATGTGCTGGGGAGCCTATTTAGTTATTTGTTTTTGTTGTATAATAATGAGCGCAGTATGAGTTAAAATATATGAAAGTTTATATTGTAAATGTTGTTCGGAAATATAAATAAACATTGAATCTAAGGGCAACATAAGTCAGCGAAAGAGATTAGTGTCTTAAGTAGTTGCTGTGTTGTTCTTTAATTTAATGTAAAGAAAGTATGTGACAACAAAAGACAAATCACACGTGGTTTAGATCTCGTGACGGGGAGGCCAGTGTAATTTAAGCTAATAAATCTTTATTTCAGCCTCCACGTGTAAATATAAAAATTAGTTAAGTACTAACCAAACAACACTGGCCCCGGAGTGATCCGTTAATCTGAAACCACTTCATACTTTCTCGCGAATTAAATACATTTTTTTATTAAATCTTTAAAATAATTTAACTATTTCGACAATAAATATATTTGGGGAAGGGAACCTAATTCTGCTTCTTTCAGACGGTGCGGAGATATTATAGAAGTAGAATTGCAGAATCTGGGATTATCATACTCGTCAATATTTTATCTTTATCAGTTGTTAGCTATTATTTATAAGGAACTATTTAAGGAGTTCCAGAATATCAGATTCCTAAGTGTTTTCCTTATTTTGAACTTAAGTCTTTGTTAAGGCATTTAGACACTAGAAGTTCCAGATAATTGAATGGACAGATAATACTCAGAGATTACTGACACCGAATTGCAGGATTAATAATATTCATAAATAATTATGTTTACAAATAGTAGGTAAGGTATGGGACGAGAAGTGAAGGTTAGGAAGTAATAAAAGTAGAACAAACAGGGTTTATGTATGTAGGTATGTGACTACAAGTAAGTAAGTGAGTGAGTTAATATTACAATTGACAATCATTTGGTAGTTTAGGAATTATCGCGTACATTGTTGAAAATGGTCGTTTAAAGGTTACAACTGTAAGTAGGTGCAGTATGGTTCGTTGAGAACATGAAGTTGCATTTAAATAAATAGGAGTAGAAGAATTAAGTCATCATAGTGAAGTGTAACATAACTTCATTAATTAATTAATTCCGTCTGTCTGTATAAGAATTTATGTATGTATGTTTGCATGAATTTATGTATGTGTGTCTAAAATATAAGTAAGTGAGTAAGTAATTTCACTCTCTGCTATAATTTGTGTTAAGTTAAAATATCATGGGGGTGAATTTATTATAATTATCTGAGTAAGGTTAAATAGTTCTTCGATATTCCATAGAGTTTATAAGAGAATTTATGTATGTGTGTCTAAAATATAAGTAAGTGAGTAGGTAAATTCACTCTCTATTATAATTTGTTAGAAGTTAGAATATTATGGGGGTGTGGGAGTGAATTATAATTATTTGAGTAAAGGGAAAATAACTGTTCTTAGTTATTTCAAGAGTTCTGAGAAGAAAACTGTCAAACTATTTCTATTACAGGGGTTAAGTATGATAATCCTAAGATTAAAAGAAGACGACGGAGGTTTGTGTATTGTACTATTTAGCACTAACTTGGTTATATTAATTTCTTGCAGTAATTATCATTTTCTTGATTAGCTACTAATATAATATTATACTCATCATAGAGAGAGTTAATAACCAAGTTGGTATAGTCCATTGTCATAATAAGTGATTGTAGCAAATATTTTAACAATAGTAAAGGGATATATCACTTATTGTACAATGATAGACAACGCATGTTAGATATTATACACTTTAGTTTTAAATTGATATTTACTTTACAGATGAAAATGTTTTTATGTTGATCTTTACTTTACTCATTTGAGTTATTTACAATGTTATTGTAAGTTCGTTTATTTTAATTTTGAATTCCAGGCAATTATACCTTTTTTTAAATCATTTAGTACAATTTCTTCCACTTAGTCATACAGGTTTAAATTGACTCTTAATTTTCTTACTTTATGGCTTGAGCTTATTTATTATAATTGTTAGCGTTCGTGATTGGAGGTGAAGATACAGTGAACGAGCAAACGCTAATATGTGTTTACATTTCAGTATTTGTATAATATCTTGTATTACTTCATACATCGGAAAAAGGAGTTTCCTGGTTTCAGTAGATGGCAGATTTCATGAATTATATGTTCATACTTTATTGTACATAGCTTTGTGGTGATGGTAGATCCTAAGTCAATGCAAATTTGACCTGTAATTGATGAACATTCTGATACTGTTTATAAGTGATCGTGTTCGTTGTTCGGACGGTAAGGTTAGGTCTCGCTCAGACGCCTATCGGTGCTTTCCTTTACCGCAGAGCTGATCATTTATAAAAATAGGTCTGCGGGCAATAACACTTTACATGTAATTATTATTATTGAATATTTGACTTATTACTGAACATACATAATACACATTACATTTACATTCTGGTGTGGAATTTAAGTGATCGTGTTCGTTGTTCGGACGGTAAGGTTAGGTCTCGCTCAGACGCCTATCGGTGCTTTCCTTTACCGCAGAGCTGATCATTTGAATAATACATTTGCGATAAATATTCAAAGAATACATTGTTATCAAGCACATCAGTCACTTACATGGTCTGATTGGTATTATTGAAAATAAGGCGTATTGATAATAAGGCGAAGCAAAAGCATAAATGCAAAAGGCGTAAATAATACTATGTTAGTTGGGGTTCCTAAGATATTTATTTATTTAACTTAAATCAATTCTACGCTGACTATGATTAGACTGTTGTAGCGCTAAACACTCTGAGGTATATTTATGTAAGTGATCTTGTTCGTTGTTCGGACGGTAAGGTTAGATCTCCCTTCAGACGTCTATCGGTGCTTTCCTTTGCCGCAGAGCTGATCATTTGTATATATATTTCAGCTAGCAATTTACTATACCCGCAGCTGACATATTATTCCCCACACTGTACAACGTACTGAGATATAGTAGCTCGTCTAGCCAGCGAGTTAATGTGTATCAGTACAACCCATACATTATCAAACAGCCTCAGCATAATCTTAATCAGCATCATCTTAAGAGTTACAACAACATAGAGCAATAAGCGTAGTGCGTAAGATTTCTAAGTTTGTTTATTTGAATTATATTTTAATTATAGTAAATTAGTAATGAACTGACTTGGTTTCGACTGATTTACGCTTTACTCACTGGAGTATGTTCATAAATCAGTGGCTTGTTCTGGGACAGATGCAATTGTAAGGCCCTTCAAACCGTGCAATCTATGTAGTCTGTTTCTTGAGAGCTCTGATTTGAGGAAATAATGACTGTACGCATATTACTATACACGCGGCTGATATACTTTTCCCCACACTTACATCGGGCTAATTATTCAATTATTTGTTCGGCAAATAAGTTGTTGAATTATTAGTTCAACCCAATACATTATCAAACATTGTCAGCAAAGGCTGAGTCAGTTGCTTCGGAGTCTTATGCAAAATAGCAATTGGCATAGAAGTAAGTGGTGGAGGGGCATTCTCATGCTTTAGGTTAAGTAATGAAACCTATCATTTCCTTCTTTCTCAATTTTCCCTTCCATATCCTTAAATTCCTTATATTCCAAAATATAGATAAATGTAAATTCACATTTTAAGAACTGAAAACTATTTCAAACCTAGCATATTTTCTTAACTGTGATTTTATAGTCATAATTTATTAATTTGAGATGAAATGAAATGTCATTCATGAGTTAATGCTCCAAACAGTTGTTATTTCAACTATTATGTTATTATATTGAGCTGTTGCTCCTTTTCATACAGGGCCACTGTGCTGCTCCTATGACATGTAGAGCTAATGGTCCATCCAACATCATTAAGAGCCATTGCTCTATTAATATATTGAGCTGTGTTGCTTCAAATACATGTAGAGCTATAATATTGCTCCGATTGCATATTGAGCTATTGCTCCAACTATGCATTGAACTGATGTTCCACATACTGAGCTATCGCTCCAACTACAAGTAGAGCTGTTGCTCCAACTACAAGTAGAGCTGTTGCTCCAACTACATATTGAGCTGTTGCTCCAACTACATATTGAGCTGTTGTTCCAACTATTTAATGAGCTGTTGCTCCAACGAGTCACAGAGCTTTGCTCCAGTTTTATAATATTGAGCTTATGTTCCATCTATGGCTACGCCTTTACAATCATTAGACTTTGTCTAATAATTATGATTATGAAATTAACAAATATGTTGGATTGAATGGTTACTTTGCTTTTGCGAAGCGTGACGTTGAAGTCAATATTACCTTTGATCCAATAACCACTCAAGGAGAGGGCATTAGGTAAAGTGGCTGGTCCTCATAGAAGTAGGGCGTTGACGGGGCTCCACTTCCCAAAACAAATATTAAATTATTTGTTATGGTATTTCTTTCCTTTCCAATCCTAGAAATCCTATCTAATTCTATCTCCTCTTCAAGCTTGCTTGAAGTTAATATTTTGCTATTTTATTTCCGCATTGTTTTATTCTAATAACATTCTTTATTATTTCAGCTATGTCTACATATCTTTCATTTTGTATTATTTCAGCATTGTCATTCAATCATTTAATTGAATGCTTCATAATATAACTATTGTTCCTCATATTTTAATCTCTCAACTCTAAAAGTTCATGGGTTATATTTAATACGTTACGCAATGTAGAGTTCTAGTAGACGATCATGTGCCTGGAGTGTTGCGAGTTTTATTTTGGTAATTTAGGGTATGTTTTCCTCAGAGGGGGTTTGTTACATACTCACGTGATACCTGATTCCTAAATGCGCACCTAAGTTACGTTTATTACTAGGAACGCCATCTTGAGGTCGTTCTCAAGATTGACTTTTGAGCTGAGAGTGATTTATTAATACGGGCCTAGGTGACTTGCAGTAGGTCCCGGGCCCACGGACGCAGTGCGCGAACCGCACGGCCCCGAGCGGCTCGAGGCCGGACGGGGAGGAGGAAGGTGATGGATGAATGGATGATGAATCTTGGGCTATTACAGCCCACAATGGGGAGTGCTCGGGCGCCAGTCGGGGCGCGGATGTATCGCAGTTCCCGTGGCTCGGCAAGAATGGCACGAGGTGGAACACCCCAGGATGTTTATTATTATTATTATTTAATTATGTCCCGGCAGCTCATCGCTGATATGTCCATTTCACAGTGTTTGTAAAGTCTATCATTTAGTGGTATTAGTCTTATTAATTGTTTTTAAATAATTGCCTCTGTTGCTCAGGACGTGACGTACGACATTGGAGCTGAAGGTGGTGCAGTCTAATTTCATATGGTGTCCTCGCAACGGTTTAGTCGGTATTCCGCCCCTTCAGGGCGACGAGCCCGAGATAATCAACTCCTCCGGGCGTGGTGACACATGATTACATGTTTTACCTGGGTCAAAAAAAGGTGACTCACAGTGACCGCCACGTGGAAGCTGGGGCAGTGCGCCGGCCCGCCCTGGCGCAGCACCGTGTACAGCACGCGCACACCCAGCTCGTTCAGCGCAGACACGGGCGACTTGCCGCCGCACTCCACGGCGTCGGCGGCGTTCGCCAAAGCCTGCAGGATATCATCATCATCATCAGCCAGTATCAGTCCACTGGACATACCTCTCCCAAAGCGCGCCACTCAACCCTACTCTCGGCCCTCTGCATCCTGTCCCTGACAGCCATCTTGCGAAGGTCATCCCTCCATCTGGTCCCACACTACGTGTACCCGTTCGTGGCCTCCATTCGAGAACTCGTCTCCCCCATCGGCTATCGGTTCTACGACAGTGACCAGCCCACTGCCACTTCAGTTTACTGATTCTATGAGCAATGTCAACCACTTTTGTCTTCTGGCGGATATACTCGTTTCTTATTCTATCTAACAGAGAAATGCCAAGCATAGCTCTTTCCATAGCTCGCTGAGCGACTTTGAACTTGTGTGCCAGTCTCACAGTCAATGACCGGATATAACAAAACATGATGGGCTTGTAGTCCAGTTGCGAGTACACGTTGAAACGATCGTACAGGTTAAGCAACGCTGGGCGAGGTCAGGGCCTGGGGGTGACCGCTAGTGCCACTTTCATCTGAGCCCCTCCGTGCCTCGGGGCGCACGTTAAGCAGTTGGTCCCGGTTGCTGTCGCTCGGCAGCAGTCGTTAGGCCACGTCAAAGGTCTACGGGCGGCCTGAATAACTTTGACAAATAGGTGCGGTCACTAAACCACACGAGAAAAGATTTTTTTTATTATCAATTTTCTCATTCAACTCCAATATAAATTACAATAAATAAATTAAATTAGACTGAAGTTATATCGCATTAAATGACCATGCCAGATTCTGCCCCACCATCAACCGCAACTTGTACAAAATAACGGATAAATTATTATTATTTTTTTTTAAACATTACTGTTATAACAATACATTATTTTGATTGGCCACCAGCATCCTAAAACTTGAGAAGTTTAATGTAGAAATATCTCCGTTTTTTATTAAAATTATTGGTTTAAAATAAAGTTTTGTACAAGTTGCGATTTGAAAAAAAAAAACAGCTTAATTAAGAATTCAGAAAATAGTAAGAAATCGAAGCGAATTATTTATTGTTTTTGTTATTCTTCTATAGGAATTGCGAGAGTAGTAGAAAATGATACTGATTATGATTATGCAATATGAAACCTGTAATAAGTCCCCAACAAAATGATAGATACAGCTTAAATGGTCACGTAGTTTTGTAGGTGGGGCAAAGCTATATTGAAATGTGGCAATGTCTTTTTACCTCAAGCAAACGGTAAACTCCAAACTTACCTGCAAGTTCCACTTGAATCCCGCGCCAACACGTATAGACGGCGCAGGCCTTTTTGCAGGAGGTTCGCCATCTGTAGGACAAAATATTAACTATTTTAAATAATCATATAAATAAATAATCATATAATTATTATTATTTATATAAATGTTTCTTTTTTCTTTTTAATTGAATTTGTGTAGGTACTTAGTAATCGATGGTTAATTTAAATTATTATTATTGTTATTATATTATGTAAGTCATTCGAATACAATGTTAAATTGTTTATGAATAAATGAAATTGGAAAAAAAAAATTGGAAAAATAAAAAACAACTGCGATTTTGAATAAACATTAAAAGTACTTTTGAAAATAGCGGGAAACGACTTCTCATTTCAATGTCAGTGGTTATTTTGTGTTTAATATAATATAACGTTAAATTAATCCGAAAATGTTCGCGAATGATAGTAAAATTGGCTGATTTGTGCAAGATCTGAAGTTTCGAGTTAGAGTCAAGAGTCCCGCTACAAGCTCGGGAGTGAACGTGACTGTCGAGCTGCTTCGTCCAGAGTGGCGACGCTACGGCGTCTCCTCTGGAGGAAGAGAGACTATATCTTGAATATTCTGTAATATTACATTGGCAAATTACAAACAGTATGATGAGGGATCTTTTCTTTTATCGTGTGGTTTAGTAACCAAATTTGTCAGAGTTATTCAGGCCGCCCATAGGCCTGACGTGGCCTAACGACTGCTGCCATGCGACAGCACCCGGGACCAACTGCTTAACGTGCTTTCCGAGGCACGGAGGGGCTCAGATGAAAGTGCCACTAACGGTCACCCATCCAGGTACTGACCTCGCCCAGCGTTGCTTAACTTGTACGATCGTTTTCAACGTGTACTCGCAACTTTACTACGAGCCCCTCTATGATGAGGGATGATCTGCACAAGGCTGGCAGACACTGTATGCAAAACGTAGAGAGTCGGATTGAGTGGCGTGCTTTGGGAGAGGCCTGTGCCCAGCAGTGGACTGATAATGATGATAAAATGTTTAGTTTGTAACGATGAACATGCATGGTGTGTGTCGCCGGTTCCGCATGAAGGATAGAGTTTAGATTAAGTACTAATAATGGTAATAGTTGTGTAATACCTAGTTATAAAGTAATTATGTCGTTATTATTATAAAGATGTGCTGCTGAGAGTTTTTTTGCTACTTTTTCTCCTCAGCGTTGGCACGTTTTCCTTGCAAAGTGTAATGTAAATTCAAAAAAATATGTTGACGTGCAAAAATGTACACAACGTGCTTACTTGCAATAAAGAGATCTGACTTTGACTTTTCGTAATTAGGCAAAGATCCTTTTAGAATCTCTGTCTAGCTCATATTGTAATTAATTAAATACATACCGTCTTTAAATTGAAGATTGTCTACAACCTCGCACATTTGGTGTGATTGTTGAAAAAAACTCGAAATAATGCACAAATAATAAATATATCACAGTAGTTAATACGAAAAACGACAATTTTGAATTATTTTCGACAAAAATATCAAATTTAATGCGAGAGAAAACAAAATGCGTGGCTAATATAAAAATGGCTGTTATTTTCTGTACCGGTATTTACGTTTTAGCTTAGCACAACACTACCCTCAAATGGAAATGAACAGCAAATTCTTTTTAAAGTTAACGGTGGCGCTAGTCGTCAACAAAACTGTCAATCTAAACGTCAAAGTCATACAAAAGTGCTTAGTTCCAAATTTCGCCACCTGCAGATAGAAACATTGTTGGTCTCTTTTTCGAAATCACGTTTTTACCTGCCGAAAAATGGGTAATTTTCTGTAATGTATGTCGCATTTGGGGAGCTCTTGAAAATGGCGGGAAACGACGGTTGCGAAATTATTTGATAATTTTCATTTTAATGTCTACAGGGACTATTTTGTGTTTAATATCACGTTAAATTAATCAGAAAATGTTCGCGAATGACAGTACGGTGAAGTTAATGAATTATTTATGCAAGATCCGAAGTTTCAAGTTTTTATCAAGAGTTCCTGCTACAAGCTCGGGAGTGAACGTGACTGTCGAGTTGCTTCGTCCAGAGTGATGACGCTACGGCGTCTCCTCTGGATGAAGACATGAAGACGCGGCTACCCAGGGTGAAGACGCTACTGCGACTCCCCTGGAGGAAGATAGAAGACTATTGAATATATTGAATTTTCTGTAACATGACATTGGCAAATGACGAACAGTCGAGTCCATTAATAAAATAAAATAAATAAATATGTCGCATTTTGAAAATGGCGGGAACTTGATGCATTAATGATTAATGTAATGATTTGAATTGAAACACTTTATTTAATAACCATACACCGCTTTACATAAACTGACTCCAAACTTGACTTGTTTTGTGTTCATTGTCCAATGACTTAATTCCTTAGTCATTATCACGTTCAATTAATCAGAAAATGTACCTACATTGAGATTTCTTGAGAAGCGCGCGAACCGCCATTAGTTACTTTTTTGTGAAAATTCTAATTAAATAGTTTCCGTGGTATTTAGTGATTAATGGTCACGTTAAGTTAATCAGTAGATGTCCGCGAACGTTTCTATTAGTTGGAGTGCTCGAAAGAAGTCGTGTTTGTGAAGTTTTGTGCTCTTAGCAAGGTTTCCCTTGCATAGCTTGATGGTTACGTGGATCATTGAGTTATTTCGTTTAGGGGTTTGGGTGGGTTGTGCGTAGGGTTAAGTTATCTTCGTATATATGTATGTATTTATAAAAATTCAGACATTCTATTCACATCAGACCAGGCTGTATGTAAAGTTGGCCTTGCCTTTCCCTCTTGGAAGAATTTAAAAACAACAACAAAACTTTGTGTGATGAATGCAAGCCTAAAAAATCTAAGGGATGTCTAATCCACATTAGCCCAGTGTGATGGATTATGGCCCGAACTTCCTCGATGTAACATAGAAATGGAGTAATGAAATAAAAAACTTACATTTATACCCTTCATGGTGTCGTTTCTGAGGGAAAATCGCCTCCCTATGCGATGTCTTATGTTGTGTTGGCATCACTATGTCTGTTGTAGAACTGATGTCTGCGCTTGAAGCCTGAAATTAAATGCTGTCATTCAAAAGTAACCTCACTTCCATTAAATCGTGTTGCTATCCCTTTCACACTTCGTTAAAAAAGCTTAAGATTGAAAGGGACAGAAGGCCTAACTTCACATAATGTTTATAAAATAAAATGAATGTAATTAGAGAATGGTGTGGTCTGAAAGAAAATGTAGTAAATAGAATTGAAAAGGGTTACGTTGGTTTGTCCACTTAGAGCGGATGAGTGAAGGAAGGGTAACGAAGGAAATACATAGAGCGAATTTGACGGGAGAGTCGGCAGAGGTAGACCGAGGAGAACGTACGGCGACCAAATTGGCGATGTCTTGAGAAAGGGTCAAGTACGGTCTACTACAAACCGACACACATTACAATTATTCTTTTCAAAAAATATCCAATGTACAGACACAACTTTTTTACAGACTTGTTATATGTATAGATATGTATTAACTTACCCATTCATCAAATGTATCTGTAAGAGATAGAAATATACTTGTAAATATTGAGCATTTATTGAGCTTAGCTGTCATGCAAAAGCTGTCTCTGCTATTTAAATATGGCTAACTCCAAATCAAGTGTCTTATTTTGTAAACAAATGTGATCGTCTAATTACCAGTGATGTAACACTGAAGGAACTGATTGATTGAAACTGTTCATTGTGAAAATAAAGTGATCCGATCTAATAATGTGAAAGTAACTATGCAATAATCACAGGAAAGCTTAAAATGTTAGTAGTTTTGTTTACAAAATAAGGCACTTGATTTGGGCTTCGGTATAGTTCAGTATTACAATACGTTTTAAAAAAAACATGTTCGAAAGAAGTAGACTCGAATTTTCGCGCCAATGTAACGCAATATTTTATTTACTTCTTGAAGTTAACAGAGCTTTAGAGCTGTAGTAAATAAATTATAAAACTCACCGTTTCGTGTAAAATCTGGCCAGTTATCACCAGATTCCTGTAAATAAGCTAAAATGTTATTTTTCGAGTGCCTGGAAAAATGCAATTTTTCACGTAATTTTCAAAGATATATCAGGTTTTGTGAAATAATTAAAACAGATAGAAGACAGTTTCTTGATAATTATGTATTTTTTAAGCTTTTAGTTACCATTTTCTGGATGAAATACACGAAAACAAAATAAATTGGCCGGAAACAAATCAATCAATATTGTCATTCGTTCAGAAACCAACACAACGCCATGATAGATAACTGATAAGATAACCATGATTCGTTCCATTTCAACCTTTTTTCTTGAACTACCAATCGCATTCACATAAATATTGCATTTGAACTCGAACGAATTAACGACATATTAATAAACACACAAATAAAAATATGTAGTAAATAAAAAACTAAAAAAGCTTTCAATAAAATAATAATAAACGTGAAAATTTTTGAACGATTCATGTGACTGTCAATTGTTTAGTGCTACGTTCCGTTTTAAGCAGATTATTTATTTCTGACTAGGAGGAGAAAATTTGAATATTACAATTTTGTCAGTTATTCTGTTGTTCACAAACTTGGGAACTCCTAAACAAACACCTTTAAGTACAACCTGACCCCGTATGCACCAAAATATAACTAGAGTGTTAGAAATTGAACTTCGTAAAAAAAATTATTACGTTAATGACTAATAAATGGATGGAATATCATTTATTTGTGCAGGAGTTAGATATTTTATATATATATATATATTGTAAAAACTAAGGTAAAAACGAATTTAAATTGATATATTTATTGGTAGACCTTGACACTGTTTAATATCTAAGTAAAAATGATTTGATTTACGCCACAATATAATAATTAAATTGAAATTATATCAATGGAAGAAATATGGAAAAAGTCAATAAATATTACAGCCAAAAAGATCACCACGATTCAAAAGGTATGAACAACAGCAGACCCATGGTAACACTTGCAGTACGAAATCTTACGACGCAGATAATAAGAACGCTCCAAAGTGTTACACTTCATCTGCTGTTAGTGTACAATAAAAACGAATAAAAGTATTTGATTGCAAATCGATTTATTATGCTGCCTAATAAAACTAAGACTAGTTATACATAAGTATTTGGTTGAGATTTACATACAGTGTATTAAGTAGGTGCTAAAATATTATTATTATTCCTTTATTTCTTTTTCATCTTATTTAATATATTTATACATTTTAATATCAAAAACAAATAGCATAATATAAAAATATAAAAAATAGCTACCCGCCGGCAGCGGGATGCATGTGCATCCAAGCTGCCGGAGGTTAGGATCCCAGAGTGAGGAACCTCCTCACAATACGTGTCGTGTCCAGCAGCACTGCCTTCTGCATCCGGCTCTTGACCCAACTGTCTAGCGAGTGTCTCTTAAGGTGTTGGTCGAGACTCTTCGCTATTAAACCGTTCACGGTTACGACTATCGGAACAATTATGGTTGAGTCCACATCCCACATGGCGGTAATCTCGTGAGCCAAGTCTAAGTATTTACTTAGCTTCTCCTTTTCGGCTTTCACGAGATTCTCATCATGGGGGATGGTGACATCAACCAGATTTATTATTATTATTCCGTTATTTCTTTTTTTATCTTATTTAATATATTTTTTACATTATTATTATTTAATTATGTCCAGGCAGCTCAACGCTGATATGTCCACTTAATAGTGTTTGTAAAGTCTATCACTTAGTGGTATTATTCTTATTAATGGTTTTAAAATAACTGTCCAATTTATTTTTGAATATTATCTATACATATAATAAGACTATAAAAAAAGTTGTGTCTGTACATTGGATATTTTTTGAAACGAATAATTGTAATGTGTTTTAGGATCGATACTGATGCCAAAACACCAATTTTTAGAATTTTTGTCTGTTTGTCTGTGACTATGTTCAAGTATCACGCCATAACTACTGAAGGGATTTTGATGGGAGTTTCACCAGGAGATAGCTGAAATATCTGGACAGCTCATAGGCTATAAGCCATGGCGGTATGTGATCTGAGCATATAACTTTTTCTACGCAAACGAAGTACTTGAATATGGCACAAGTAAACAATTGAAATACATTTACATTTTATAAATTAATTCCTTGTGTACAGTCGAAGACAGAGATAAGTATACAGGGGGCCTCAATAAGGTTGACATTATCTCAAAAACTACTGGGCCGAATTTAATTATTATTTTACAGTTACATAGTATTAACTTTTATCTATCAAACAGTGAAATAATTTTTGCAATAGGTCAAGTAGTTTTTGAGATAATCTCAACCTTAAAAACTCTCCCGTACACCTTTCTCTGTGTTACACCGTACGTATATAGAAAGTATATTCATTAGAATAAATTAATCTTACATTTAAAAAGATATCTTTGGTAATTGTTACTAAAATTAATTGTATTGACAGTTTACAAGGATGTTCAATATCTAATGAATCTGTCTATACTAACAAGCTATAAATTATATTATTATTCATTTAATAGACAGGCAGTATAATGCTGGTGTGTCTATATCACAGTGACGGTAAGTTCAGTCTATGTTGTCTAATGTTCATATGATTCACTACACATATTGCTTATTTATATGTTTGCTTTTAACCACATGTCGAGGTGATTATTAAAAGAGTTCCCTGATGGTGCAGATACCACATCATCAGACAGTTTGTTCCATGCGTGGACAACTCTGTTCCTTAAGAAGTGATTAGCGATTTTAGTATTGGCGATAGTGCGGTAGATGTTCATATGGTGTCCTCGCAATGGATGTGTCTTTATATAATTTAAAAATCTCCTAATTGATTGAAATCCATTTTACTTTGTGTAGTATTTATAAAGATATCATATTCTAATTTCCTCTTAACTATTCTAATTTTAATACCTAACTGCTGGAAGTCTTCAATTAACTATAGTCCACTTCGAAACCTTCTCACACTTTCCCGAATCAGGACACAGTCGATTAAACGTCGTACTGGACTGAAAACCCAAAATTTCCCTCTCCTCTTGAATTCTGAACGAAAACGTACTATCGTGAGTTCCAATAAAGAATGCCGCATGCGAGCAAATGATCTGGTCGATTATGGCTATTCCTCCATCACGAAATCTATCTAACTCTTCTTTCTTCGGTAAATAGTGAACAACGTTATAACCTAAAAACTTCAGTTCTGTTGTTAACGACTCTAATTCTGATAACGAAGCATCTGATGCGATGAAAATTGTATTTATACTTGGAGTTTTCGTTTTGATCGTAACATCAATTTGTTTAGCAGTTCCTTTTATACTAGGGACTTTGTTTCCACGACTATGGGCGAAGTCTCCTCGCCTCCAATGTACGCTAATGTATGATGTACATTTATCATTATTACATTGTAAATGTCTACGTATGAAGTCCGTAGCTGTGTCGACGAGTTCTTTATTGAATTTCATGCTTTTTCGACAATCCCAGTACGACTTGGTACCATAAGAATCATGGAGAGGTATTTCTCCGTGAGCGAACATGATTTTTTGGTCTGACGGATGAAGCGCTATCAATTCCCATAGCATAGAGATTTTTCCTTGATATCTGACGCATATAATCTCTTTAGCTGTTATGTTCTTATAGCCCCGGAATGGACCATTGTAATTACAATCTTCTTCAGTGATTTCCCATTTCTCGAGAAACGTACCGCCTTCGAAAGCATCAGCATAGTTTTGTAAAACATATAAAACATCGATTTTTAATGGCTTTGAAGGGCTTTGGGAGAATATTTCGTGTAATTCAGCTACTGGAGCGTAAGATTTGAGTGATTCAACATCGAAGAATATTCCCCAAGGCATGGGTTGGGTTTTTGAATTTTGAGATCGCCAATGGTAGAGAAGGTACCACGGTGGAAGAACTAACTTCCAATTGTCTTTCTTACCGCCTTTTCGGGCTTCAGCAAGCATTATAGCAAATCTCATGTACACATCTCGACGGAGATTAAAGCCTTCCGGTGGATTTACATCATAAAACAATAGTTTTTGGTCGGTAAAGTCGCCGGGTGAACTGCATGTTTTTGTGTCAATATCGCATTGTTCAACGTTGAAACTTTGTTCGGTGACGACGAATAGTAATATCAAGAGGATTAAATTCACAATACACATTGTTTTTAGAGGAAAATCGAGGAAAAAGAAGGGAAAACCGGAAAACAACGAATCGAAAGTTGTGTTGTGACATTTGTGATGATGATTTTATTGATTAGTTTGTGGATAGGTAAAGGAACTATTCATAAGCATTATCATCTTGTGATTTCTTCAACTTTCATCTATTATTGAAACTGGTATGTACGTCATCTTTTATGCTGAGAATTTATACGAGTATTTTCACCAGACAATAACTCTTCTTTTTCTTGTGAACTCAGTAAAATAAAAAAATGAGTAGCGCTCCAGTCAATTGACTATGCATGTATCCAAAGCCGCAAAACTTTATAAAAATTCAAAAGGTGTTGCCATTTGTGAAAGTTGTTTTTGTTAAGGCGCTACACATTACAAACAATATCATCATTGAGCCTAACTACTTTCAAAGTTGTTTTAAAGCGATGGTTTAGTTGAAAACCACCAATAAATGTGGCAATATGCAACGAAAAGCATTAATCCATGTCTTAAACTATGGCGTAACTAAACAGTGGGGTGGGTGACCGCGACTTCTAATCGTTATCGTAATCGCTTTCAATCTGACACATGGAAGTTATACATTGCTGCTATATTTTGGCAAGTTTTAACATACGACAACGAAACGCAGCAATGTGTAACGTTCAAGTGTCAAAATGAAAACGAAAACGATTGAAGTAGCCGATTTAGTTTTAATGCCACATGAACGCACCCATTTGTTTATTTCTGCTGGCAACACTTACCTTCTGATGTCATTTTGCGACAGATTGACCGAATGTGTAGTTTTTGGAAATAAAATTGAAATAAATCGATTTTTCTCTACAATTACTGCCTGAATCACTCGAAATGGAGTTAAATGATGTGATAGTCAACCAGCCCGTCGTCATTGATAACGTAAATACCCTTCATTCGTATACAATACCTGCTTTTGTGTCCCTACTCGGCACACCTATATTTTGCTAATAAATTAAATTGAAAATCGATGTTACTATGGTTTTAGACTGCTGCAATACTCTTTGAAGTATATATTTTTATTTAAAATGTTGTTTTCGATTTATTTCACATAAATATAAGTAGGTTAAAATGAGTCATAATAATTTTGCGGTACTTGGCCCATTTTCTCTATGGGTACAGGAGTTTATAAGCTCGTCTTCGAAGTGGAGAGTTATAGGTTCGATTCCTGATTTAAATTTTTGACTTATAGTAAGTAGATGAGTGAGAAATTGTAATTTTTCCAAATCCATTTTGTAGCGAATGACTCTCCCAGGCTCCCTCTACGGGCCACACGAGGGACAAAACCGGCTCGGTACAATTAGCGCCGCGCTAGTAGCGCGCTTTATGTTATAGATTCTATGGTTTTGGCGTACGTGCAGTAACTTGATGGTCGAATGGCGGTTTGTTGCGCGCGCGCGTTCTTTCTGATAACCTTTTCCAATAAACATTTTTTGTGAACATTGTGTTTTAATTAGACAGGGCCCGACCGAACTCACGAAAAGTGGCGCTAATTTTAATTTTAATTTTTTTTATTTATTTATTCGAGGCAGTAGCCACTAAGTAACTATCAGCCTCATAAATTATCAATCTTATTTTTTTTCTTATTTTCAGGGCTCTGGAGTGATAAAGGCAGGTTTCGCAGGAGATCAAATACCAAAATGCAGATTTCCCAACTAGTAAGTCTATAATAACTAAATATTTTATATATAGATACAATAAGACTGTAAAAAAGGGAATTTAAATATAATGACCACCAAAAAATACTTTGAGTGAGACCCTAAGCCCTCTCACCAAAAAAAAATATAATTATTATGTACTTAAATATTATATATTTAATTATATTTATTTATATATTAATTTTATATATTTATTATTATTATTATTTAATTATGTACCGGCAGCTCATCGCTGATATGTCCACTTCACAGTGTTTGTAAAGTCTATCACTTAGTGGTATTATTCTTGTTAATGGTTTTAAAATAACTGTCCAATTTGTTTTTGAATGCATTAACCGAGACGGCAGAGACAACGTCGCCTGGAAGTGAGTTCCAGACCTGAACCACTCTGTTGCTCAGGAAGTGACAAGCGACATTGGTGCTGAAGGTGGTGCAGTCTAATTTCATGTGGACATTGTGTCATTTGTAGACCATTTGTTTCCACAAAGAAAGTCTTAAATTAAGTACTAAAGATATTGATAAAAATATGTTCCCCGCAGCATCGGCCGACCGAAACACATCCGAGTGATGGCCGGAGCATTAGAAGGGGAGCTCTTCGTGGGTCCTCGTGCTGAGGAGCACCGGGGGCTGCTCAGCATCAAGTACCCGATGGAACACGGCATCGTCACCGACTGGAACGATATGGAACGAGTTTGGAGTTACATTTATAGTAAGGTAAGGAAATACTTCATTTATTCAACTTTGGAGGGATTATTATTATTTGATATCAGGCTGTTGAAGCCCAAGGGTCACTGCGACCTCAAAGGTCTGTTGTGGCCGCGCACCGAGTTCTTATATCTCGCTCCCAAGGCCAACGTCCTTCAGGAATCGTATGATGCACTTGGGTGAGAGAGTCTTGATAACCTCTGGTGGCATTATGTGTCCTAAGGCTCGGCTTCTGCTGTGAATGAGTGCTTCACACTCACAGAGGATGTGCATGGGGGTTTCCTCGGCTTCACAGCAGAATCTACAGGCAGTGGTGTCGGACAGGCACATTCTGTTAAGTTTATATCGATCTTTCAATACCTACTTAACTCATGAAAGAGCTTGGTGGCTAATTGGTTGGGTCAATGGACTTGCACGCACTACGAGATAGGGAGTGAGTGTCGAGCTGCTTCGTCTAGGGTGACGACGCCACGGCGACTCCTCTGGATGAAGACAAGAATACGCGGAAACCCATGGTGACGACGCATGGTCCCCTGGATGAAGAGAAAACGATATGATATTTTGAATATTCTCTAACATGACATTAGCAAATGACGAACTGTCGAGTCCAGTAATAAAATAAATCAAAAAGCACAATTTTAATAACAAAAATTCTTTAGATTCCTTGTTAAGCGCGCGAAACGCCATTAGGTACTTTTTTGTGAAAATTCTAATTAAATAGTTTCCGTGGTATTTAGTGATTAATGATCACGTTAAGTTAATCAGGAGATGTCCGCGAACGTTTCTATTAGTTGGAGTGCTCGAAAGAAGTCGTGTTTGTGAAGTTTTGTGCTCTTAGCAAGGTTTCCTTGCATAACTTGATGCTTGCGTGGATCATTGAGTTATTTCGTTTAGGGGTTTGGGAGGGTTGTGCGTAGGTTTAGGTTAGGTTATCTTCGTATATATGTATGTATTTATAAGAATTCAGATATTATACTAACATCAGACCAGGCTGTATGCCCTAGTTGGCTTTGCCTTTCCTTCTGGGAAGAATTTTACAAAAAAAGAAAATCTTTAGAGGGCTAGTACCCCTGATTAGGGGGTCATTTAAAAAAAAACACTCCCTGTATTTATTATTATTATTATTTAATTATGGACAGGCAGCTCATCGCTGATATGTCCACTTCACAGTGTTTGTAAAGTCTATCACTTAGTGGTATTGTTCTTGTTAATGGTTTTAAAATAACTGTCCAATTTGTTTTTGAATGCGTTAACTGAGACGGCAGAGACAACGTCGTCTGGAAGTGAGTTCCAGGCCTGAACCACCAATTTAATACCGTTATTTCCAGGACCAACTGTCAACATTCTCGGAAGAGCACCCCGTGTTGCTAACAGAGGCACCGCTCAACCCGAGACGGAACCGAGAGAAGGCAGCGGAGTTATTCTTTGAAACGTTCAACGTACCAGCTCTGTTCCTATCGATGCAGGCGGTTCTTAGTTTGTGAGTATACAAAATTCACAAGCAGTCAGCGAACACGAAAGAGGGTAGATCGTTTTGTGTCACCCTTCTGACGTTTAACACTCACCGACTTCAGTCTACTCGTGACCATGATGGCTGCAATGCTGTCGAAATATCGAGACATCAATAATAATAAATGTTTAACACGGTAATTCCCGTTTTATCTAATTAAAATTCACAAGTTCTAAAAATTATTAACAACCTAAAAGAAAACCATTTCAAGATTTTGTCTCTCTGAATACGTAGAATTTTTTTCAGAATTTTTTCGTAGATTAATTCTGAGAAAAAAATGGTTTTCTGTGAAATAGGCTTTCCGGAAGTACTGAGGCTCTGACGAAGTAGGCAAAGGGAATCTAACCCATACAGCCAAGTAATACATTGTATTTTTGTTTGTAACACTTTTTCAATGCTTTCTAGGTAGTCGGAATCATATTTGGCGAGTCCACAATAAAAATGTCAATGAACACACTCTTACAAATACCGAAAACGTTCGAAACATCGGTATTCACCGATTTTGGAACGACACTATCAGTAACGTGACGTCATCGTCACTTACGCTCTTTATAATTTTCATGATCTTAACCGAATTTTTAAATACTGAACACGACGTTATTTTAATAGAAGAAAAAATATGGGTTCCTTAATTTTACCTATCTTCTTCAGCATACAGCAGCCCACTCCTGGGCATATGCCTCTCCATGATTCCTCCATGTGGCCCGATCCCAAAGTTGTCTGGTCCACACCGAGCCAGCAACTCCTGTCGTCGGAGCATCTGGCCGGTGGTCTGCCCACATTTCTTCTACCCGTCCGGGGTCTCCACATTAGAACGCACTTACTCCATCGACCGTTGTTATTAATCTTAATCTTTTGTCGTAATTTTACCTATATTTTCATAAAAATATATGTAATTTTACAAAGAGGGGTAAATTTCTTTTTTAAGACTTATGTACCCAATATTATATTATCTGTTATTTCTGTGAGGTTTGTGGTCAGGAATAAACAAAATGATTATTATTATTATGTATCTCTCCAGGTTTCACGGGTTAATAAAACCCGGTCCTTTGAAAGGCTTGCACGGAGACATAGGTCCAACGCGTAGAGGCCCCTTAGAGAACTGTAATTTGAAGGGATATGTGATGCACCTAGCGGGACCCGTCTCTGAGCGCATCTGACTGCGCTGGGGTGTTGGTGGGTCAGTTAGTCTGGTATATAGAGCGAGACGTCGGACACCTGCCATAATCACATTGTCTCGAAGTTATGAAAAAATTGGCATGCCAAAAAAAACATTATTATCTTATGTTTATTTCCCTAGATACGCGACCGGTCGCACAACAGGCGTAGTCCTGGACTCCGGAGACGGTGTCACCCACGCTGTGCCCATCTACGAAGGGTTCGCGATGCCTCACAGCATCATGAGGGTCGACGTCGCCGGCAGAGACTGCACTCGGTATCTGCGGTAAGATGCAGTCCAATTGTGAAGTGAAACTGTTCAATTATGACGTGATATAGTCCAATTGTTATGTGAAACTGTTCAATTGTTACGTGAAAGAGTTCAATTATGACATGAAACTGTTTAATTATGACGTGAACGTGGTAAATTATGAAGTGAACCTGTTCAAGTATGACGCGAAACAGTCCAATTAGTTCATAAGTAATCTAATTATAAAATAAAACAAATCAATTGTAACAAAACAGTCCAATTATAACGTAAAACAGTATAGTTGTGACATGATACATTCTAATTTTGACATAAAGAGTCGAGTTATCACGTGAAACAGTTCAGTTAGAACGTAATCAGTCCAATTAAGGGTAATGTAAACTAGTCCAATCATTACTTGAAGTTGTCCAATTATAATGCGAACAGTCCAGTTAGTACGCAAAGTACAGTCCAATTATAACATAGAACAAATCAATTGCGACTTGAAATTAGTCCCAAATAAAGATATTTGTATTATACTTTAACTAGTCCAATCATAACTTAAAATGATCAAAATATTATGTCGAAAGTCAGTCCATAAAAAGTTCCGTTTGTCCCCCCCCTCCTCCCCCCATCGGTAATACGGGGGGACAGACAGGAATAAAAAGTTCGATCTGTCCCCCTATTGCCGATGGGGGGACAGACGGAACTTTTTATTCCTGTCTGTCCCCCGAGGGGACAGAATAGGGGGACAGACAGGAATGATCCCCAATTATGTCGTAAAAGAGTCCAATTATGTCGAAAGCCAGACCAATTATGTCATAAAGGAATCCAATTATGTCGAATAGTGCAATTATGTCGAAAGCCAGTCCAATCATTTCGTAAAACAATCCAGTCAAACCATATAACTACCACAACTGACTAAATCTCATTTTATCTCCATTCCAGCCTCCTTCTCCGCAAAGAGGGAGTCAATCTCCGCACCTCAGCGGAACTAGAGATCGTGAAGGCTATCAAAGAGAGAGCCTGTTATCTCTCTCCCAATCCTCTTAAAGAGGAGACATTGGACACGGAACGAGCTCAGTATACTCTACCTGACGGAACTCAATTGGAGGTGAGATTATGGAATATAATCATTTAGGGGCTATCCATAAAGTACGTCACACGTAAAGGGGGTGGGAGGGGGTTGACAAAGTGTGACATGGTGTGACAAGGGGTGGGAGGGGTCCTAAGTTTTGTGACATCACATTTCAAAATATAATATATCTAGAGACTGAAGATGATTGAGTTTCTTTCTTCTTCTTTTTCTTTATATTCAATGGTTTATTGCTTTGTTATTGTTTCAAATATTTGATATAATGTTGATTTCATAAAAAAAGTACTTAATTTAAATGGAAATAAAACTAATTTCGGAACTGCTGTTTTAATTTAATAATTTTTGGATGTGAAATTGCAAAACATGTGACGTCACACTAGGGAGGGGGGTCTCAGAAATGTGACCACCTGTGACAAGGACGGGGGGGGGGGGGGGGGGGGGGGGCTCAAAAAATCATGAAATTCGTGTGACGTACTTTATGGATGGCCCATTGCTGTTATGTTGTTTACAGATGTTTTTTTTATCGCCGGGATCTTGAAATTGACCATTGCGTCTCTCAGTTTCTCACTGGTCATGGGAACTTTAAGGGCAAACACTACGTTTTTACCTTGGTAGAATCGCCCATGTGTGAATGTGGTGCGGAGTCGCAGACTGCCCATCACACCGGGAAGGCGTATTACAGTATAGAGGACTATTTAAACGATGAACATGCGTGGTGTGTGTCGCCGGGTCCGCATGAGGGATAAACTTACTAACAATAGTAATAGTTACGTACTGTATAGTTATTAAGTAATCATTGTTTTAAAAGATGTGTTGCTGAGAGTTTTTTGCCACTTTTTCTCCTCAGCGTTGGCTTTTCCTTGCAAAGTGGTGTAAATGTAAATTCCAAAAAATATATTGACGTGCAAAAATGTACTCAACGTGCTTACTTGCAATAAAGAAATTTGACTTTGACTTTTGACTTTGACATCTTGTGGGAATGTGAGAATTGGGCCGAACGCAGACTCATGCTGGAGGACATAGCACCAACCTGTCACCCCATGTATTACAGCGACCTCGTTGCGACCCGGTCCAACTTCAGAGCTTTTAAGCGCTTCTGCCATAGCTATTATTGGCACTATTACAGAAGGTAGCTTTCTGCTACGGCTCATAGCTCACAGCAGCGAGCAACAACTTCTTCATACTCTATTCTTCTTTCTTTGCTTTAAATAGCCGAGGCGTGACTATATGTAACGTACGGCATTTCAGCCCCATTGTGTCGCTTAAACCCGTTACTGTATGACGGTCCAATAGTACGCCACTGGTGATCCTTTTCAAAAAGGAGTTACAGTGGGAGAGGGAAAAAAAAGATGTTTTTTTATTATCTATACATATAATAAGACTGTAAAAAAGTTGTGTCTGTACATTGGATATTTTTTGAAAAGAATAATTGTAATGTGTTTTAGGATCGATACTGATGCCAAAACACTAATTTTTAGAATTTTTGTCTGTGACTTTGTGCAAGTATCACGCCATAACTACTGAAGGGATTTTGACGGGAGTTTCACTAGGAGATAGCTGAAATATCCGGACAGCTCATAGGTTATAAGCCATGGCGGTATGTGATGTGGACCTCTTGACCGGAGAGGAAAAGCTGCCTCACAGTACATTGACAGTTCGTGGAGGTCTGTAGTAACCAGAGACTTATACGCATACGGATTTGCGAGTACAACTATTCTAATAATAATTAAAGACGATGGGTCAAAACGTACGTTGTAGCAACTATAGTATGACCGTCTAAATCAGTCTTCGCCTGCGCGGTACAGGGATGCGGGGGAAGGCGACAACGGGGACCGAGAGAGGTGCGGGGTAACAGAAATGCGCCTGCCGCCCGCACCTCTCTCGGTCCCCGTTGTCGCATTCCCCCGCATCCCTGTACCGCGCAGGCGAAGACTGATTTAGACGGTCATACTATAGAGACCTGTATCATTAGAAAGGTCTTTAAAAATACATAATTGTTTTGTATGGCAGCAACCTTGTAGCTCATGGGAGAACGCCGTTATAATGTCGAGAACGTTTCGAATTATGGAGCTATTCACATAGACCTCTTCTAAATTACATCCAGTCTATACGAGTAATTACCCATTGTTCTTTAACAGATTGGTCCGGCAAGATTCCGGGCACCAGAAGTATTATTCAGACCTGATCTCATTGGCGAGGAGTGTGAAGGTAAGAGCTTCTTTTTAACCGACTGCTGGAAAGTGGGTAATGTTTTCTAGTGTATATATATCAATTTATCATCATCATCATCAGTCTATTTATATTGCCCCACTGCTCGGGCACAGACCTTCCCTTACATCGAGGGAGCTCGGGCCATAATCCACCACGCGGGCCCAGTGCGGGTTGGCGGATTTCATATGCCTTAGATTTTTTCTTCTTCTATGACATGCAGGTTTCATCACGATGTTTTCCTTCACCGTTTTGAGAGCACTCGGTAAATGTACGTAAGTTTTTCCGTCGAAAAAACCGAGGATAACTCATTGGTACATGGCTGCCCTGGCTATGGGAATCGAACCTGGGACCTCCGTATTGCAAGTCCATTGACCCAACCACTGAGCCACCGAGCTCTCCTATCAATTTATAGCCTTGTTCTATTAGTAACAGAACCTACATTTTTCTCCTCAGCGTTGGCACCTATTCCTTTCAAAGTTGCGTAAATGTGAATTCCAATTATGACATTACCGAAATGGGCAATGTATTTCCTTGCAAATTGAGAATGGAGGGATAACCTGCTTAAGGTGGCTGGCAGAAACTGCTTGCAAAAGGCAGAGAATCGTGAAGAGTGTCGCATTGGGAGAGGCCTATGTCCAGCAGTGGACTGATAATGGCGGATGGTGATGACATTAAAAGTAAATGTCAAAATGCATAATATGTTGATAAAATAATGCAAGATGTCATCAAAATAAAACAAGATGTCGTCAAAATAATACAAGATGTCGTCAAAATAAAACAAGATGTCGCCAAAATAATACAAGATGTCGTCAAAATAAAACAAGATGTCGTCAAAATAAACTTTTTTGCCTTGGAAGAGGAAAGTTGAGATTTTCTCAAAAACAACTTGACATTATTATAATAACTATTTACTTATAGTTTCAAGTTCACACTATGTACAGCTAACAGCAGATCAAGAGACTTTGGACCGTTCTTATTATCTGCGACGTAAGAGTTAAAATCGTACTGCAAGTGTTACCATTGATCTGCTGTTGTTCGTACCTATTTTTTTAACCGACTTCCGAAGAAGGAGGAGGTTAGCTATTCGTAATTTTTTATATATCATTCTTTTTGATATAATCTCAACCTTGGTAACTCGCATCACCTTTCTGTGTGTTAAACCGTAAAATATAATTAATTAAACTATAATTAATAATGAATTATTTTTATTTTTATCATCCCAGGCCTCCACGAAGTATTAATGTTTGCTATCCAAAAATCTGACATGGACCTTCGCAAGGTGTTGTACCAGAATATCGTGCTGAGCGGCGGCTCCACGCTGTTCCGAGGGTTCGGAGACAGGCTGCTGGCGGAGATCAGACGGCTGGCTCCCAAGGATATGAAGATCAGGGTAAGAGGAACCTTTGAAAGTTATAAACAGTCTTTACATGGGCCAACTAGCGCCGCCAATCTTTAAAAATAATATCTTACAATTTAATCATTTTTATTAAAAAATCTATGTACACAATGTTTATTGGGATAAATACTATTTTTCGATATACAATACATGGCATAATTGCGACAAGCTAAGTTGTAGTTGTCAAAAACGTCCGTTTTTTCGCAATTATGCTAACTACAACTTACCGACATTACGTGAATCACGTTAAAATTTTTTTTTTTAATAAAATGCCATATTATGACATTTTATTCACATTACGATCCAGCCTAAATACAATACGACTAATAAGTAATTTGATTTTGACCTAAATTTCTATAAATTGTCACTTATATCTAAGAGTTAGTCCAACGACATTACTTAGAGTCTATTAAGGGTGATCACTTTGTTCACGTGATTGGCGGCGCTAGTTGGCTCATGGAAGGCTCTTAAGTGGTTTTCTCGTGGAAAGATGATTTACCCTCAGTATAATACTTGAATTCATTCGACAAATTGCAACTGGGGGTTGTACTCATGATAAATATTACATTGGTAAGGTTTTTTAGCAAATAAAAAAACTAATTACGTCACAAGTCACACAATGACCTTAGAAATTACCAATGTCACATTCCAGTGAAAGAAAATGTTGCCAAAAAATTAAAACTACCTTAAAATGTTAAAAACTCCAAAGCACAGTAACGACGCACATCAAATTAATATTTTTTTTGTTGATAGTTACTTAAACGCTGTGCAGAATTAATGTATGTCACAAGCCTAACCATCCATTTAATTTTGTCCAATGCATTCAAGGCCACCCTGTAGTAGTTGCGAGCAAGATTGTTTTTTTGAATTGAATTGTGATGACAAACCGAGGACAAATCTTTGGTGGAAAACAGCTGACCTGGCCTATGCGCCTAAATGCGGCATATACGGCCATATATTTTGATTGCGTTGACGTAGAAGGTTGATTTCACGGCTGCATGAGGTTGCAGACTTAGTATTTGGTATTAATTTCAACTTGATCCGTCCACGCGTTTCTGAGATATAGGTCTTGACAGACAGACGGACAACAAAGTGATGCTATAAGGGTTCTTTTTTTTCCTTTTGAGGCACGGAACCCTAAAAATATATAAAAAAACACTGCCAAGCCCCCTACAATTGCCAGTGTGGCCCAAAGACTGGCGGCCCCGCTGTATACCGAGGCTAATACATTGGGTAAAGTCAACGGCAAACCCACTATTTCAATACTAATTCACTATTAAATTCATTTATTTTTACAGAAACTTACTTTGACATTCAGTGTAATTAAATTTATTATTGTGAATCCATTAAAAACTTGCTCTAAATTGTAAAACATTGACAAGGCCTCTTTACAGCCGCAATTAGTTCATATCCCATGGGTCGGTTCTTTGCCCTGTTTCTCTGTTCGTACATCCAGCCGTAACCTAGTTTGTATTCTGTACCTTATATTACTGTAAATTATTACATTATGTATGACATAACCAAATGTTCCCTAGAGCTCCTAAGGTTGAATAAATGAAGTATTGAAGTACTAAAATTTCTTCCACAGATCTCAGCACCGCAGGAGCGATTATACTCGACATGGATCGGGGGGTCAATTCTCGCATCGCTAGACACATTCCGTAAGATGTGGGTCTCTAAACGCGAATACGACGAGGAGGGACATAGAGCGGTCCATAGGAAAACGTTTTAGGCAATGTAATTGGGGGAAAGTCATAATGGGGGTATCGAGAGTCATGATGGCGGCTTTTGGAGGATGTTATGGGGTCTAGATGTCATAATGGGGGTATCAGAGTCATGATGGCGGCTTTTGGAGGATGTTATGGGGTCTAGATATCATAATGGGGGTATCAGAGTTATAATGGCGGCTTTTGGAGGATGTTATGGGGTCTAGATGTCATAATGGGGGTATCAGAGTTATAATGGCGGCTTTTGGAGGATGTTATGGCGTCTTGATGTCATAATGGGGTCTGTGAGTCATAACAACTCTGCTTTCATGGGATATTATGGGTCTAGATGTCATAATGGAGTCCAAAAGTCATAATAAGTATCAGAGTCATAATGGCGGCTTTTATAGGATATTGTGAGGTCTAGATGTCATAATGGGTCTGTGAGTCATAATAACTCGGCTTTTGGAGGTTATAATGGGATCTAGAAGTCATAATGGGATCTGTGAGTCATAATAACTCGGCTTTTGGAAGTTATAATGGGATCTAGATGTCATAATGGGATCTGTGAGTCGTAATAACTCGGCTTTTGGAAGTTATTATGGGATCTAGATGTCATAATGGGGGTTTCAGAGTCATAATCTCTAAAAGACAAAATATATTGTCAAAAGATAATTATTTTATCTTTTGGCAATTATTCAATGTTTCTGTTTAAAAGCTTAAAAGAATTCTAAACCGGGGCAGTTCGTAGATATGTAGATAAAATCGTAATTTTTTTAACTTTGCACGGAAAATGCTATTAAAGAATTTATTTTCGAAACTACACAGGATCGGATCGTCAAATATGAGTACATTATTAGAGGGTGTAACGGAAAGGGAGCCGAAAGGGGGGTGTTCTGAATCAATAATGCTTTATACAGTAACGTAAAGGGTATATGAAGCCGAAGGGAGGGTGTTTAGTATCGGTAACTGAACAACTTTTGTTCTACGACTATTCGATTTTCGCGAATTTATTATTTGACTTTTCATACATTTTGTTTCAGGCAGATTTGTATGAGTATTATTTTATTTTTATTTTTCGAAAAGTCGTAGATCAAAAGTTACAGCTTAGTATACTCTTTCCGTTACATTCTGTATAATAAAAGAATCGAAATTTCTGAACGGGATTCCATGTATATGTGGCGCCGCGCACTGCGCAGTCCAGCCCCGCGTGCTCGCAACGGCTACTAGGCAATGTTTTTACCCGACTGTGCAACAATGAAGGGTTATTATTGTCTGTAAAATAACCAGCCTGTATAGTTGAGATTCGCTTATTATTAGATTAAATAGGACCAAGAGAGATGTTATTTGTATATGAAAATTAACAATTTTCATATAGAAATGACTTGAATATTTATTATTATATTAGTAGTATTATAAGAATCATCGCATTTAATACATAACAAATATGTTTTTTGTTTTGTTAAAGGAGATCGTCTAAATTCGAATTCCATACAAAAAAACAATGCTTTTAGTATTGAAATTTTATTTAAGGCAGTTGTCACACTAAAGCGACTGTAAAGCGAGTAACTCTCGGCTATTTTTTCGCGCAAGAAATGTACAATAGATAGTACATTCCGTGTAAACAAAAGAGACGCATATATTAATAGTTCATCGCCGACTGTTCACACTGCGGCGAGTACTCGCTCGGCTATTTTGTCGCCGAGCGAGTACATCCCATCGCTCGACACTCGCCCACTCGCTGAGCTACACTGGCGAGTGGGCGAGTGAAGCGAGTAATCGCCCGTCGCTCAGCGACACTCGCTGATAGCCGAGCTACAATACTATACTCGTCACTCGCTGCTCGCACACTCGTTTTATAGTTGATAGCTTTACTCGCTCATCGCTGACGGTGGAACAGCTGCCTAAAACAGTCGGGTTTTCTGTTTTTGTAATAATTTATATTATTGTTAATATTTCACGCTAAATAAATATGCTTCGTATTATATTAAATTCTCTGGTCTAGTTAACAGGGAGTTATGCTTAAGCCTAAACTTAAGCTATTATGTGTAAAGACATCTTTTGTATTGCAATTAAATTATTTTTTTCCATATGTTTTCTTTTCATTCGGAACCAAATACTGGGGGTTGTACTCATGATAAATATTAAATTGGTAAGGTTTCTTAGTAGGTAAATCTAAACTGCAAAAAATTTAACTAAGTACGTCACAAGTCACACAATGACCTTAGAAATGACCATTAGGTCAAATTCCAGTGAAAGAAATCGTTGCAAACAATTAAAAATACCTTAAAATGTAAAAACTCCAAAGCACAGTAACGATGCACATCAAATTAATAATTTTTTTGATAGTTGTATTTATTGTAAATATTTTTTCCCAAATTGTTTAATTTACTTAATATACTATTATTCAATATCGTCGGCTTACTGCAAGAAGTCATTAATTGCAAAAAGTCATTAACTGCACTTGATACACCATTGTACTCAGCTCGACGAGCTCTACAAGAATCAGAAATCATTATTTTCCTAGCTAGTCTGGTTCTGTAGTTATGGCATGTTAAGAAATCATTAACTCTATTTTTGGAATGTCGTGTTACACCAAAATCATTATAGCTATTTAACTTTTTTGGCGAAGTCGCTTAAAACTAATTGTCGATTTTGGACAGTGAGCAGACTTACTTTAAGTGATAAAATTAATTTCGTAATTTCACTTTTGAGTGAAAATATTTTGCCAAAACTCACTATTATTTCAATTAACCACTACACTAAAATCTGAAATCTGTTCATTCTCATATGGAAGTGGACAATATGCACAGTGCAATTGAACATCAACTAGTAAATTTTCCCGTTTTCTCAATGGCCGACTACTGCAATATTGTGCGACAAGCTAGATCAAACAGGAAAACCAAAAAGTCAAATCCAGTACAGAAGAAACAGTACGAACCCATCATAATGGAGTATTTTGACATACCTATTGGACCTGAAAGATTTAAAAACGAAGTTTATAAAAAACCGTTCACTCAATAGTGATGGGGAACCAATACATTGGCTGAAAATAATGATTATGTGCCATTGATTGTTTAGAGCAGGGCTTTCCAAACTTATTTTTACTGTGACGCCCTTGGGAATTTGTCATTTTTTTACGACGCCCTCCCTCTTGTCTAAAAAGAACCTACCAAAATTGTAACTCTGTAATTTTCATTAGAAAAGGAAAAAAAAGCATAAGAATGAGAATGGAAAGAAATATTTTACTTTGCTGGCAGATGTGTTTGCTTTTCTGAGCACAGCTTCTCAAAACGGGGCTCAAGTTTGGAAATGGCCATTGATGCAGACAGAAAGTCTATGTAGATCGCCTCGCGACGCCCCTGGGATATTGCCGCGGCGCCCCAGGGCGTCGCGACGCACAGTTTGGGAAGCCCTGGTTTAGAGGATAAGAAAACAAAATATGACTGATTATTATGTGCCATTGTACGTAAAAAAACATTAAACGGGGCTTTTTGAAAATGGCGGGAAACGACGGTTGCGAAATTATTTAATAATTTTCAGTTTAATGTCTACAGTGAGTGTTTTGTGTTTAATATCACGTTAAATTAAACAGAAAATGTTCGCGAATGACAGTATGGTGAAGTTATTGGAGAATTCAAGCAGGATCTGAAGTTTGGCGCCATGGTCAAGATTCCCACTACGAGCTCGGGAGTGAACGTGACTGTCGAGCTGCTTCGTCCACAGTGATTGACGCTACGGCGTCTTCTGTGGATGAAGACAAGAAGACGCGGCTACCCAGGGTGATGACGCTACGGCGACTCCCCTGGAGGAAGATAGAAAACTATTATACATTGAATTTTCTGTAACATGACATTGGCAAATGACGAACTGTCGAGTCCATTAATAAAATAAATAAATAAATAAAACATTAAACATCTACGGAACATTGTGAATTTTTTTACATAATTACCTATATAGAAATATACGACTGATTTATAGTAATGTAACCATTCCTTTTTAAGTTATATTCCTTTCTAACTGCTGATTATTTTTTTTATCTAAAATTTTTGTTTTAAAATCGATAATGACTGTCCTTATTTAAAACGTAATGTGACTGATACACTTTTTAATTAGAATTTTCCTGAAAACTAGTAATTATAGTAACAAAATGTTATTTCAGATCATCATTATCTCCATCTCTTAATTCCATTATGATGTGCAGAAGTCATTATCTTTTATTTCGGCTTTTTTTTTTAAAAAAGGACGCGTTAAATTTAAATTTTTTAGCGTATTATAATAATAAAACTTCACTTTAATAAGATTGTGTTTTTATTTCTCAGAGAACATTCTTCATTACAATGCTGTGCTCAATCAAATTTCAAATCTTAATATCTGTTTTTCTTAAATTTGGAAAATGTTAGTTAATGATTTCTTGCAGTAAGCCGACGATATACAATACACTGCTGCGACAAGCTAAGTTGTAGTTCTCAAATATGCCAAAAACGGCCGTTTTTCGCAATTATGCGAACTACAACTTACCGACATTGAATCACGTTATAAATAAGCATTTAAAAAATAGTATTTATCGTAATAAACATTTTGTAAATAGCTTTTTTAATAAAATTGATTATATTGGAAGATATTATTTTTTTAAGATTGGAAGGCTCTTAAACGCTGTGCAGAATTAATGTATGTCACAAGCCTGACCATCCGTTTAATTTTGTCGAATGAAATCAAGGTCACATATATAAGACTCTTCTCATGTGGTTTATTGGCCGCTATTGTCAGAGTGATTCAGGCCGCCCGTAGGCCTCTGACGTGGCCTAACGACTGCTGTCGAGCGACAGCGACCGGGACCAACTGCTTTCCGAGGCACGAAGGGGCTCGGGGGTCACCCATCCCAGATCTCGTCCAACGTTGATTAACTTGTACAATCGTTTTCAACGTGGACTCTTAAAGCACGTCAAGCATTTGGTCGCTGTCGCTCGCCAGTAGTCGTCAGGCCACGGCAAAGGCCTACCGGTTACATGTTCAGTGAGGCCTACGGGCGGCCTGAATAACTGATAATAGGTGCGTGGGCGTACCCCCACCCCCCCTGATAATGTTGACGTCCCTACTAAGTATCTTATCTAGTACTTTTATTGATAAAAATTAAGAAAACGAATTTTTTGCCATTTGTTTGCAATACAATATTTTTACAACAAAAAATTACGCGGCGCGTTCGTTCTTTCTATAAGCACCTAGCTTATAAAAAATCTGATTTGCCTGCCCCCCCCCCCCCCCCCCCCCCCCGTCCAGAACCTGGGTACGCCCATGGGTGCAGTCACCAGACCACACAATATAATAAAAATATGTGAATGCTCGAAAGTGTACGGTGAATGACCCTGAATCAATCGTCAGTCTGTCGCATAGACGTAACATGATGATTATTACACAATATTTTATCAAAACTCCCAACAAACTGCCGATAAAGTCAATAAAGATAACAAGTTCAAGATAAACAAGGCTGTTTCATTTCGCGTTCCCTTGCCGAGTGGAGTGGTTGTGTGGAGAATAAATATTAAAAAACAATGATGTCAGTTCCGGTGATTAAACTTTTAAATGGATATAGTATGCCTGCTATTGGCTTGGGAACTTGGAAGGTAAGGCTTTTTCTATAACTATAACTATTTTCATTAAGGGCCTTCCATGAGCCAACTAGCGCCGCCAATCTTAAAAAAATAATATCTTCCAATTTAATAAATTTTATTAAAAAAGCTATGTACACTATCTTTATTAGGATGAATACTATTTTTCGCTATATAATACATGGCATAATTGCGACAAGCAATTTGTAGTTCACAAATGTGCCAAAAACGGCAGTTTTTCGCAATTATGCGAACTACAACTTACCGACATTGAATCACGTTATAAATAAGCATTTAAAAAATAGTATTTATCGTAATAAACATTTTGTAAGTACATAGCTTTTTTAATAAAATTGATTATATTGGAAGATATTTTTTTTTAGTTGGCTCATGGAAGGCCCTTAAATTAATATATCAGTGTTTTTTTTTCTTATCAATCGTCTAATTAGTGATAAAGTTAATTTAGGCCCTACTTGGGTCAATTACCTTACATAAACTCATGTCCGTATCCCATAGAGGTAAGCAGAGACGACGTAATTTCATCTGCCGCGATTCCGACTCCTCCAACTACGTGCGGCCTGTGTTTTGAGACCTTGGCCTGCGCACTACCGTTCGCTTAGATAACGGTCACCACAGACTACTTACCCCATAGAAGCCTGCGTCTGCCCGCACATGAGCGCAAAGCTTCGCGACGCGTGTAACCTAGAGATAGTATCGACATGCATCTCTTTAATACGGCACCCCTGTCCCTCGCTTAGTCTCTATGCGCTCATCGTTGACAGAATGTTTCGTTTGCAAATGACAATGCCAGATTCTGCCCCACCATCAACCGCAAGTTGTACAAGATAACGAATAAATGTGAAAGTACCTATCTCCGTTTTTTCTTAAAATTATTGGTTAAACCAATAATTTTAATAAAAAACGGAGATACTTTTACGTTAAATTATTGGTTTAAAATAAAGTTATGTACAAGTTGCGAGTAGAAAAAACCGCTTAATTAAGAATTCAGAAAATAGTAAGAAATCGAAGCGAATTATTCATTGTTTTTGTTATTCTTCTATAGGAGTTGCGAGTGTAGTAGAAAATGATACTGATTATGATATGCAATATGAAACCTGTAATAAGTCTCCAACAAAATGATAGGACAGCTTAAATGGTAGTTTTGTAGGTGGGGCAAAGCTCCATTGAAATGTGGCAATGTCTGTACCGATTTCATGTCTATTGGGTGGTTTGTGTTGCGCACCTTGCGTTGCGGCCTTGCGGTGCATTTTTTAGTGATTGAATTATTTATTTCATAAGTGGAACTTACACATAATGGACCTACTTCGATCGGTTCAATAACTATAGAATAATAATAATTCTAGCACAATAGAGAATAGAATGTCGTGACAAAAAAATCTTGAAATTGTTATGGATGTGTTTGATTTAATTCGAAATGATTTGATGAGATTTAAACAATGGTGGCCATTGTTATAGGATTTTAAACGTGGTTTATTATGTAGCCGGAAGCTTATAGTGATCTAATTGGCCCTTGTAACCTATAGCCATAAAAAAGATTTAAAAAAAGTCATTCATTTCCGTTTAATAAAAAAACTGTCATTTCCGGCTTCGTTGTTTTCCGCGCCGGTTTTTTTCCGTATTTCTTTCGATTTGGCGACGATAAACCTTAAAAATACGCAAATATTTGTTAATTTCGCGTGTTCTAAACAGAATAATGACCGCAACAGTGCCTAAAGTTAAGTTTAACAACGAACACGAATGCCCTATTCTCGGCATAGGGACTTGGAAGGTATGTAAACAAAACTGCAAAATGATGATTTCATTTTCAATTGTTTGAATTAAACCATTACCTTGTGCTGTAATTATTAGAATATTAATATTCTCCATTGGTTTTTAATCCTTGAGTATATTAATCAAGGTTGGAATAGAAAAAAAATTCTATTGTTTATTTAGAATTATGTCATTGTTTACTTTGATCAATGCATGAAGGAAATACATTCACCGCCCATTTTGGAGATTGGAAAGAGCGTAACATAATGTTTAATATGCGTGTGCTCACTAAAATATGAGTTTTATTATTATAAACTAGTCGTACTCTCAACTTCGTATGCGTAGAAGTAGCTGGTTACTATAGACCTCCACGAAGTACTTTCATTGTACTGGGAGGCAGCTCTTCCTCTCTGGCCACGTGGTTCCACATCACATACCGCAATGGCCTATAGTCTTATGTACTGCCCAGATATTTGAGTCTTATTCTACATATAGATACAAAAAACTCGCTCCCAATTCCTGTAGAGGTATACAGAGATGATGTACTTCCATTTGCTGCGATCCTGGTACGCAACTCTCGCTTCCTCCACATTCATCAATCTCTTCATGCACTCTTGTCTATCTATATCGTAGTTTTTGTCGTCGGAAGCCTCAGTGCGCGAGTCCGGCTGGCACTTGGCCGGGTTTTTATTATAACATCTCCATTTGGTCACAGGGCAGAATAATGCCCACTATTATAGTAAACATGCCATTAAAACTTATCAATAGCAGTCATTATGTTAATACATAAGTCACGTTATCTTAACATACCATGGTTATATTCCAGACACTATGACATCATCATGTTGCAATGCGTAAAACATTGGATAGAAATCAAAGATAAATAAAGTATTCTAGTAGTAGCCTATGTGAAGATAATTGTCATTTCGTTTGATAAGATTGCTACGACGTAAGCCATATCTTGGCTCTAACTTTGAATTAGATACCGTCGTTTCCTGCCATTTTCAAGGGAACCCGCTTTTCTCTGTTGTACCCACAGACCACTTCCCCCATAGACCTGTACCAGGAGGGCCCGTGTCAGCCCGCACAACATTGCTTTGCGACACGTGGCACCTAGAGATATTATCGACATGGACGCAACTCTTTAATACGGCACCCCTGTCCCCCGCTTTTTCTCTATGTGCTCATCGTTGACATAATTTTTCGCTAGCTTTGTACCGATTTCATGACTATTGGCTAAGTGGTCTGTGGTTAGACCATATCTGATATTGGCCCTGTTTCTCTGTTCGTACATCCAGCTGTAACTTAGTTTGTATTATGTACCTTATATTATACATTATTACATTATGTATGACATAACCGAGTGCTCATAAGGTTGAATAAATGAAGTATTATATGCCAGCCTCCCCAGGGACTTACTTGTGTCTGCATTGCGTGTGAGAGCCGGTCATATTCCAGTCAATAATTTTTTTAAAGTGATGCGTGTGTTTGAGTCAGCAGATTGCAGTACTTGTAACACAGCAGAGGACCTTTTACATTTTGTGCTGGAGTGTGACCGGAATAAAGCCAACAGAGACATGTACATGGCCGGCTTGGAATTAAGAAACGGAGGCATTAATATAATCTTATCCAACCCAATCTCTACACAGGCGATGCAGATATATAGGTTCGCCAGATACTCCTTTGCGTCCAGGGAGTTCCTTCCTGGTCGTAGGGGGGTCTGATGGGCCTATTTGTTGAGTTCCAATGAGGCTGGCATGGTCACCAAGTGACAAAAGCCTCGAAAAAACCTAGATTAAAAAAAAATGAAGTATTGATAACAAGTACTTCCAAATTCCCCAGTCGAAGCCTGGCGAGGTGACCCAAGCCGTCAAAGACGCCCTGGACGTCGGCTACCGTCACATTGACTGCGCTTTCGTATACGGGAACGAGAAGGAGGTCGGGGAAGCCATCACAGCTAAACTAAACGAGGGAGTTATTAAGAGGTTAGTTTATAGCTGCAGACAATAAGTCAAGAATATATGGCGTCATATTAAAATTAGATGTCGTCAAAATAAAGTAGGTAGAATGTTAAAATAGATGTTGATTAAATTGTAATATTTTTATTGTTATTAAAATATCTTTATTTAAACTAATAAGTAGTATGTTTACAACTCAGTGTCTAAGCTTAAGTATAAACTATCTTAAAGTAGGTGATTTGGTAACAGGCTATAACCGTCTAATATAAACTGTTGGCTTTTTAAATAATATTTTTACAATTCAATAATTTGATTCTGATTCTCTAGTATTTTTGTAGTAAATTATGGTATTAGATGTTGTCAAAATAAGATAAGATGTCGGTAACATAAAGTTAGTTGTCGTTGAATTGATACAAGATGTCGTCATAATAAATTTTAATGTATACTACATCTTGCAAAATTTTTTTTGACGACGTCAGTTCTGTAAATGTCTAATGTTGATTTAACGACATGTCATGGACATCTGTTATTTTGACGACATCTTATGTTATTTTGACGACATCTAACTTTAATAGACATCCTATTTTATTTGAATGACAAGTAATATTAATTTTGAGGTTTTCTTAGTGTATATCGTAGATATTTCATTTAATTCTGACCATCATATTTCGATATTCTAGGGAGGAATTATTCATTACGTCCAAACTGTGGAACTCTTTCCACCAACCCGAGTCGGTGCGCGGCGCTCTTCTGCAATCCCTGGAAAACCTGAACCTGAAATACCTGGACCTGTACCTGATTCACTGGCCACAGGGATATAAGGTATGTAACGTTTTCGTTAAGTAGGTAAGGATTTTTATTATTGACTATTGAAATTGACCGTCTGAAAAATATAGCTCTTTTGGTATTTAATATTTATGTATTCCGTTGAAACGATTACACGATTGGACAAACTTCGAATAATATTATAATCATAAAACTCTATACTATACATATAATAATACTAAAATTGTTGAGTGGATATTATATATTTTTTATAATTCAATTCAAATACACTTTATTGTACATAAAACACAACAATTACGGAAAAAGATTACAGAATAATACAAACATAATGTACAATTTTGGCTGCCTTATCGCTAAAAGCGATCTCTTCCAGGAAACCAACTAATTAGGGAAATTAAGAATTTTAAATAGCGAGAGGTAGAGCTAGAAATGCAAGAAGAATTAAAAAGAAAAACAATCAAAAAATAAATGGTATTCACAGAGAGTAGGAATAATACAGCTACATATAAAAGGATAAATAATAATATTAATAATTGTGAAGTTTAGGATCGATACTGATGCCAAAACAGCGATTTTTAGAATTCTTGTCTGTCTGTGTCGATGTTCAGACATCACGCCCAAACTACTGGAAAGATTTTGATGGGGCTTTCACTAGGAAATAGCTCAAATATCTGGGCAGCACATAGGCTATGAGCCAGTGCGGTATGTGATATGCCTCACAGTACATTGAAAGTAATTCATGGACAACTACGCAATACGAAGTTGCTGGTACAGCAAGTTACTGAATTAAATAATTATAGTGGTTCTATAATTTTACGTTATTTTTAAACATTTTCAGGAAGGAGACGGTCTTTTCCCTACAGATGAGAATGGCAAGATCCAGTTCTCTGATATAGACTACGTGGATACCTGGAAGGCCCTCGAGCCGCTGGTGGCAGAGGGACTGGTCCGAAGCCTCGGACTGTCGAACTTCAACTCGAAGCAGGTCGAGAGGGTATTGGAAGCTGCGAAAGTCAAGCCTGTTGTTAACCAGGTCAGTGATTATTTAAAAATGTGTTTAAGGTTAGGTACAGTCGAAGACCTCTGTCTTCGACTGTACGTAACCTTAAAAACACTTTTTAAGTATACAGGGGGCCTCAATAAGGTTGAGATTTTCTATATTTATTATCGAAGTAAAAAAGGCTCTAAAATTTGTAAAAACAAATAACACTCATTTCTATTAACTAAAGATTTTTGACCACCCGATGGTAGCTGGGTCGCTTATAGGCAAAGCCACAGACCACTTAGCCCTGTAACAGGAGGTACAGTCGAAGACAGAGATAAGTATACAGGGGGCCTCAATAAGGTTGAGATTTTCTCAAAAACTACTGAACCGTATTCAATAGTTATTTTACAGTTACATAGTTTTAACTTTTATCTATCAAACAGTGAAATGATTTTTGCAATAGGTCAAGATGTTTTTGATCTCAACCTTAAAAACTCTCCTGTACACCTTTCTCTGTGTTCCACCGTACCTCAAGAGGTATGAATCACCCTTATAGGATCATTTCGTTGTCCGTCTGTCTGTCAACCTCTTTCTCAGAAACGCGTGGACGTATCAAGTTGAAATTAATACCAAATACTCAGGGTGACCGCGATTTCCAACGTTTTCAATTTGACACGTTGAACGACGACGACCGGGTCTTTTCACCCCTATCCTTGGGGGAGAAGTGCGGGCCTTGAGGTATACCCTCTCTACCCGGGCATGAGCTCACCGGATAATGATCCGACGGTGAGATTGTACCCGCCTGCGATGCGGGATTTGGGAGTTGGGGAATTATGCAGGTCGGTACGTCCGTTTGGTGCACAGCTCAAACCCGCCGCTTAAGGCGACGGGGAGCGCAGCAACTCCCTCTGGAGGCGGTGGCTCCGGAGGGCGCGCGTGCAGGGGGGCGAGGTTGCGGAGATGAGCGTGCCTGTTGTCGGCGCGGTCGAATAGTGATCGCGTCAACCTCAGCACGAACGCTTCGATCGTTGAACGGCGAAGATAAAATTGACCCTAAATCATGTTTTTATTTTCGTTACTGCAATGTTTAGTGTTAAGTTTGTTGCGGAGCGAGCGGTTTATTAAGAAATAGATATAAGACAATAGTAATGGGTATATTTTATTTTAGTTCAGATTATTTTTAAATCCTTATCAATAAAAGTAAAAGTAGTAAAATCCAAAAATTTTCATCTCAATCCGTAATATAAGTCAAGTGACAGCTTTTCTTTTTTAAAGCCTTCTTACCATTTAAAAACTTAGGCGGCCAACCACAAGAGACCGCATCGTAACAAGTTAAAGCTGCACGGAACCCTTGGTACGCGAGTTCTACTCTTACTTGGCAGGTTTTTTTTTCACAGGCAAAAATCACTACACACATATCCTCCTTTGCAATCATGCCTACCATGTTTTCTTCGCAGGTGGAATGCCATCCATACCTAACCCAACAACGTCTTAAAGACTTCTGCGAGTCCCGTGGCATCAAGATCACGGCCTACTCTCCCCTAGGGTCCCCAGACAGGCCCTGGGCCAAGCCCGGGGACCCGCAGCTGATGGAGGACCCCAAGCTCAAGGCCATCGCTGATAGGCTGGGGAAGACTGTCGCTCAAGTGCTCATTAGGTAATAGAATAGGTTACGATAAGATGAATATTAAGTTCACGCTCTTTCTTACCAACCGAGCCATCACAGGCCACAGTCAGACCACCGAAATCTTTCATCGTATTATACATACAAAGGATATATGCGCAACGTCATTTATAGGACAACAGTCGATCTGATCTATAGAGCGAGACGATGGAAACCTGCCATGATTACATTTTTCTAGAAGTTATTATTATTTTTACCCGACTGTGCAAGGATTGTTATGTTTTTCGACTGTATGTATGTGAGAAATGAGTATGTATGTGTAATGCGTTGGCACGCCCTGCAGCCTAAACGGCTTGATGGATTTTAACATAATGAGGTGTCGTTAGATTCGTATTGATTACAGTCGACAGCAGATCAATGGTAACACTTTTTACTTATACCAGTTCTTATTATTTGCGTCTTAAGACTTGAATATATAAGAGCTCGGTGGCTCAGTGGTTGGGTCAATGGACTTGCAATATGGAGGTCCCAGGTTCGATTCCCAGCTAGGGCAGCCATGTACCAATGAGTTATCCTCGGTTTTTTCGACGGAAAAACTTACGTACATTTACCGAGTGCTCTCAAAACGGTGAAGGAAAACATCGTGATGAAACCTGCATGTCGTAGAAGAAAAAAAACTCTAAGGCATGTGAAATCCGCCAACCCGCACTGGGCCCGCGTGGTGGATTATAGCCCGAGCTCCCTCGATGTAAGGGAAGGTCTGTGCCCGAGCAGTGGGGCGATATAAATAGACTGATGATGATGATGATGAAGACTTGAAATCGTACTGCAAGTGTTATCATTGATCTGCTGTCGACTTTACGAGTGACATAACAAGCAGAATTTATTTCAAAAAACAAAAACTGGACTGCAAAAAAAACTGTCCCCTTTTGATTAATTTTTTATACTCTATGACACTCCCGTAATGAAGACGAATCTAACGATACCTCATACACCAACATCCATCAAGCCGTTTAGGCTACAGGATGGCAGGAAGGAATGGACATACATACACACACGAAAAACATTACCCTCCTTCTGGGGCAGTCGGGTAAAAATTTAATCAAAGCAATAATAAATAATAAAATAAAAATTGTTTATTTCGGACAGGGTCCATAGATGTTAGTAAAATACAATAAAATGACTTACAAACTAATGTTAGTAGGTACAAAAACAAGTAAAATATTTAAAAATAGGACGACCCCGGACACAATTTCAAGTCAGGTGTTTCTCGCCCACCCTTCGCCCCTCAGCCCGCCGTCTGCAGGTGTGTCCAGTGCGCGAGGATGGGCGAGTCCCACCTGGCCGACAATGCGCTCAGGATGCCGTTGGTGGAGCATAATGCAATCGGATTTTTAATTTTAAAATAATTTCTACTAATATCTTTCAGATACCAAATGGACCGCGGCAACATAGTGATACCGAAGTCTGTGAACAAAACCCGTATTGCGAGCAACTTCGCCGTGCTGGACTTCAAGCTGTCCCGCGAGGACCTGGAGCTCATCAACTCGTTTGAGTGCAACGGACGCTTCGTGCCGATGACTGCGTGAGTAATAGTTATTTATTTGTTCGTTAACAATGTTCATTGTGTTCGAAATTCATTGTAATCTAAAACAATATAATCTAACGCAAACAATAACACTATTGTACAATATAATATCTACCTAATTTTTTTTTTTAACCTATATATTGTCCCACTGCTGGGCAAAGGTCTCCCCCCTCTACCTAATTAAATACAATTAATGAAAATTCAATGTCATGACAATTTCGAAATTAATTATTCTAAACAATGTCAACTGATAAGGTAACGGGTACATACTAATAATATTAATGTCAACAATTAATCAAAAATCATCTAATTAAGCCTATTAAGCCGATGACTGCGTGAGTAATAGTTATCTACTACACTCATCTCATCTATTGACTATGACTCAATTTAAGATTAGCCTAACAAATTGGTTGTTGGAAAGCTGTTTTTACAAAGTTACGGAATATATGAATCACAAGACAGGGACTATCATTTGAATTTGTATAGATTTCAGCTAGTTAGATAATTATGTTAGCACACCTGCATGCAGGTTGAATACTATGACCAACTTTATCATAAGACCATTTTATACTATGACTGTATTCTCGCAAATAAAAATTTTGAGTTTGAGTTTCACAGTCGTTCACACACAGAACACACGCTCACGATCATGCGCAGTTCACTCTTGCACTCACACCTCACAGTTGTTCACGCACAGAACACATAATCACTCACACAAGGATCACCCTCTCACAGTCGCTCACAAACATAACACCCACGCTCACACAATGTTGCCTGCGTCCGTGTAACCACTTACTGGGGGCAGCTGAAAACCAGCGCTGTGGCCTCGGATACAGCATTATGCTGAGCTAACCGCCCTTTCGATACAACACTACACCACCAAATGTTGTTTCTTATATCTTTAGTTTATTTTTAATTGTTGTTAAGTGTGTGTTGTATTAAATAAACGTGTTTTCATTTCATTTATTTATTTGAATCAAATTCTTCCCAGAGGGAAAGGGGGCGGAAGACTACACATTTACCGAATGCTCTCAAAACGGTGAAGGAAAACACCATTATGAATTGCATTTGTCTATTGTATGATTAATATTTTAAGACCTTGTACTTACGTTTTTTTTATAATGTAAGTAAGTCGCCTTGGGTCCCTTTATAATTCAAAAATTCAAATTCAAAATTCTTTTATTCCATAAAATATTTACATTTCTTTGTATTACTATTGGACTCCGCACTAGGCGAACCTGTGTCGCGCTAGTCCAGAAATGAGCAATATGAAAGTTCAACATGTACGTACAGTCGAGAGCACGCCAATCCCAACATACCAACGCTTGTTGCCATCGAACGTGCCGTCGAGTGTACATACTCATGATCACAATTGTATCAAGTAGCGAGACTTCAAATGTGTGTGTGTTAGTGTGTGAGGGTGTGTGTTAGGGTAAGGGTGTGTGTGTGGGTGAGAGAGAGAGTGAGTGAGTGAGACGGGGTGTGGTGTGTGAATGCGCGCTAATATTTTACTTATTATTTAATTACGGCCAGAATTTCTGTATAATGTAAGTAAGCATGACTGTCCTACGCCTTGGGGCAACCCGTTATACTTACTTACTCCGCTGGCTCAGTGACCCGAAGTGGATCTTGGTCTCCGCAACGAGAAGCCGCCAGTCGTGCCGGTCCTGGGGGGTGACCGCGACTTCAATCGTTATGGTTATCGTTTTCATTTTGACACTTGAACGATTATACATTGCTGCGTTTCGTTGTAGTTTGTTAAAACTTGCAAAAACATAGCAGCAATGTATAGCGTCCATGTGTCAAATTGAAAGCGATAATGATTGGAAGTCGCGGTCACACCATTGCACCGACTGCCGCCACGTGTGTGCCTGCAGTCGGTGCAGGGCCTTCTCGACCTCGTCCTTCCAGCCAGTCGCTTGTCCCAGATACGCTAGTTTGGCAGCTCGATCTTCTCCCATTCCTTCGACCCGTTATGTTGGACAAAAACACATTGCCACATTTCAATGGAGCTTTGCCCCACCTACAAAATTACGTCACCATTTAAGCTGTACCTATCATTTTGTTGGGGACTTATTACAGGTTTCATATTGCATAATCATAATCGGCATCATTTTCTACTACTCTCGCAACTCATATAGAAGAATAACAAAAACAATGAATAACTCGCTTCGATTTCTTACTATTTTCTGAATTCTTAATTAAGCTGTTGTTTTCGAATCGCAACTTGTACAAAACTTTATTTTAAACCAATAATTTTAATAAAAAACGGAGTTATTTTTACATTTATTCGGTATCTTGTACAACTTGCGGTTGATGGTGGGGCAGAATCTGACATTGTCATTTGAAATAAATAAATAAACCTACATGTCGTAGAACAAATAATTCTAGAATCTAGGTACGAGATACTAAATTGCATTTCAAACTAAAGTTGTTCAAAATCCTGCGCAGTTATACCAATTTTTCACTTTTTAGTACGTAAAACGTGTTTTTAATCTATTTTATTTTAACTTTCAGGTCGCACGGGCACAAATACCATCCGTTCCAGAATGCAGAGTTCTAAGCCTCATAAAGCTGCCATATTGATATTATTTCTGTAAGCAAAGATATTTTGTCATAATAATAAGTTAATAAAACTGTTAAGAACTGTTTGTGTGTTGTATTTTTTTAAACAAAGGGTAATTAAATCACAGGAATGACAGGATACGTTCTATAGGTAACCATTGATCTCCTTTTATAAATCAATGGCTCTCAACTTGCTTACAATTACTGACGCAGGTGAAGATACAAATATACAATGTTCATCAGCTGATTTCTCTACCCAAATGTTATCTGGAAGCAAAAGCTTTCAGCTATAAGACCACCAATTGTGATATTAAGTATATCCTCGTGTTTTATTTATTTATAAACTCGCGCCTGATTCCCGTAGTGGTAGGCAGAGACGATGGACTTCCATCTGCTGCGATCCTGGCACACAACCCTTGCCTCCTCCTTCATCAATCTCTTCATGTATGGTCGCCGGTTTGTAGTAGACCGTACTTGGCTCTATCTCAAGACCTCGCCAATTTGGTCGACGTACGTTCTTCTCGGTCTGCCTCTGCCGACTCTCCCGTCAACATTCGCTCTGTGCTCCTTCGTGAATTTTGCAATGAAAAATATTTAAAATCTATCGTAATTTTTCATCTACAAGGATATCGTACAAAATAAAAATCAACAACTAGGCCTCCCATTCTTTATTACCATCAAATAATATCCGCATTATATCTACATCATACAAAATAAATAAATCGGTAAAAAAATCATTTTTCAGAATTTTATAAAACATTTATATACAATAGACGGTGTCATATGCCGTTAAATATACATACAAAGAGTAACTTCTAACAACGTTTTAGGAGTTTGTAGGATATTTACTAAATCGGAGAATTTGGTATTACGACTATTTTGTAATATTCATCATCTTGGCTGATGTTATTTTGACGACATCTTAGGTTATTTTGACGACATCTCATATTATTTTGACGACATCTCATATTATTTTGACGATATCTCATATTATTTTGACGACATCTCATATTATTTTGACGACATCTTGTGTTATTTTGACGACTCTAATTTTAATGTCATCATCATCAGCCCGTATTAGTCCACTGCTGGACGCAAGACTCTCCCAAAGCAACCTGACTCGGTTTTTTTTGCATCCATACACCATGCGCAGGTTTTCTCTTCACATGGTCGGGGGGCATCGCACACTACGTTTACTGATATTAGCGGACGGAATCTGAAATTGCTGTCGTCAACCCAATTCTCCGATTTAGTAAATATGCATAAAATCCTAAATTACATCTAAAATGTGTCTAAATGCTTTAATAATCAAACAGGATCTTAAATACCAATATCGACCGTTAAAATTAGTTGTTAGCCATAAATATGACTTCTATGGTTTATTAAGCCTTTCTAACATAAGGCCCATACCTGAGCCAACTAGCGCCGCCAATCTTTAAAAAAAAATCCCACATAATCAATTTTATTAAGGTGCTCCCTCACCGGGAGCATTCGCGTGTAATGTAACGTTGCAGATTCGACTTTGAGCATTACATTACAATACTACCTCCCTGACTGACGCTGTGTTTCTCCCTCACTGATGTAATGCTCGAATCTGTAACGTTACATTACACGCGAATGCTCCCGGTGAGGGAGCACCTTTAAGTATTTATCCTAATAAAGATTCGCTTCATAGCTTTTTTTATTATTAAAATTGATTATATGGGAAGATATTTTTTTGTAATATTGGCGGCGCTAGTTGGCTAAGGGCCTTAACTTAATGTTTTTAAACAAAACAACGCTTTTTGAGGAAGTGTTAAAACGATAAAACAAGTTTCCAAACTAACCCAACCTTTAAAAAATCATATCTTCTAAAATGATCAACTACGGTGTACTGTTTCTATCTCTTTCTAACACAACTTTTCTAAATGCCTGTAGTTACTTCATTATTCAACTAATTTCCAAAAGGCTGGCAGCTACTTCGCACATCGTATCAGCCTCGCAATACAGCGGGGCAACGCTGCCAGCCTTTTGGGCACGCTGCCTATACCTGGGGCAGGTTTTTTTTTCTTTAATTTTTTATTATTATAATGTTATTAGTTTTGTAATTATTTAAATTGAATAAAAATAGGACTTTCATTTCACTAATTTCAATTTTGATTTCACAGTTGATCATGAATTTGTGTCTATTTTGTGATAATAATGAAAAACCTTTAATCAAAGTCAAATATATACCCTATTATGCGATCTAAAACTTACCGAAATTGAGTCCTGTTGATGCTCATCGTAATAAATTATTATTATTAATTTGTAGTAATGGCTCACTATAGTTTGAATTCTAAAATTCATCGTAATAGTTATTTAAGAGCCTTACATGAGCCAACTAGCGCCGCCAATCTCAAAAAAATAATATCTTCCAATTTAATCATTTTTATTAAAAAGCTACGTACACAATCTTTATTAGGATAAATACTATTGTTCAATATACAATACATGGCATAATTGCCACAAGCTAAATAGTATTCACATATATGCCGAAAACGGCCGTTTATCGCAATTATGCGAACTACAACTTACCGACATTGAATCACGTTATAAATAAGCATTTTAAAAATAGCATTTATCGTAATAAACATTTTGTAAATAGCTTTTTTAATAAAATTGATTATATTGGAAGATATTATTTTTTTAAGATTGGCGGCGCTAGTTGGCTCATTAGAAGATATGATTTATTAAAGATTATGGGCACTTAGCTGTGTTATAATAAACCTTTAAATACATTATATAATAAATTAATAAATACATTTAGTTAAATAAATTCTTGTCGCGTCTCAACCAACGACATCGAAGTAAAAAAGGTTCTAAAAATTTGTAAAAACAAATATCACTCATTTCTATTAACTAAAGATTTTTGACCACCCAATGGTAGCTGGGTGGTCAGTCGCTTATAGGCAAAGCCACAGACCACTTACCCCATAGCCCTGTAATAGGAGCTACAGTCGAAGACAGAGATAAGTATACAGGGGGCTTCATTAAGGTTGAGATTTTCTCAAAAACTACTGGACCGAATTTAATAATTATTTTACAGTTACGTAGTTTTAACCATTATCTATCTAACAGTGAAAGAATTTTTGCAATAGGTCAAGTAGTTTTTGAGATAATCTCAACCTTAAAAACTCTCCCGTACACCTTTCTCTGTGTTCCACCGCAAGTGTCTGCCCGCACATTGCTTCGCAACACGTAGCACCTAGAGATATTATCGACATGGACGCATCTCTTTAATACGGCACCCCTGTCCCCCGCTTCGTCTCTATACGCTCATCGTTGACAGAATGTTTCGCTTGCAAAAGACATTGCCACATTTCAATGGAGCTTTGCCCCACCTACAAAACTACGATACCATTTAAGCTGTACCTATCATTTTGTTGGGGACTTATTACAGGTTTCATATTGCATAATCATAATCAGTATCATTTTCTACTACTCTCGCAACTCCTATAGAAGAATAACAAAAACAATGAATAAATCGCTTCGATTTCTTACTGTTTTCTGAATTCTTAATTAAGCTTTTTTTTCGAATCGCAACTTGTACAAAACTTTATTTTAAACCAATAATTTTAATAAAAAATGGAGATATTTTTACATTATTCGTTATCTTGTACAACTTGCGGTTGATGGTGGGGCAGAATCTGGCATTGTCATTTGTACCGATTTCATGTCTATTGGGTAAGTGGTAAGTTGGTAGACGAGTTCTCGAATGGAGGCCACGAACGGGTAAACGTAGTGTGGGACGCCCCCCGACCAGATGGAGGGATGACCTTCGCAAAATGGCTGGCAGGGACTGGATGCAGAGGGCCGAGAGTAGGGTTGATTGGCGCGCTTTGGGAGAGGCCTACGTCCAGCAGTGGACTGATACGGGCTGATGATGATGATGATGGGTAAGTGGTCTGCGGGTAAAGGTAACAGTCTTGAAAAGGTTACCTTTTAATTACAATTAAAATCCACTATAACAATTTTGATTAAGTGCTTTGACAGAGAAAACATACCTAAACCTGAAGCCGAGGCCAGTATTAATAATCTGAGCTCAAACCCTCAAGAGCGAATTCAGCTGATACACTCTCAAGACGTGATCACCATCTCAAGTATGTCATTTATTATTAAACCAATCTTGAGGTATCACGTGATGTCTTTCTCAAGTCGCGGTTCGCCTGCAATCAGCAAATACGTTCTCAAGTGTGAGTTTGACAGTTTCTTGAGTTTTGTTTATTAATACGGCGTTACTCACGTGATACCCGATTCCTAAACGCGCACCTAAGTTACGTTTAGTAATAGGAACGACATCTTGAGGTGGTACTCAAGATTGACTTGAGCTGAGAGTGATTTATTAATGCAGGCCTTAGACAGTTTTGAGTACGAACCCATGAGATCGCGCTTGCGACTGTCAAAGTATGAAAACTGACACTTGTAAGACCGTACTAAAACTTAAATTTCGGCCTAAGTTAACTATCCAGGCCGCGATTTGAATTGGGGGCAATGACTTCCCCCAGATGGCAATTGGGAACTTAATTCCCAATTGCCACCTGGGGGCATTCCATGTGGCGACTGGGAATAAACGGGTTTAAGTATAGAACGCCATACTTTCTCCCTAAAGATATAACTCAACTAGGTGTTGCATGGTGCGCGGGCCGCGCGCGGCCCGCGAGACTGCTTTGTTTTCGTGTTGTAGGCGCCGCAACTAAATAAACATTATCCGGATTGTTCGCTGTGCAAATAATTCGTGCAAGCCATCCACTAATTATATCAAGCACCGCCCGAAAGTTGCAAGTTCAAAACTCTGTGAAAAACATTTATTTCGAAAAGAGTTTGCTCATTTAAAGTAGGTTATTGTTGTGATTTTTAAATCAAGCAACGCTCGAAATGCCCGTATGCCAGAAACTTAAAAAAAGTTTTCAAAAGCCAAACGTTGCTAGCTGTACACAATTTCCATAACTTTGTTCATAATTCGAAAGGCAAGGGCATCTTTTTCTTTGGTAGCGTGGGGACGCTCCGGGCTTCGCCCTACGCGGAGCTCGGCCTATGGCCTCGCAGCCCGGCTCGGCCTTCGGCCTCGCAAAAGTTACTTGGAAGGTAGGGAGTTTTTTCTGCTTGGCAAGGGGACGCTTCGGGCTTCGCCCTACGCGGAGCTCGGCCTATGGCCTCGCAGGCCGGCTCGGCCTGCGGCCTCGCAAAAGTTACTTGGGAGGTGGGGAGTTGTTTCTGCTTGGCAAGGGGACGCTTCGGGCTTCGCCCTACGCGGAGCTCGGCCTATGGCCTCGCAGGCCGGCTCGGCCTTCGGCCTCGCAAAAGTTACTTGGAAGGTGGGGAGTTGTTTATGCTTGGCAAGGGGACGCTTCGGGCTTCGCCCTACGCGGAGCTCGGCCTGTGGCCTCGCAGGCCGGCTCGGCCTTCGGCCTCGCAAAAGTTACTTGGAAGGTGGGGAGTTGTTTCTGCTTGACAAGGGGACGCTTCGGGCTTCGCCCTACGCGGAGCTCGGCCTATGGCCTCGCAGAAATTACTTGGAAGATGGGGAGTTGTTTCTGCTTGGCAAGGAGACGCTTCGGGCTTCGCCCTACGCGGAGCTCGGCCTATGGCCTCGCAGGCCGGCTCGGCCTTCGGCCTCGCAAAAGTTACTTGGAAGGTGGGGAGTTGTTTCTGCTTGACAAGGGGACGCTTCGGGCTTCGCCCTACGCGGAGCTCGGCCTACGGCCTCGCGGTGTTCTATCGCTTCGGGCTTCGCCCTACGCGGAGCTCGGCCTTCGGCCTCGCGGGGGGTGCTCGGCCTTCGGCCTCGCTATAGTTACTGATAGATATTTACCGCACGCCAGTAATCCTTTCGTTTCGTATAGGAAAATATATTGAAAAAATATTATGGTTTACTGCTCGTCCGCCATTTTGTTTTTCCCAAAAATGACAATTTTCTGGTATACTGCATCATATGTGCTACGAAGTGGAATTGGTTGGATATTCCTCATGCGCTCGTGCTAGGCCAGCTAATTCGTCAAAGTTTGGTCTGAAATGTCCAAATTTTCAATCGGCTATATTTCCGCCGCCATTTTGTTTTTCTTTTGTTTTTCAATTTCATCACAAAGTAGGTCGACAATGTGACGCGTGTTCCAAATTTGAACGAAATCGGTTGGAAAATGGCGGAGATGGCATCACGTGACCCGCCGCCATCTTGTTTTTTTCACTTCCCTATAGTTTTCCTCTGGTCCAATCACTAAACTATACAACTCCCCCCTACATCACTTTCACCTCCGGGAACTCCTTCAGACTAAACGGGACGGTCAATCAGTGAGTGAGTGAGTGAGTCAGTCAGTGGTAGTCGAGCTATATATATTAGTAATAGGTCCGCTATGCAGCTCATGGGAAGGAGCCTGTAGTCTTCTGGTTCCGGATAGGTCCACCCCAGGAGACTCATTCACTTGACTCTTCTGGATAGGCTAACCCCAGAAGACTCATCCACTTTCTAGCCAGTGAATGTAGTATTCTGGTTGGGAATAGGCATCCCAGAAGACCCATCCACTTTCTAGCCAGCGAATGTAGTATTCTGGTTACGGATAGGCTAACCCCAGAAGACCTATCCACTTTCTAGCCAGTGAATGTAGTGTTCTGGTTATGGATATGCTAACCCAGAAGACTCATCCGCTTCCTAGCCAGTGAATATAGTATTCTGGTTATGGATATGCTAACCCAGAAGACTCATATACTATCTAGCCAGTGAATGAAGTCTTCTGGTTCCGGATAGGCTAACCCCAGAAGACCCATCCACTTTCTAGCCAGTGAATGTAGTGTTCTGGTTCCGGATAGGCTAACCCTAGAAGACTCATTCGTTCATATATTCACACAACAGTTCATGGACTTATGTTTATTAGGAAAATGACCTTGAAAAATCACGATTCTGTAGTACGGCGCTAAATTTTCTCTGCCTCGAATACGATATACTAGCTTTACAAATCTTATTTATAATAATAAGTTATATAACAATGTTAAAATTGCCTACAAGAATATAGTATAATTTAAAGTATATATTGTATCGGAAATACAATATGTATAATATAAAAATACAGATTGGCCTTGAATTCATTCGACAAAATTAAATGGATGGTCAGGCTTGTGACATACATTAATTCTGCACAGCGTTTAAGAGCCTACCATGAGCCAACTAGCGCCGCCAACCTTAAAAAAATAATATCTGCCAATTTAACCTATTTTATTAAAAAGCTATTTACAAAATGTTTATTACATGGGATAATTGCGACAAGCTAAGTTGTAGTTCACAAATGTGCCAAAAACGGCCGTTCTTCGCAATTATGCGAACTACAACTTACCGACATTGAATCACGTTATAAATAAGCATTTAAAAAATAGTATTTATCGTAATAAATATTTCGTAAATAGCTTTTTTAATAAAATTTATTATATTGGAAGATATTTCTTTTAAATTGGCGGCGCTAGTTGGCTCATGGAAGGCCCTTAAGTAAATTAAACAATTTAGGAAAATTAAAATAAAAATATTTACAATAAATACAACTATCAAAAAAAAATTCATTTGATGTGCATCATTACTGTGCTTTGGAGTTTTTCACATTTAAATGTATTTTTAATCTTTTGCAACGATTTCTTTCACTGGAATTTGACCTAATGGACATTTCTAAGGTCATTAATCGTAATTTAGTTGATTTTTTTTGCAGTTTTGTTTTACGAAAAAACCTTACCAATTTAGTATTAATCCCCAGTTTCAATTTATCGAATGAATTCAAGAACAGGGGTATACCAGCTCCTTAGCCAAATAGCATTGACTTTCGTTAATTCTAGTATAATATAGAAGATAAGTGTATGGGATTCTATCATTGATCTCCTATAAACAACTAGATACACAGTCTGCCTTCTAAAAATGTCCGAGCGCAAAGAAGGCTTTTTGCACCCGCTACGCTGTTTTTGATACTATATCTCCATCACCCGAAGGTTGCCTGGAAGAAATCGCTTAAAGCGATAAGGCCGCCTGTCTGTACGCTAGCTAACTTTGGTTTTATATGTAACTGATGTATTTTCATTTGTGTGCAAATAAAGTATATTTGAATTGAATTTGAATTGAATTGAAGGTCCAAACGGATGAATGCACCCTCATTTGCTTTATTGGACATTAACAATGGACCCTTATTTGAACGTTTTTTAAATTGTTTTAGTAAGACCTTTGTGTATCTAGTTGTTTATAGGAGATCAGTGGGTCCTATACATTTTTCTTTGTATAGAGTTCAATGCGATTTGGCTATGTTGGTATATTTATGTAGTCTCGAGTTTGATACTTTTTTTTCTTCATTTCTTAACAATATAACAGAGAATTTGCATCAGGAGTAAGTATAATCATTTTAATTAAGGGCCTTCATAGAGCCAACTAGCGCCGCCAATCTTAAAAAAATAATATCTTCCAATATAATCAATTTTATTAAAAAAGCTATTTACGAAATGTTTATTACGATAAATACTATTTTTTAAATGCTTATTTATAACGTGATTCAATGTCGGTAAGTTGTAGTTCGCATAATTGCGAAAAACGGCCGTTTTTGGAACATTTGTGAACTATTTAGCTTGTCGCAATTATGCCATGTATTGTATATTGAAAAATAGTATTTATCGTAATAAACATTTTGTAGATAGCTTTTTTAATAAAATGGATTATATTGGAAGATATTATTTTTTTAAGATTGGCGCCGCTAGTTGGCTCTATGGAGGCTCTTAATGTGAATTTTCGAACCTATGCAAACTGATATTTTAACGTTATTATTTCAAAATATATAAAAAATATCTAAATTATCATGTCTTAAGCAGTTGTAACATATAAAAAAACGGCTAAGTGCGAGTCTGCCTCGCGCCCCGAGGCTTCCGCGCAACGCAACTTAACCCCGTAACTTTGCTCTAACGAAATGATACAACTAGATTTAGAGACCAGCTTATCTTTGCGTTTTCGAAACTGATAACGTCATACATCGATACACCAGGCGTCAACTGCAAATATAAGTTTGTAATTACAAAAAAAATATATTTCGTGATGGAACCCCAAATATACAGTTTTCGAATTTTTTTATTACTTCTTGACATGGTTCTCTTGAAAATGGCGGGAAACGACGGTTGCGAAGTTATTTGATAATTTTACTTTTAACGTCTACAGGGACTATTTTGTGTTTAATATCACGTTAAATTAATCAGAAAATGTTCGCGAATGACAGTACGGTGAAGTTATTGAATTATTTATGCAAGATCTGAAGTTTCAAGCTTTTATCAAGAGTCCCCGCTACAAGTTGGGGAGTGAACGTGACTGTCGAGCTGCTTCGTCCAGAGTGATGACGCTACGGCGACTCCTCTGGATGAAGACGCGGCTACCCAGGGTGAAGACGCTACTGCGACTCCCTTGGAGGAAGATAGAAGACTATTGAATTTTCTGTAACATGACATTGGCAAATGACGAACTGTAGAGTCCATTAATAAAATAAATAAATAAAATACTTCTTGACATATTTCATGATTTTAGGTCAACGGGAAGTACCCTATAGGTTTTGGTTTTCTTGCATTTTCATACAAATATACGAGAAAATGCGACATAAAACGGAACATATACAGGATGTAACGTAAAGGGTATATGAAGCCGAAGGGAGGGTGTTCAGTGTCAGCAACTGAACAACTTTTGTTCTACGACTTTTCAATTTTCGAGATTTTTTTTTATTACTTTTCATACATTTCGTCCCGGTCAGCTGATCGATTTGTATGAGACATTAATTTATTTTTTATTCGAAAATTCGTAGAACAAAAGTTGTTCAGTTACCGATACTGAACACCCTCCCTTCGGCTTCATATACCCTAAAAAATTAATTAATGTCTCATACAAATCGATCAGCTGACCGGTACGAAATGTATGAAAAGTAAAAATATAAATTCTCGAAAATCGAAAAGTCGTAGAACAAAAGTTGTTCAGTTACCGATACTGAACACCCTCCCTTCAGCTTCATATACTCTTTACGTTACACCATGTATAAAGATAAGTTGGTCTCTAATATTTTATCTTTTCGCTAGAGCAAAGTTACGGGGTTAAGTTGCGTACGGAAGCCTCGGGGCGCGAGGCAGACTCGCACGAGGCCGGTTTTTTAAGCTTAGGAACTTCTAGGCATTACGGTCCCTAATACAAATTCCCTGTTAAACCATAACTTAACCATACTTATCACCATTCCAACATAAGTCCGTTATTGAGCATCCAAAAATATATTTTATTGCTTTTCAATAACCACCCTTAGTAAGTCCGCTTCTTATATCACTCCGTACAATCGAAGACAGAGATAAGTATACAAGGGGCCTCTAGGGTTGAAATTTAGAAACTACTGGACCGAAATTAATAATTCATTTACAGTTATTATTATTATTTGACATCACGGCGTTGGTACACACGAAGACAGAGATAAGTATACAGGGGGCCTCAATAAGGTTGAGATTTTCTCAACAACCACTGGACCGATTTTAATCATTCTTTTACAGTTACATAGTTTTAACTTTTATCTATCAAACAGTGAAAGAATTATTGCAATAGGTCAAGTAGTTTTTGAAAAAATCTCAGCCTTAAAATCTCTCCTGTACACCTTTCTCTGTCCTCGACCGTACACGCCCAAGGGTCACTGCTACCTCAAAGGTCTATTGTGGCCGCGCACCGAGTTCTTATATCTCGCTCCCAAGGCCAACGTCCCTCAGGAACCGTACAATGCACTTGGGTGAGAGTCTTGATATCCTCGGGTGGCACCATGTGTCCTAAGGCTCGGCTTCTGCTGTGAATGAGTGTTCCACCCTCACAGAGGGTGTGCATGGGGGGTTCCTCGGCTTCGCAGCAGAATCTACAGGCAGTGGTGTCGGACAGGCACATTCTGTTAACATGTTTATTTAAACCCGGGTCAAATGTTAGCCGTTCTCATCGCAACGCCCGTAGCTGTTCATTTACAGTTACATAGTTTTAACTTTTATCTATCAAACAGTGAAAGAATTCTTGCAATAGGTCAAGTAGTTTTTGAGATAATCTCAACCTTAAAAACTCTCCTGTACACCTTTCTCTGTGTTCCACCGTACAATTCTACAGGACGTGACAAAACTATTTGTACTTGTTTGCAGACCGTGTGATAATAATTTCTTTCTTTTCTCGTGTGGTTAAGTGACCGCATCTCACAGACCACTTCCCCCTATCCCTGTAACAGGAGGCCCGTGTCTGCCCGCACATGAGCGCAACATTGCCTCGCGCCGTGGCACCTAGAGATATTATCGACATGGACGCATCTCTTTAATACAGCACCCCTGTTCCCCGCTTCGTCTCTGCGCTCATCGTTGACAGAATTTTTCGCTTGCAGTACCGATATCATGTTTATTGGGTAAGTGGTCTGTGCCGCACCTATTGTCAGAGTTATTCAGGCCGCCCGTAGGCCTCTGAGGTGGCCTAACGACTGCTGTCAAGCGACAACACCCGGGACCAACTGCTTGCCGTGCGCCCCGAGACACGGAGGGGCTCAGATGAAAGTGTCACTAGCGGTCACCCATCCAAGTACTGACGTCGCCCAACGTTGCTTTTGTACGATCGCTTTCAACGTGTACTCACCTACGAACCCCTACACAGGGTGTAACGTAAAGGGTATATGAAGCCGAAAGGAGGGTGTTCAGTATTGGTAACTGAACAACTTTTGTTCTACGACTTTTCGATATTCGCGAATTTGTTTTTTTGACTTTTCATACATTTCGTACCGGTCACCTGATCGATTTGTATGAGGCATTAATTTATTTTTATTTTTTATTCGATAAATATACCAAAATCGCGCACTAAATCTGGTAACAAAAACATAAGTTGTGAAGGAGCACGGATCTATAACACGTTGCCGAGGGAGCTAAGGGAGACAGGTAGTTTGAATGTATTCAAAAATAAACTAAAAATTAACATCAGCCGAGATCCGTCCCTGTGCTGAACAACTAACCTGTTTCCTATGAATGCGCTCGGCAACAAAAATGCAATACTGACAAATATTTCACACTTACCCACTTTTGTTGTTGTTAATGTTTGTCTACTTTTTAATGTTTGAACATCAAATAGATTTTGTTAGCATGTTTGGTAGAATGCCAATTTATTATTAATATTAATCATTATCTCTAATAAGTGAAATGTAATAATTTCTTGAGATGAATAAAGATCTTAAACCACAAAAGTTGTACAGTTACCGATACTGAACACCCTCCCTTCGGCTTCATATACCCTTTACGTTACACCCTGTATATAAATTAAATAAATATGATAAATCAAAATAAAATTCCTATTAAAACCGCTCTGCAAGTAAAAACACAAATACTTTGTCACTCCCTGTATAAAACCATAAAAGTACAAAACTATATTATTATACAACCCTTAGCTCATCACAAAACTCCACAATCCATTTAAAATAACAAAAATAACAGTTTTCACATCACAACACTAATTTTCACAAGTCTTGTCTGTTCCGTTATTTTGTAACAGTTACCTGGTATCTGTTTTGGAACAGACCCGTCTCTATTCTCCTTTTAATCTCTTACTAAACTCCTCTTGTTGTAACTCCCTCCACTCTTTCTTTGCTTTCATTCGCTTTAGTTGACCGTCCCTGGAAAAGAAAAACAAAACATGTATTATGCAAAAACTACCTTCTGGTTCCGTATTGCTAACCCCAGAAGACTCATTCTCTTCCTAGCCAATAAGTCAATTATCTTCTGGTTCCGTATAGGCTAACCCCAGAAGACTCATTCTCTTCCTAGCCAATAAGTCAATAGTCTTCTGGTTCCGGATAGGCTAACCCCAGAAGACTCATTCTCTTCCTAGCCAATGAGTCAATAGTCTTCTGGTTCCGAATAGGCTAACCCCAGAAGACTCATTCTCTTCCTAGCCAATAAGTCAATTATCTTCTGGTTCCGTATAGGCTAACACCAGAAGACTCATCCGCTTTCTAGCCAGTCTATAGTCATCTGGTTCCAAATAGGCTAATCCCAGAATATTTAACCGCTTTCTATTTCTAGCCAGTGAGTCTGTAGTCTTCTGGTTTCGGAGAGGCTAACCCCGCACTCATCCGCTTTCTAGCCAATGAGTCTATAATATTCTGGTTACGAATTAAAACTACAGTGAGCCATTACTACAAATTATTATATATATAAACGGATATCACTCACTTATACCGACAGCTTCAAACGATTTCGACGGTCTTTCTCAAGGTGATCAAGGGCGGTGATCCGTAGTACGCGAAGAAACGTCGCGGGCGGCGCGCTCACCTTGAGACAGACCGTCGAAATCGGTCGAAACTGATGGTCTAATTGCCGACTTCAACAATATAAGTGAGTGATATCCGTTTATATATAATAATTCTGGTTCCGGATAGGTTAACCCTATACCCCAGATAACTCATCCGCTTTCTAGCCAGTATAACCAGTACTTCTGGTTCCGAATAGGCTAATGCCAGAAGAGTCTATTTCTAGCCAGTGAATATATATTCTTCTAGTTCCGAATAGGCTAAACCCAGAAGACTCTATTTCTAGCCACTGAGTCTACAGTCTTCTGGTTCCGAATAGGCTAACCCCAGAAGACACAGCTAAACACTCACCACATAAGGTCCACCAGACCGCCTCTCCTGGCGATGACCGCCTTTACTCTATTGGCGAAGTCCACCGCCGACTCATGCTCCTCCCTCCTCATGGCTGGGAGGTACCACACGTCGCACACTATGGCCCAGGATGACATCATGTTGAAGAGGTAATGCAGCATGCCGTAGCGAGCGCTGTTCCAGAATGCGTCGCCGAAACGGGGGTCGTATCTGTTTGAAACAAGTTTACAATTACAAAAACATGACTGGAGTTGTAGGCATTAATGCTTCGCGCAAATCAAAGTCAAAGTCAAATTTCTTTATTGCAAGTAAGCACGTTGAGTACATTTTTGCAAGTCAACATATTTTTTGAATTTACATTTACACCACTTTGCAAGGAAAAGGTGCCAACGCTGAGGAGAAAAAGTGGCAAAAAACTGTCAGCAACACATCTTTTAAAACAATGATAATACAATGATTACTTAATAACTATACAGTACGTAACTATTACTATTGTTAGTAAGTTTATCCCTCATGCGGAACCGGCGACACACACCATGCATGTTCATCGTTTAAATAGTCATCTATCCTGTAATACGCCTTCTTAACAAGTGTTCCTTTAATGAAATTTTCAAAATTATGCCGGGCCGCGGCGTGTCGGGGCGGGCCGCAGCGCACAATGCTTACTTAGCACATTAGTGCCGGGCCGGGTCGCAGCGCATTGACGGGTTTTGAGTCCAGTGTACTGACAGATATCGTAAAATGAACACGGGCGCGCGTGCACTCCAATAAGCTTGCTATAGCACACTGTGTCGGGGCGCAGCGGGGCGGGGCGGGCCGCATCGCACGGACGCAAATCCGCCTCGCAATAATGCGAGCCGCTGCGGCCCGACACAGTGTGCGATAGTTCATACAAATTGTATTAAAGCTATTTGAGCGTATTCTTGCGCTCCGCCCCGACACGCTGCGGCCATAATGTGCTCGGATCTTAAATGAGAATAGGGTGTAAGCCAAAAAGAGGGTATTCGGTATCGGTAAGGTAATAATTAGGGTTCCGTGCCTTAAAAGGAAAAAAAAGGAACCCTTATAGGATCACTTTGTTGTCTGTCTGTCAAGACCTATATCTCAGAAATGCGTGGACGGATCAAGTTGAAATTAATACCAAATACTCAGGTCTGCAATCTGCAAAAATATCAACCTTTAAGGGGGGGGGGAGAGACATAAATTACAGATGTGTGAGAGCAGGCGACGACGCGGCCGCGAGGACGGAATAGGAGTGACAGTAGTACTCTCCTCTCCCCGCTCACTCTCGCCTCATCGCCTTCCCAGTACCTGACTAAGGACTTTGCATTGGGCTGGATACTTTTTTATGTTCATGGACAGTGGCGGCATATGCCGTACTTTGAGTATTCGGAAAATGACAGTACGGCGTATGACGTAGTATTTTGATGCATTTAAAAAGACACAACGGCATCTCCCGCGGCGTTCGTAGGCGGTTTTCTTTGTGGAGCGGTCCCACTGTCATTCTGTGTAGAAAATAGGTATGTGTACTGTCAAAATAAAGGTTGTAGATACATTTTTGTCGGTCTTGACACGCACATACTTAGAATCCCCCACGGCTATGACAGTAGTTGAGAATTTTCACTGTCATTTCGTAATTTCTACTGTCCATGAACGTGGGACATTAATCTCTAGGGGGGGGGGGGGGGGGGGAGCTGCACCTACCCCCCTTGGGCGACGCCCTTGGGTAGATCTATCAACAGTACCAACTCACTTGATAGCGACGGGGTAGACGGTGCCTCCGACCTCGAAGCTACCCTTCTTGAACTGCATCACCGACGTGTTATTGATGCACGTGCCCTCCGGGAAGATCAGGATTGGAGGGTTGTCGGGCACCGAGATGTGCTCCTTCAACCTGGGGGACGAGGAATTATATGTTTTGACAGGTGACGGTTGCTAAAGTAATTTGAGAAGTAATTACCCTTTTCTTTCTACATATCTCCTCCCTAAATTTGTGTGTAAATTATTTAAGTGTAAGTATGTATATTGTTAGTTAATTAGGTATATATTTATTATTGAAATAGGTATATGTAATTTATTTATATTTTTATTAATTAGTTTATTGTATTGTAGGTTTATTTAACATATTTGAATACAATAGGTATTTTATTGTTTTTATAGTATTGTATTATGACATTTTTGCACCCGCTATGCTGTTTTTGATACAATATCTCCATCACCCGAAGGTTGCCTGGAAGAAATCGCTTAAAGCGATAAGGCCGCCTGTCTGTACACTAGCTAACTTTGGTTTTATATGTAACTGATGTATTTTCATTTGTGTGCAAATAAAGTATATTTGAATTGAATTGAGAAAGATTTAATTGTCTAAACTGGTTGTTTTGAGATCTAATCACTTTTAATTTCGGGGAACTCGTAGCCCAGTTGCGAGTACACGTTGAAAACGATCGTATAAGTTAAGCAACGTTGGGCGAGGTCACTACCTGGGGGTGACCGCTAGTGACACTTTCATCTGAGCCCCTCCGTGCCTCGGGGCGCACGTTAAGGGCCTCCCGTGAGCCAACTAGCGCCGCCAATCTTGAAAAAGTAATATCTTCCAATTTAATCAATTTTATTAAAAAAAGCTATTTACAAAATGTTTATTAGGATGAATACTATTATTCAATATACAATACATGGCATAATTGCGACAAGCAAAGTTGTAGTTCACAAATGTGCCAAAAACGGCCGTTTTTCGCAATTATGCGAACTACAACTTACCGACATTGAATTTTTATAAACAAGCATTTATCCTAATAAACAATGTGTAAATAGCTTTTTTAATAAAATTGATTATATTGAAAGATATTATTTTTTTAAGATTGGCGGCGCTAGTTGGCTCATGGAAGGCTCATAATGACTAGGTATTACACAACTATTACTATTATTAGTAACCTACACTCTATCCTACATGCGGAACCGGTGACAATTGAGGTGTTTTCAAGGTTACATTTAAAAAAGAAAGCAAGTCCCGCTCTCCCCGGTAGATGGCACTGACTGGTCTGATGTCAACACTAAATGCGTTGTTATTGCTTGTAACTTGGGCTTGTCGTATTTCATACCGAGTATTAATTTATAATGAGTCAAATGCCCTATATTAAGGTACAACTCCAGGCCCCGCTCTGAAACGAATACATGATTGAATTTGATCAATATTCATATCATCATCATCATCAGCCCGTATCAGTCCACTGCTGGACGTAGGCCTCTCCCAAAGCGCGCCACTCAACCCTACTCTCGGCCCTCTGCATCCAGTCCCTGCCAGCCATCTTGCGAAGGTCATCCCTCCATCTGGTCGGGGGGCGTCCCACACTACGTTTACCCGTCCGTGGCCTCCATTCGAGAACTCGTCTCCCCCATTGGTTATCGGTTCTACGACAGTGACCAGCCCACTGCCACTTCAGTTTACTGATTCTATGAGCAATGTCAACCACTTTTGTCTTCTGGCGGATATACACGTTTCTTATTCTATCTAACAGAGAAATTCCAAGCATAGCTCTTTCCATAGCTCGCTGAGCGACCTTGAACGTGTGGGCCAGTCTCACCTATAACTCAATATTCATATAACGACAGTAGAAATATTATCTCACCTTTGTGCGACCACGTGTCTATCCTTGACTTCCGATCTCTCGAACCATATGTGGGGCGAAGCTCTGGACAGGGCTCTTTGTAACAGTCCAAGGAAACCATTGTGCCTTTGACCGATCTGAAATCATCAGCATTTTTAATATAAACATCATCACATCCAGGGAGCGAGATATAAAACTAACCTATCTGGTCTCTAGAGATGTGTCCAGCAGTGGACTGATGATGCTTTAAAAGTACGGTGGAAGACAGAGAAAGGTGTACAGGAGAGTTTTTACGGCTGAGATTTTCTCAAAAACTACTTGACCTATTGCAATAATTCTTTCACTGTTTAATAGATAAAAGTTAAAACTGTAAAATAATTATTAATTCGGTCCAGTAGTTTTTGAGAAAATCTCAACCTTATTGATGCCCCCTGTATACTTATCTCCGTCTTCGACTGTACCAGGAGACCATAGCTATTGCGAAGTGTCATGACACTGTCCAGTATACTCCAACACCTGCTGTCTCCACTTGGTCCGAAGCCCCAGCTCTTTAAGTCACATCCCAAGTACCAGGACACTATGAGCCGCCTGGAGATTCATTAGCATGCGGCCCCGCGTGTGTCTGTGGGGCGAGTGGGGGGAGTGACTGAGATGTTTGCAGGTAGGTATAATAGAAACACAACGATTGCGTTAGAAAGCCGGTTTATTACTGAGGATCAGCTGGCCGTGTGGCCGGCGTGTGTGTGATACGGACTGATGATGATGAAGTTGCATTCAAAGTACCAGGATCCCATGACTAACCCGGAATGTCAATATGTCTCACTCAACACCCGCTGTTTCCAGCTTTCCTGCTCTGTAAGTCATTGCAAGTACCAGGACACTATGAGCCGCCTGGAGTCTCATTAGCATGCGGCCTGCGGGGCGAGTGGGGGGAGGGGCGCCGCGGGAGAGGCCCAAGGCCAGCAGTGGACTGATACGGCGTTAAGGACATTAGTCTCTGATAATAGGGTTTAAAATTACTTAAAAATAATTCCCATCACAAAGCTTATATCACGTATACATAAGCCTTAAAAACATGCTAATTAACGTATACATACAATACTGTAATGATTAATGTAATGACCCCATAAATAAATAAAAAACTTACCAAATTGCAATTAGGTGCAGCAAAAAGTCCTCATTCAAAAGCCTCGGCCCTAAAAATAATGTCCCGATCGCGAAAAGTCCCGACTTAAACCTAGTTTATTTTATTAATGGACTCGACAGTTCGTCAATTGCCAATGTCATGTTACAGAAAATTCAATATAATATAAGTCTTCCTGTCTTCATCCCGAGGAGTCGCCGTAGCGTCATCACTGTGGACGAAGCAGCTCGACAGTCACGTTCACTCCCGAGCTTGTAGCGGGGACTCTTGATAAAAGCTTGAAACTTCAGATCTTGCATAAATAATCCAATAACTTCACCGTACTGTCATTCGCGAACATTTTCTGATTAATTTAACGTGATATTAAACACAAAATAGTCCCTGTAGACGTTAAAAGGAAAATTATCAAATAATTTCGCAACCGTCGTTTCCCGCCATTTTCATGAGAACCACCTAAGACACTTTTAAAAAATTATAAAGACTACCAATTTTCTTAGATACAACTGATTTATTTGACTTTTAGGTTACAAATACCCTACAAACTAGGCTTGCAACGAATATTCGGCAACCATTCGGTATTCGGCCACTTTTGTCCTATTCGGGCCGAATACCGAATACCTAGACACTATTCGGCCGAATACCGAATATTTTTTGTAGTTGCAAAAATGCTTAATAAAAAAACGATTGACTATTGTATTTTTTTTGTGAACCTATAAATCCCACTGCTGGGCAAAGGTCTCCCCCCTCCTCTTCCATCCATCCCTGTCCTGAACCACTTCCAGCCACCCATCCCTGTATCTAACGATATCGTCTCTCCACCTACGCCGAGGTCTGCCCCGACGCCGACTATTGTATTACAAAATGTTTTATTAATTTTCTTTCGCATTAGCATCGATCCAGTCTGATGTAGTCGCCTTATTGCTCACTCCAACACGTGAAATCTTTGTCTTACACAAATTACACACGACAGTTTTGGGATCATTTTCATCGTCTTCATTATATGCCTATATAGGTGACTTCTTTTTAAACGCAATGATGGAATAGGCGCAAAACTATACTTTCATAACAACTGTATAACGCTTTAAGTAAGAAAATTAACATTGATATTTGTTCCGATAGCTTGGGTTTAAGGCACAGTTTATAGATATTGATGATTCTATAGAGGCAGCGGTTGCCTCCCATCAGTAACAGATTTTTCAAACAGATTTTTGTTTGTTTGTTAGGTTAGTTACTGAAATTGTGGCGGCCTCCTTTCGCTATATATAGTTTTTCATTTTAAAAATAATATTTATATTTGAATTTTAATATGTCACGGTGTGTTCCTAAAAAATGGTTGTTGTGAGTACACGGCAAAGAATTTTATTTTCAGGTTTTTATGCTTAATAGCCTTCCAAGGACCTTTCCGTTACATTTTGTGGCGACCGTGATAGTTTTCCTATAAGGTTTACAAGAAACCGATGGAAATATGGAAAATCTAAAAAAGGAAAGGTCAGTATGTCGGCAGCATTTTACAAAAGCCAAAAATCAATTGCTCGAATCACTAAAGCTGACACAACCTGATGATGATGAGGTCCACCCTACATATGAATATTTTTCCCAAAAGGCCGAAAAATTGTTTGATGTTGATAGACATATGAAAGAACTTTGGCTGGAAAAAGACGATATGGATGAAGCAGAATACTTAAAGGACTGTGACAGTGCAGAGTCCTATAATATAGACTGGTTTAAAATAAAGGCGAAATATGAAAAGAAATACCCTCCTGTGAATCGAGCTCTACCAGAATCTAAATATGATAGCGCATCTGTCAGTGGCCAGAGTGGTTACACAGCGATGAGGACACAGCTCCGTTTGCCGAAACTAGAGATACCGAAATTTGATGGCAATGCTAAGAAATGGGTAGGATTCTGGGGAATATTTAAGAAAATTCACAACGATAATACGTTAGACACTGACGATAAATTTGCTTACCTCCTTCAAAGCATGGAGATAGGATCACCAGCGCGTGCACTCGTTGAAAGCTTCCCTCCATCTGGAGAAAATTATAAGGAGGCGGTAGATCAACTTAAGGCGAGATACGCGAGAGATGAGCTGCTTATTGAAATATATGTGCGCGAACTCCTTGCCTTAGTGTTAGATCAGGCCACAGGGAATACGATGTCTATTGCATCTCTGTATGACAATCTAAAGACACAACTCCGAGCTCTGGAGACACTCGGAGTCACGAGCGATAAGTACGCGTCTATGTTATACCCTCTCGTAGAATCAGCATTACCAACAGAAATGTTGCGCGTTTGGGAGAGACAGAGATCTGAAAAGACTGCAGGTGATTCAATTTTGAAGAGTCTTCTAAACTTCTTGCGAACGGAAGTGGAGAGTGATGAACGAATCCAAGTTACACGTAAAACCTTTAGTAACGTACCATTCGATAAGAGAGCAACATTGTCGTCGATTCCCACAGCTGCATGTTTAACCTCAGGAGATGTAAAGCATTCTGTAAGTTGTATTTGGTGTGACAAACCGTCCCATACCAGTCATGAATGCTATAAGACACAAAACATGACATTAGCAGCAAGGCAGGAAATGATTTCGAAGAAGAAAGCCTGTGGTATTTGTTTGAAGGTCGGTCATATTACTAAGAAATGTAAATCTTATACTAAATGCATTGTATGCTCAAAGCGTCACGCTGTATTGCTGTGCCCAGATGTTGATAATCCACGGGATGCTAAGAAAGGCAATAACCTTAAGTTGAACACGTCAACAGACAGCAATGAGAATTCTGAGTTAATGCTAAATGCAAAGAATAATAGCACAACATTACTCCAAACACTTATGGTGAAGATAGGAAATAATAATCTTAGAGCTTTTATAGACACGGGTGCCCAAAGGACATACATAACGAAAGCCGTAGTGTCGAAACTTAAATTAAAACCCGTAGGTGAAGAGTCTTTAGCTCACAGTCTCTTTGGAGGCATTAAAACTAAGGAAGAAAAGCACCGACGGTATAATTTTACGGTGGCCAGTATTAACGACGATTTTAAGATGAGTATAACTGCTCTTGATAAAGAAAGAATTTGTGGTAATATACCATCAATTCGTCGACAGGCTCCACTACTAAAAGAGTTACAAAAACACAGCATAACACTGTCAGATATTGGAGAAGAGAACACTGAAATTGGTTTACTCATTGGTTCAGATGTCATTGGACGAATTTTAACGAGTACATTCGTAAATTTTGCTGATGACGTAGTAGCTGTAAAGACCAAACTGGGATGGACTATTCAGGGGCCGATATATGATGACAATAAGAATATTACTTCCGCAGTCTGCCTATTAGAACTTGATATTGGTCACTTATGGAATCTCGAAAACATCGGCATACGTGACCCTGCTGAAAAAAAGACGGAAGCGGAAATACAAGCTGAAACCCTCGATCTCTTCAACCAGAACATTAAAACAAATGACGAAGGGAGATACGAGGTAGGGTTACCATGGAAAAGTGGTAATCCGGTCTTACTAGATAATAAGCAACTGGCCATGAAAAGATTAGAGTCTACAACTAGACGTTTACATTCGTTGAATGAGTTCGAGAATTACGATAACGTTGTCAAGGAATGGCTGGCCCTAGGGATAATAGAAATTGAACCCAATGAGGAGGAACCAGGACATTATTTGCCACACCACGCCGTTATTAAAGACTCGAGTTTAACTACCAGAGTACGTCCAGTTTTTGACGCATCAGCGAGGGATCGTAATGGTACTTCAATTAACAGTTGTCTAGAAAAAGGCCAAAACTTTTTAGAACTAATACCTATCCTTATGACGCGTTTCCGCAAATATGCAATTGGAATAATAGCTGACATAAAGAAAGCATTTCTTCAGATTTCACTTCCAGATCACGATCGTGCTTATTTACGATTTCTTTGGTGGGATGAGAAAGATAAGGAGAAAACTGTCACTTATAGACATAGACGAGTAGTTTTTGGACTGACTTGTAGTCCTTTCCTCTTGGCAGCTACGATAAACCATCACCTTGATAACGTTTGCCCCGAGTATGAGGATACTGCTCGAGTATTAAAGCCATCGTTCTATGTCGACAATTGTGTGGCGAGTATGGAAACTGTAGAAGAAACTGAACGTTTCATAAAAGAGTCCAAAAAATTAATGTTAGAAGGACAATTTGAATTGAGAGCATGGGAGACAGCACCTATCGTTACAGAGATGTCTGAAGTACAGAAGACGACAAATGTACTGGGAATGAATTGGGATACGAGAAACGATGAGTTATACTGCAAAACACAATCCCTGAAAGAAACTGGTAATAAAGTTACAAAAAGAGAACTCCTATCGGTCACTCAACGTGTTTTTGATCCGATTGGTATAAGTTGCCCGACAACATTAATACCGAAACTCATTATTCAGAAGTCTTGGGCACTAAATCTAAATTGGGATACAAAATTACCAGATGAATTGCGAAATGAGTATATAACATGGTTGAAACAAATACATCTACTAGATGAATGTAGAATTCCCAGAAGATTGACGTCTCATAACATTGACAATTGGAAGAACGATATACATGTTTTCAGTGATGCTAGCGGCTCAGCTTATGCAACTTGTATATTCCTTCGTTCCGAAGCCCCGAATGGCGAAGTTACTGTTCAGTTAGTATTGGCTAAATCTAGAGTTGCGCCACTGAAACAAATCTCGATTCCTAGATTGGAACTTCTTGCAGCTCTAATATCAACACGGCTGTTTATACAAGCAAAGGATGCTCTCCAATTGACCAGTTTCAAAACGTACTTTTGGACAGACAGTACTGTAGTTCTTACTTGGATTACTACCGATGGCAAGTGGGAGGTTTTCGTAAAAAACCGAGTCAAGGAGATAAGAGAGACCACCAATCGCGATGATTGGAAACATATAGCTGGTACCCTAAATCCCGCAGATTTACCATCAAGAGGATGTAATGCGAAAACACTGCTTGAAAGTAAATGGTGGGAAGGTCCGATGTGGCTAAGATTAGTGGAGACTGATTGGCCGGTTACAAAGAAATTGACATGCATAGAAGACGGATCTGAATCATCCAATAAAAATGAGATCTGTGATAATGTAACAGTTGATGCTGATAAGACGGATGCACCCTTTTCCTCTTGTCTACTATATTTCAGCAAGTTCAGCAAATTAACGAGGATGATATTCATATTCATATTCATTTCATCATCATCAGTCTATTTATATTGCCCCACTGCTCGGGCACAGACCTTCCCTTACATCGAGGGAGCTCGGGCCATAATCCACCACGCGGGCCCAGTGCGGGTTGGCGGATTTCACATGCCTTAGATTTTTTTTTCTTCTACGACATGCAGGTTTCATCACGATGTTTTCCTTCACCGTTTTGAGAGCACTCGGTAAATGTACGTAAGTTTTTCCGTCGAAAAAACTGAGGATAACTCATTGGTACATGGCTGCCCTAGCTGGGAATCGAACCTGGGACCTCCATATTGCAAGTCCATTGACCCAACCACTGAGCCACCGAGCTCTCTGATATTCATTTATTTGGTAAATATTTCATTTACATGTCATTAAAATTTTAATTATTATTAATACTTAATTACAAAAAATTATAACATTATAAAATATTATTGTAAAATACAAAATAAATAATTATAATCACTAGGTGATAACCTATTCTTATATCTAGTACATATGTCAGCTGAACATCTATGGAACTGGATGGATACCTACACCACAAAATTCGTCAAAGCTGTAGAACGTCTGCTCGATAAGCCAGGATTTCAGTCTTGTTTTAAATGCCGGCATGCTCGTGGCAGCGGTCACTATATAGGGTGGATATACCGGTTCCTTATCAACTGTGGTAAAAAGATAGGAGATCGGCGACATGAAGATTTAACCGTCAAAGAGATCGCAATGGCGGAAATAAAACTTTTTCTTTTAATTCAAAAGGAGAATTTTACAAATCAAAGTTCCTTTCAAACTTTTAAAGATGACAATGGATTGTTACATGTCAAAACAAGATTGACATTAAGCGATGAACAAGAAAATTTCAAGTTTCCAATTTTACTTCCTGGTAATAATCCTATCATTGAGCGCTATGTGAAGCAGCGTCACGAACAGTGTAGCCATGCAGGCTTACACATCCTAAGCACCGTATTACGAGATTCGTTATGGATTGTTGGTATGAAAAGAGTGATCAGACGCGTCACATCCAAATGTACGATTTGCAAACGGTATAAAGCTAAGCATTACGAGGCGCCTATTGCCCCGCTACCTCGTAACAGAGTGAAAGATGCAGCAGTTTTCGAAGTTACTGGCATAGATGCAGCTGGTCCAATGATGCTTAAATCTGGAGAAAAGTGCTGGATGTTACTCTTTACTTGTGCTGTTTACCGCGCTATTCACTTGGAAGTAATCCAATCTCTATCTACTGAATGTTTTTTGATGGCTCTACGAAGATTCATTTCACGTAGAGGGAGATGTCGAATAATCTATACAGATAATGGTACTAACTTTGTTGGTGCAGAGAATCAACTGAAAACTATTGACTGGAACGAATTAGAGTATTCTACATTATCTTCAAAGATTCAGTGGATTTTTAATCCCCCAGCCGCTCCTTGGTGGGGAGGGTGGTGGGAGAGATTAATAAAGGTGGTCAAAGAACTTTTGAGAAGGAATCTTGGCAAGGCAACGTTATCCTATGTTGAATTGGAAACAGTTTTGTGCGATTGTGAGGCACTTATTAATGCTCGTCCTCTAACGTACGTATACAACGATTCGGACAGCTTGGAGCCTTTAACGCCTAATAGTTTTCTACATAGTTTGCCAGGCAATGAAGTTCCTGATTTGGATTCAGTTGACTCGAAGAATTTAAATGTACGTGTACGTTACTTACAAAAATTAAGATATGATTTGCGACAACGTTTTAAAAATGAATATCTTTCACTACTTGTCAGTAGAGGCAAAGAAAAACGAGATGAAATTAGAGAAGGAGACGTCGTACTAGTCGAAACAGATTCTCGTCGAATGTATTGGCCTCTGGGATTTGTAGTAGAGTTATTTCCAGGCCGCGACGGTGAAACCAGAGTTGCCAAAGTAAAGACTAATGATGGGTTTCGAATCAGAGCTGTACAGCGTTTGTTCCCATTGGAGTGTGCCTCCACTACTAGAGATGAGCAGAAGGAAGAAACTGTTGATGCGCCAAAGAGAAGAACGCGTTCCGGTCGCCTGATCAAGCCACCGAAACATTTTGACTTGTAGTCAACATCTTTTCGTCGAGAGCGATGTGGCGGCCTCCTTTCGCTATATATAGTTTTTCATTTTAAAAATAATATTTATATTTGAATTTTAATATGTCACGGTGTGTTCCTAAAAAATGGTTGTTGTGAGTACACGGCAAAGAATTTTATTTTCAGGTTTTTATGCTTAATAGCCTTCCAAGGACCTTTCCGTTACAGAAATGTTTTCTAAATTTGTAGAATTTTATTTTTATTGTTAAGATCGATATACATTGTAACCTTATCCCTGGATTTCTAAGCATGCCGTTGTTGCCTATAATTGGGGCGACACTTAGCATAATTATTTGGTGGACTGTGACACTGTAATTGTTTTGGTGTACACCCTGTGGGTAACCTATTTCATAAAATAAATAAAATAAACTGGACTTTACGTTGCGCAATGAGAGCATGTAAAAATCAAAAGGCGTGTCGCGACAGGCGACAGGGGCGGTAGGAAGAAACTACGCTCTCGACTGGAGAGAACACAAACGGGCGCCAAGCCGGCCGAATATTTTTGCCGAATATTCGGCATTCGGCGTATGGCCGAATATACTATTCGTTGCAAGTCTACTACAAACCCCTTTAAGGGGCGGCGAGCTGTCAAACTCGAGCGCGAGATAGAAGATGTCCCGCAGCGGCGGAGTGAAGAGCACGGCACAGTGACTCCATACTTGTATTTTTATTGATTTTGGATGAAATTAAAATACGCCCATAAAAATCAGATTTTTTTAAAACAAGCTCTCGTAATTATAATACCCTACATTTTGATATATATTTCGTATGAATAACTATTTCGGTTTCGACATAATGACATGGAAGGGGTATGTTTGCGATGTTGTTTCTATCGAGCGAAGTTTGTCCAATCGTGTATCGGTATTCATCAGTCCCTAAATAGACACCCCAAGATTGCTATATATTTTTTTCAGACGTCTAATTTTAGTACTTAGTGCCGTAGCCTTCATCGAAAAACTGAAAATACGCGCATACGAGGCCTTAATTATTAAATTACGTCACTCTACCACTTACCAGCGAATAAGTGTTGTCACACATAAGCACCAACGCATCAATGGGACTCGTGTGGTTCGCCACGCAAATCCCAGACGCGGGCTTGTAGTGCGTGTCATGGTAAGTGATCACCATGGAAATACAGCGCGATAGGAAGTTGAAACACGTAATGGAGACCATGTAATTAACTCGCTGTTTGATAGGCCCGTCCGGCAACGTCCCGACGCATGCCGTGCATAGTAGAAGCCACCATACCTATGAGAATGGTCAAATAATGGGTATTATGATGGATGGTAATGATTATGGGGTAATGGAACGAGCTGATGTTATAGAAAATACGATTAAAATAAAGTTAAAGTATCGAAAATAAACTTTAACCCTTGCACGTAAAAACGTAGGACTTAACACGTTCATGGACAGTAGAAATTACGAAATGACAGTGAAAATTCTCAACTACTGTCATAACCGTGGGGGATTCTAAGTATGTGCGTGTCAAGACCGACAAAAATGTACCTACAACCTTTATTTTGACAGTACACATACCTATTTTCTACACAGAATGACAGTGGGACCGCTCCACAAAGAAAACCGCCTACGAACGCCGCGGGAGATGCCGTTGTGTCTTTTTAAATGCATCAAAATACTACGTCATACGCCGTACTGCCATTTTCCGAATACTCAAAGTACGGCATATGCCGCCACTGTCCATGAACGTGGCAGGCTGTCGCAAACGTATCCCGGCGCGGGATCAGCCTCAACTCGAGTCGTTCAGTATTCTTTTTATGCATAATGCAACACACACTAATCGCCTCGCATTATTTTGACAACTGAGTGAGGCGCGAGGCGGTGCCGGGTGGGTACAGTCGAAGACAGAGATAAGTATACAGGGGGCCTCAATAAGGTTGAGATTTGCTCAAAAACTACTGGACCGAATTTAATAATTATTTTACGGTTATATAGTTTTCACTTTTATCTATCAAACAGTGAAATAAGTTTTGCAATAGGTCAAGTAGTTTTTGAGACAATCTCAACCTTAAAAACTCTCCTGTACACCTTTCTCGAGTCTCAGTATTATTTTTATGCATACTGCAACGCACACTAATCGCCTCGCATTATTTTGACAACTGATTGATACGAGGCGAGGCGGTGACGGGTGGGTACGTGTGCGCCAACGCTTAGCCGTGAAAGTTTATATTTGTATTTTTATTATTAAAGTTAAATGTTAGCCATGAGAACGGCTGCCCCCCCTATTGTGTAAGTGACATTGGTATTAAAGAGTATTACGCCGATATTCGACAGTTTTGAGTAGCGGTTGAGAGCTCACGGGTTGACCCGGGTTTAAATAAACATGTTAACAGAATGGGCCTGTCTGACACCACTGCCTGTAGATTCTGCTGTGAAGCCGAGGAAACCCCCCATGCATGTCCTCTGCGAGTGTGGAGCTCATTCATAGCAGAAGCCGAGCCTTAGGACACATAATGCTACCCGAAGATATTAAAACTCTCTCGCCCAAGTGCATTGTACGGTTCCTGAGGGACGTTGGCCTTGGGAGCGAGATATAAGAACTCGGTGCGGCTACAATAGACCTTTGAGTTCGCAGTGACCCTTAGGTTTGTACGAACACCGTGATATCAAATAATAATAATAAAACAATACAAATATAAGCTTTCACGTCTAAACGTTGGCGCACACGTACCCACCCGGCACCGCCTCGCCCCTCGCTATCAATCAGTTGTGAAAATAATGCGAGGCGATGCCGTTACGGAGGCGATTAGTGTGCGTAGTAGTTTCATACAAATAATACTGAACGAATCGAGTTGAGGCTGATCCCGCGCCGGGATTTTCTAAATTAAATCTCAATTTTCAATAACATCATATCGTAATTTTCCCTAAACCAATGAGAAGGTAAGTAAAGCGGTTACTTCCATTCGCTATAACCTAAAACAATAACACATGAATAAAAATAAAACATGACACCAAGGAAACATAACACAGTGAAACAGTGATAGGATACAAAGTTATAGACCAACATACATATCTGCAACTGTAGTATAGCATAGTAAGGTGCTTAAAGTAATGATTCGCATGACTTGTCGTCCCGCATGACTTGTCATACACCCCACATGACTTGTCATATGACCCGTATTACTTGTCATAAGTCCCACAAGACTTGTCATGTGTCCCACAAGACTTGTCATGTGGCCCACATGACTTGTCCATACGGCCCGCATGACTTGTCATATGACCCGTATTACTTGTCATAAGTCCCACAAGACTTGTCATGTGTCCCACAAGACTTGTCATGTGGCCCACATGACTTGTCCATACGGCCCGCATGACTTGTCATACGACCCGCATTACTAGTCATATTACCCGCATTACTTGTCATATGTATCGCATGACTGGTCATATGACCCGCATTACTAGTCATATTACCCGCAAGACTTGTCATATGACCCACAAGACTTGTCATATTACCCACAAGACTTGTCACAAGTCCCACAAGACTTGTCATATGTTCCGTATGACTTGTCACCGATATGATTACACTAGTCATGAGGCATACTAGAAAATAACTTTCATGACCACGCAATTAAACAGATATGTATGTAAATGTCAAGAGATGGCAACATGAATCACATAACCCCCTTAAAATAATATAGGCACATAATATTCACCGAATTAGCGACCCTAAAAACCCTTTAATACACCGTAAAAAAGTCAAAATACCATCGAGAAACAATTATTGACGCTCAGTACTGCTACATCTAGCACACTGGTGTGGTTAGCGACGCATACTCCCGCTATCGTAGGCCTGTATTGCGTATCGTGGAATGTCGTCACGCAGGACAGGCCTCTTATTATAGACCTGAAGGACATTTTGTAGGCCTTCTCGCCGAGGTACCGACGGATCCTTCCGGCTGGCAGTAACCCGATGAGGGCGGTCGTCACTATCATCCAACATGTCTGCAGTTGACAATTGTTAACTTTTAACATGCATTTGGTGTTTAAGTTCCGCATGATTGTTAATAATAAGAATTAACAATCATGCGGAATTATTAATTAAGAATACAGTCTTTAACCTCTTTCAGGATAGAATCACGCTCCATACTGTTAAAAGCGTTATTTAGATCGAGCTTAAGAATAACGTTTTTCTCCCCAGACATTGCGAAAGCCTAACTGATGAGGCTGATAATATGTCGACATCTCCTCCCTAACCGCACGACAACCCAATTTGGCTACCAGGCGTCGAAATGTGCTACCAATTGCTATAGGTCTAACACCGCCATCTTTTTTAGAAAGGGCACACAAACATAAATACCTCACGATTTAACATGCCTTTCAAGAGGAAATTACTTAATCTTGTCAGGCATTAAGTAATTTAATTGTTATTTGAAAATATGTGCTGTTGAAATTTTACATTTAATCATTATCTTGTACATACGGTTGATGGTGGGGCAGAATCTGGCATTGTCATTTGAACCTTAACCTATATTATTCATTACTACTTTAGTGTTGCCATCCCAATTAAATATTAGTAGAAAAAAAGACGAAACGAAGAAAATTTACAAAATATACTTATATAAAAACAAATTAGATTAGACAATTAGTTAGATTATACGAAATTGCAACAGAAATGTTAATAAAAACTGGACGAGGAAAATTAATAAATTGATGTGATAAATTTGAAATATACTGAAATTGGTGTTTACAAGTTAAGGGCCTTCCATGAGCCAACTAGCGCCGCCAATCTTAAAAAAAAAATATCTTCCAATATAATCAATTTTATTAAAAAAACTCTTTACAAAATGATTATTACGATAAATACTATTTTTTAAATGCTTATTTATAACGTGATTCAATGTCGGTAAGTTGTAGTTCGCATAATTGCGAAACACGCCCGTTTTTGGCACATTTGTGAACTACAACTTAGCTTGTCGCAATTATGCCATGTATTGTATATTGAGAAAAAAAAATAGTATTTATCGTAATAAACATTTTGTAAATAGCTTTTTATATTTGGAGATATTATTTTTTTAAGATTGGCGGCGCTAGTTGGCTCTATGAAGGCTCTTATATAACATGACTTTAGAGCCATGGCATACTGTCACAGACCACTTTCCCCATTTGACATGAAATCGGTACAAATTTGCAAGCGAAAAATTCTGTCAACGATGAGCGCATAGAGACGAAGCGTGCCACCAGGGGTGCCGTATTAAAGAGATGCGTCCATGTCGATAATATCTCTAGGTGCCACGTGTCGCGAAGCACTGTTGCGCTCATGTGCGGGCAGACACGGGCCTCCTGTTACAGGTCTATGGGGGAAGTGGTCTGTGCGCGGCCGACTTCCAGTTGGTGGTCGATTGTTAGGTGTTACCTATTTTTGTTATATGGTGAACGGTGAAGGAAAACATCGTGATGAAACCTGCATGTCGTAGAAAAAATCTAAGGCATGTGTAATCCGCCAATCCGCACTGTCTGTGGTGGATCATGGCCAGAGCTTCCTCGATGCAAGGGAAGGTCTGTGCCCGCGCAGTGGGGATGACAAGTACCAGGACACTATGAGCCGCCTGGAGTCTCATTAGCATGCGGTCCCGCGTATGGCTGTGGAGCGAGTGACTTAGGAGAGGCCTGCGTCCAGCAGTGGACTAACACGGGCTGGTAATGATGATGAAGTTGCATTACAAGTACCAGGAGACCATGGCTAACCAGGAGTGTATGTTCAAGATCTGAAATTAATTTGTTAACTACTCTACTGATGTGTGTGTTTTGACTCACCCCGATAAAGAATATTAGTATCCTTAGAGGCAGCAGGAAGAAATATCTGACGACGAATCCCATCATCCATATTATTGTAAGTCGCCACGTCAGGAATTCGTATTGTCTGTAAATGGAAAATAAAATAATATATAAATCTAAAGATCTCATAACACTACCCTCCTTGGTCTTCCTTCTACCCTTCACAGGACTCAATTCTGTTCATGCAGTCAGATTATGGAACTCGCTCCCTCGCAGCATTCGTGATTGTCAAACAATTTCTTTGTTTAAAAAACTCGACAAAGAACACTTACTTATCTAACCCTTGATTATTCAGTATCTCATCCATTAGTATCATTTATCCGTAGTTTATTGTATGTATTTTGTGTAAGTTTATTATAAATTATTATATATAAACCGATATCACTCACTTATATTGTTAAAGTCGGCAATTAGACCGACAGTTTCGACCGATTTCGACGGTCTTTTTCAAGGTGAGCGCAAGACGCCCGCGTCGCCGGTGACGTATCTTCGCGCACTTGCCGACTTTAACAATATAAGTGAGTGATATCCGTTTATATATAATAATTTCTTCTGTATGTTAAAACAAACAAACAAACAAAATAAAGGGGTCTCGGACTCAGACCTAAGTCGCATGTCATAACGCGTAATACACCTCGTGTAAACACTATCATAGTTTTAAGTACTTACAAACACTTATATGGTCTTTGTGACGGCAATAAATCAGTTGAATTGAATTGAATAAATGGTGATACACATAAGACCACATAACAATTGGATGAATGTGCCTGGCTAGAAAGTTAACGAGTCTTCTGGGGTTAGCCTATCCGGAACCAGACGACTATAGACTCAGTGGCTAGAAAGCGGATGAGTCTTCTGGGGGTTAGCCTATCCGGAACCAGAAGACTAGACTCACTGGCTAGAAAGCGGATGATTCTAGGGTTAGCCTATCCGTAACCAGAATACTACATCCACTGGCTAGAAAGATGATTAGTCTTCTGGGGTTTTGCCTATCCGTAACCAGAATACTACACCCACTGGCTAGAAAGATGATTAGTCTTCTGTGGCTAGCCTATTCGGAACCAGAAGACTACATCGACTGGCTAGAAAGATGATTAGTCTTCTGTGGCTAGCCTATTCGGAACCAGAAGGTAACATCCACTGGTTAGAAAGCGGATTAGTTTTCGGGGAAGTAGGCTATCCGGAACCAGAAGACTACAGGCTCCTTCCCATGAGCAGCATAGCGGACCTACTGAGTTATACCTTTAGGGAGGAGGAAGGAGCATAAAGGAAGGGGGAGAGCACAAAAGATCCCAATGGGTCGAAGTGACGTCACATTGGCACCCTATATATAGATTAGAGAATTCTCGAACACAGATTCTTACCTATTGGTTCTGGTGAGGAGGTTCCAGCTCCTCAACTCCTCGGCCTCGAAGACGGACGTGACCTGGTCCTCGATGATGGACTCGATGCCAGCCTTCACCAGGTCCAGGCAGTGAGAGAGGTGGAACTCCAGGTTGGCCTGAAATGACAGACAGCGAGGTCAGTACCTGGGGGTGACCGCTAGTGACACTTTCATCTGAGCCCCTCCGTGCCTCGGGGCGCACGTTAAGCAGTTGGTCTCGGTTGCTGTCGCTTGACAGCAGTCGTTAGCCACGTCAGAGGCCTACGGGCGGCCTGAATAACTTCGACAAATAGGTGCGGTCACAATACCACACGAGGAAATAAAAGCTTATCATTACAAAATATACATAAATTGATGATCAAATATTTTTTATATATATTACAACTGTCAATCTTTGACCTTTGCCCACTGGGCAATGCCCAGCAGTGGGCCAATTTACAGATTAACAAAAAAAATATTGACTGACAAAATTGAATTATTATTGTTTAAGTGTCTAATGTTGCGGTGGCCTTACAGGGTTTATGTGAGCACTTCCTGTACTATCTAACAACCATGTTACCACATATAGCAAGGAATAAATGAATATATTTTTTGTGCCCACTGCTCGTGCAGAGACCTTCCCTCCCTAACTCTGGCCATAATCCACCACACGGGCTGAGTGCTGATTGGGGGATTACACGACTCACCTCTCCCTTCTGGTCTGGCTTATGGCCATTTGGCAGCCGCTCCTGGCTGGAACTCCGCTTGTAGTTGAGTTCTGGTGAAGGGCCCAGGATCTCTTGCCGCTCTATCACCGTTGTCTTGGTCCCTGGGAGGAGTAAGAACATAATAGGCTAGTTGAATCATATCGAAATTCAATAATACAATATTTATTTCATATAGTATTTCACACATTGATCTCCTATAAACAACTACACAGTCTGCTTTCTCAAAATGTCCGAGCGCAAAGAAGGTCCGAACGGATGAATGGATCATTTGCTTTATTGGACATTATTTGGACGTTAACAATGGACCCTTATTTGGACGTTTTTTAAATTGTTTTAGTAAGACCTATGTGTATCTAGTTGTTTATAGGAGATCAGTGATTTCACATTAGGATCCCAAATATATCACTTTTATTACATAAAAAGTAGAATATAACTGTAAAAAATGAAAAGACATTGCCACATTTCAATGGAGCGTTGCCCCACCTACAAAACTACGTGACCATTTAAGCTGTACCTATCATTTTGTTGGGGACTTATTACAGGTTTCATATTGCATAATCATAATCAGTATCATTTTCTACTACTCTCGCAACTCCTATAGAAGAATAACAAAAACAATGAATAAATCGCTTCGATTTCGTACTATTTTCTGAATCCTTAATTAAGCTGTTTTTGTCGACTCGCAACTTGTACATAACTTTAATTTAAACCAATAATTTTAATAAAAAACGGAGATATTTTTACATTTATTCGTTATCTTGTACATCTTGCGGTTGATGGTGGGGCAGAATCTGGCAATGTCATTTTTACAGTCATCTTCTGTCGACGAACTGTCGAGTCCATTAATAAAATAAATAATAATATACAGAGTGATTGGAAATTCGATACATTCCTTGAAAGGGGTGATACTAGAAGTGGTTTGCAACAAATTAGACCCTATTAACGAGGGGTCGAAAATGAGTGGTTTCTGAGTTACGATAGTTTTAATTTTATTTAGGAATTTTCTGACTTGTTCACTAAAAAAATTATGTTAAAAAACTGCTCCACTCCGAGCATTGAAATAATACTTTACTGAAAGCTGATAAAGTAGAGATTACTTTAAAAAAATGCATGCCTAAAATTCCCTTTAACTCAATAATAAAAGGTCATAAATCACGAGTTGTTTTTTATCAATGTTATGTTTAAATCGATCACCATTTTCGACCCCTCGTTAATAGGGCCTAATTTGTTGCAAACCACCTCTAGTATCACCCCTTTCAAGGAATGTATCCAATTTCCAATCACCCTGTAAAATGTACACCTTTCTCTGCGTTAGTACTAACCATAGCGACATAGAGCTGTTATTTGCATGCGTTTACTCTTTACGTAATCTTACAAACTTACTCAATTGGCTACTTAGGGGTCATCCATAAAGTACGTCACACGAATTTCACGATTTTTTGAGCCTCCCCCCGTCCTTGTCACAGGTGGTTACATTTCTGAGACTCCCCCCTCCCTAGTGTGACGTCACATGTTTTGCAATTTCACATCGAAAAATTATTAAATTAAAACAGCAGTTCCGAAATTAGTTTTATTTCCATTTAAATTAAGTACTTTTTTTTATGAAATCAACATTATATCAAATATTTGAAACAAAGCATTAAACAAAAAATATTTTTTAGTTTAATTAATATTTCAAATTACGCGATTAGTACCTCTAGATATATTATATTTTGAAATGTGATGTCACGAAACTTAGGACCCCTCCCACCCCTTGTCACACCATGTCACACTTTGTCGACCCCCTCCCCCCTCCTTTACGTGTGACGTACTTTATGGATGGCCCCTTAGCGAGATTGCTCTGTAAATTGATACTGCTTTACGTAATGACTCGCCTCACATGCGTAATGGCAACTAAAATATACTGGACCGTATTTTGATGTCACTCCATGTTAGCCATGGTCTCCTGGTAATTTTAATACAACTTCATCATCATCTACCCGTATCTGTCAACTGGTGGCGTCGCATTCGCCCCACAGAATGCTGGACCGCATATTAATGAGACTCCAGGCGAGTCATAGTGTCCTGGTACTTGTAATGCGACTTAAAGAGCTGGGGCTTCTGACCGAGTGGAGACAGCGGGTGTTGAAGCATACTGGACCGTGTTATGACACTCTGGGTTAGCCATGGTCTCCTGGTACAGTCGAAGACAGATAAGTATACAGGGGGCCTCAATAAGGTTGAGATTTTCTTCTACTGAAAAACTACTGGACTGAGTTTAATAATTATTTTACAGTTACATAGTTTTAACTTTTATCTACCAAACAGTGAAATAATTTTTGCAATAGGTCAAGTAGTTTTTGAGAAAATCTCAACCTTAAAAACTCTCCTGTACACCTTTCTCTGTGTTCCACCGTAAGTTTGATGCAACTTTATAATCATCATCAGCCCATGTCAGTCTACTGCTGGACACAAGGCTCTCCCAAGGCGATATTAAACACGATTCTATGCAGCTGTCTCCATCCAGAGTCCCAAGCATGCCTCCATCTTATCGGGGGCGTCCCACACTAAACCCCGTAATTTTAATTAATAAATCACTATCAGCTCAAAAGTCAATCTTGACAACGACCTCAAGATGGCGTTCCTATTAATAAACATAACTTAGGTGCGTAGGAATCGGGTATCACGTGAGTAACGCCGTATTAATAAACAAAACTCAGCTCTCAAACTCACATTTGCGAACGTATTTGCTTATTGCAGGCGAACCGCGACTTGAGAAAGACATCACGTGATACGCCCTAAAGATTGGTTTATTAATAAATGACATACTTGAGACGGTGATCACGTATTGAGAGTGTATCAGCTGAATTCGCTCTTTACGGTTTGAGCTCCGGGCCTACGTTTACCCGTTCGTGGCCTCCATTCGAGAACTCGTGTACCCCATCCGCTACTGACTAATTCTACGAACATTTAACATGACATGACATAAAACTCGAATCGTTTTAAAACCTCACCATTGAGGGATCCGTTTTCCTTGATGATGGCTGAAGGTGGCTTGTCTGCTGGTATTGGAGGATCCTCTTCATCATCAGAGCTGTCGCTTCTGTGGACTTTCTTCGCCACTTCGATATGTTGGCGGCCATACTGCAACAATGAGAGTTGAGATTTCATCTATTTATTTTAATCAAAATTTAAAACTACCCTTAAATATAAAGCACAGTAAATTAATAAATTGTTTGACAGTGGAATTTATTGTAAACTAGCTGTACCCCGCAACTTCGTTTGCGTAGAGGAGGAGGATGGAGGAGATCAGGAGGCAGATCTTCCTCTCTGGATCCTTGTTTCCACATCACATACCGCCATGGCTTATAGCCTATGAGCTGTCCGGATATTTCAGCTATCTCCTAGTGAAACTCCCATCAAAATCCCTTCAGTAGTTATGGCGTGATATTTGCACAAAGTCACAGACAAACAGACAAAAATTCTAAAAATTAGTGTTTTGGCATCAGTATCGATCCTAAAACACATTACAATTATTCTTTTCAAAGAATATCCAATGTACAGACACAACTTTTTTTACAGTCTTATTATATTATGTATAGATATTTTTCATATTTCCCCAAATTGTTTAATTTCCTTAAACGCTGTGCAAAATTAATGTATGTCACAAGCCTGACCATCCACTTAATTTTGTCGAATGAAGGTCGGCAGAGGAGGTCTACTACAAACCGACGAGCGTGCGTGAAGAGAGTGATGACTGTGTATGAAGAGAGTGGCAGAAAATAAGAACGGTCCAAAGTGTTACACTTGATCTGCTGTTAGCTGTACCAGGATCTCAGCAGATGGCAATACGTCGTCTGCCTACCGCTACGGGAGACAGGCGGGAGCGTGCGTGAAGAGAGTGATGACTGTGTGTATAGCGAGAGCGGTGTACCAGGATCGCAGCAGATGGCAGTACATCGTCTGCCTACCGCTGCGGGAGACAGGCGGGAGGAGCGTGCGTGAAGAGAGTGATGACTGTGTATGAAGCGAGAGTGTACCAGGATCGCAGCAGATGGCAGTACATCGTCTCGCTACCGCTACGGGAGACAGGCGGAAGGAGCGTGCATGAAGAGAGTGATGACTGTGTATGAAGTGAGAGTGGTGTACCAGGATCGCAGCAGATGGCAGTACATCGTCTGCCTACCGCTACGGGAGACAGGCGGGAGGAGCGTGCATGAAGAGAGTGATGACTGTGTATGAAGAGAGAGTGGTATACCAGGATCGCAGCAGATCGAAGGACATAGTCTGTCTACCTACGGGAGACAGGCGGGAGGAGCGTGGATAAGAGAGTGATGACTGTGTATGAAGAGAGAGTGGTATACCAGGATCGCAGCAGATGGCAGTACATCGTCTGCCGGCCGCTGCGGGAGACAGGCGGAAGGAGCGTGCATGAAGAGAGTGATGACTGTGTATGAAGCGAGAGTGTACCAGGATCGCAGCAGATGGTAGGACATTGTCTCTTGACAGACGAGAATTTATTCAACTGATTTATTTCAGTCACAAAGACCATATAAGTGTTAGTAAGTACTTAAAACTATGTTAGTGTTTACACGAGGTGTATTACGCGCTATGACATGCGACTTAGGTCCGACTCCGATACCCTGGGACATGTAAGTGTACCCAGTGTCTCAGGGGACTGTCCATGGTATCCGCAATGCCCTTCAGGATGCTGTTAGAGTTGCCGCGAACCCGTCGCATTAGGGACGCGACTCTTTTGCGTATGATGGCATGGAATCCGTCCACGCCGGCTTCCGCAAACATCCCTGACGCTGCAGCATCGCGACAGCCCCATCAGCACCCTGAACGCATTGTTATATTGTACACGCAGGGCATTGTATGACTTCTTGGTGTAGTTGACCCACAGATTGCACGTGTAGAATGCTTGACAGTACGACCCGAACAGGGTCGTTTTAGCTTCCTTCCTACATCGTGGGAATCTGCGGCCCAACATATTGCACCTCACTGTCAATGCCCTGCGCTCTCTCTCTCGATGTCGAGATCATCGGTCAGCTGTGCGTTGACCGCGTTGTATGTATAAAATGTCATAAATATTTTTTTTAAGCTTCTTTTCTTGCCGCAATCTGTCACAGGGACATTCGGCTGCACTTTATGAATTTATCCATTGGCTTGCGCGGTACGAGTCCAGTGACTAGTCCGCTGTAAAGTTTCGCAGCAAATCTTGTGGAGCTTTCCTCTTCAATCTCCTGAAGACTCTCTTACTGCGCATTAGGCCAGTTGCTAATCTGTTTGGGTGGTTCTCAGTTCTGGTTGCATAGGTTTTGGCTCTTGCTGTTATCTCGTCACAGTCATAAATATAGAACATGATACATTGCCCTTGTATTATTGTCAATTATATTGTTAATTATTGGACTTCGCAATAGGCAATAAAATTATCATAACACGATATAAGGCATTTAACGGCTTATTACCTCAGTGACGGAAGGAGGATAAGGTTTTTGCCCGACTGCGCAAGAAAGAAGGTTATGTTTTTCGAGTGCATGTGTGTATACAGCAGCCCAAATCAAGTGCCTTATCTTGTAAACAAATATGATGCTGGAAGTGAGAAGGTGAGAAGGCTTTAGTCAAATATGTGTTCAGAGTTTTTCGCGGCGAATTAAATAACTCGTAGGTTTCGGCTTCACTGAGGCGGTTCGTTCCGGAAGGCTGCGCCGGGGACCCAGGAACAGATTTTTTGAGGTACCGTTCGCTAGGACCACTGTTCTCCGGTTTGCTCCCATTACGAGGGCAATATGTGTACTGAACGCAGTGTCCTTGTCCATAGATTTTGTGCAGTGTTCGCTTACGGAACTCACAGACGCGGCCCTAACTCTTCATACTCTATTCTTCTTTGTTTGCTTTAAATAGCCGAGGCGTGACTATGTAACGTACGGCATTTCAGCCCCATTGTGTCGCTTAAACCCGTCACTGTATGACGGTCCAATAGTACGCCACTGGTGATCCTTTTCAAAAAGGAGTTACAGAGGGAGAGGAAAAAAAGAAAAAAAAAGACGCCGCCCTAAGCCACCTGACCACCTAGCTTAATGGTGTTTGTTCCTAATTGTATACCCTTTTTTTCCTTCAAATGACTGTACACACATTATCGTATTGGGGATACCTGTCAAGATATTGTAGTTGTAATAAATAAATAAAATAAATGATCGTCTAATTACCAGTGATGTAACACTGAAGGAACTGATTGATTGAACCTGTTCATTGTGAAAATAAAGTGATCCGATCTAATAATCTGAAAATAACTGCAATAATCACAGAACAGCTTAATATGTTAGTAGTTTATTTGGTAGGGTAGTTTTTTTTACAAAATAAGACAGTTGATTTGAGCTGCGGTATGTGAGTATGTATGTCTAATTCTTTGTCCCGCCCTGCAGCCTAAACGGTTTGATGGATTGTAACATATGAGGTGTCGTTAGATTCGTCTGGATTGTAGAAGTGACTTAGACTACAAAGATTTAAGGGCCTTCCATGACCAACTATCGCCGCCAATCTTGAAAAAATAATATCTTCCAATTTAATCAATATTATTAAAAAAGCTATTTACAAAAAGGTACAATATAAAATAAAAAGAAACATTCCATTTTAAAAAAAACCTAATCTAAACTATTTTAAAAAAAATTAGGTGCAGGAATAGTACCCAAGACACTGGCAGCGTTACCTCGCTGGATCGCGATGCTAATCCGTTGCGCGAGGTAGCTGCCAGCTCTTGGGTCACCAGTGGCATCTACTACTCGTTTGCTAACCTCTTTATATAATGACCAAGCGCCGGGACCCCACGGGCCGAATTTACAAAATGTTTATTAGGATGAATAATATATTGGAAGATATTATTTTTTTAAGATTGGCGGCGCTAGTTGGCTCATGGAAGGCTCTTAATCAAAGGGGCTTAAGTTTTTGGCAGTCGGGTTTTTTGTTTTATAATTTTTTTTTTTAAATGTATGACATATCGACTATTATTGTTAAATATTTTAGTTACCTTTTGACATTGTATTGTATAAATTATTGACATTTTAAATACAAATAATATTCTATTTATTCAAATATTTTTATAATGTAATCTTAAATGATATAATATTAATAAAAATATGTACTGCTGGAATTAGGCTATGTAAAATAATATTAATAATAATGTGTAACATTTGCATGCCGTAGCGGGTTAAATGTGCGAACTTAATCTGTAGTACCATCCTGTATCACCACATTTACAGCAAATAAAGTACTTTGACTTTAAATAATTTCTGTGATATATGTTGTTAGTGATAAACCTTATTTAACCTCAGTAATCCTCTTGTTATGGTTCTTAAATGACTATTCCATATCTTATCTAGTCGTGGATACCATATCGAGTGACGCGTCCGCCTTGACTCGAGGAAATAGGAAGGTCGCCGTGATATTTTCTTGCATATGCGCTATGCGAAACGTAAATCTAAATGATAAATGGCAAAAAAAATTCTGCACCACCGGTAGTCGAACCAGGGACCTTGCCATTCCGTGACGCTCTATTCCAACAGAGCCACCGTGATACTCAAATGTATCCACAGACAGACAGACGAACAACAAAGGGTATAAGGGTTCCTTTTGAGGTACGGAATCCTAAAAATAGTATTTATTTATCCTAATAAAAAAGACATTGCCACATTTCAATGGAATTTTTCCTACAAAACTACGTGACTATTTAAGCTGTACCTATCATTTTGTTGGGGACTTATTACAGGTTTCATATTGCATAATCATAATCAGTATCATTTTCTACTACTCTCGCAACTCCTATAGAAGAATAACAAAAACAATGAATAAATCGCTTCGATTTCTTACTATTTTCTTAATTCTTAATTAAACTGTTTTTTTTCGAATCGCAACTTGTACAAAACTTTATTTTAAAACAATAATTTTAATAAAAAACGGAGATATTTTTACATTTTTTCATTATCTTGTACAACTTGCGGTTGATGGTGGGGCAGAATCTGGCATTGCCATTTGCTTTATAGCTCTTATTGAGTAGTTAGACTCGCTGATAGCTTTAAAATGAAAATAAGAAAATATGGTTATAAACTGAATATATTAAACGTAAAATAGAATAATTTGTAGGGTACCAGGGACGCAACTGCAAGGGGGGCTTATTTGTCCTGTCAAAGCCTGCGAGAACGAAGTTATTGTACTAATTTTCGACAAAAATCGACACAGCGCACCCCCAGAGCCCTATATTTGGCATGTAAACAAAAACAATAATTTAAATATTAAAAATAAATCTAAAATTGCAAATGGCCCGTCTCTAGCAGCTCTTTTAATAAAATTTATTATATTGGAAGTTTTTTAGATATTAATTTAGGATTGGCGGCGCTAGTTGGCTCATGTCAGGCCCTTAACCCATTAAAGGCCAAACAGAAATGGAAAACCTGTTACTCATACAAATTACTTATTTTTATAATATAAAAGGTCAAGAAAATATATCCAAAAAAACATTTTGATATTTTTGGATTTTTAACAAGTCAGAAAAATCTATTAAATTCGGATATATATTAGAAAATATAACTGTACTCATTTGAGTACAGCGACAGCTAATGGGTTAAGTTAGAGACTGGTTTATACCGTGGAATGACTTTTAGTCCGCGTTTATTATTACGACCCCAGCTAGGACTGATATGACAACAGCATGTAATGTCCTTGAAAAATACCTCAATAATAGGTTCTCTAAATTATTTGATAATTTTTGTTTTATTGTCTACAGTGGTTATTTTAAATTAATCAGAAAATGTTCCAGTATGGTGAAGTTATTGGATAATTTGAGCAAGATCTGGGGTTTCAAGCTTTTATCAAGAGTTCCCGCTACAAGCTCGGGAGTGAACGTGACTGTCGAGCTGCTTCGTCCAGAGTGACGACGCTACGGCGACTCCTCTGGATGAAGATAGAAGACTATTATATCTTGAATTTTCTGTAACATGACATTGGCAAATGACAAACTGTCGAGTCCATTAATAAAATAAATAAATAAATACCTCAATAATACGTGAATGAGCAAGTAAATATATATTTTACGACACTTATTAAAATACAATTTATAGTTTATAGATAACAGATAATCTATATCCGTTTCTAAATATTTAGTATCATCGTGTACTTTAGATATCATGATCATCTATTAACCATGTCTTATTACAAGCTGAAATTATTTCAAAAACAAAAACCGACTGCAAAAAAACTATCTCCTTTTGATTAATTTTTTATACCCTATGACACTCTCGTAATCATATTCATATGTTAGTAATAATCATACATTGTCAAGTTAATACATTTCATAAAATAATTAATAATACAACTGCATAGAATAAAATTAACGCTATAACATAGATTAGTCAATAATAAATTTATTACTTAGTCAAACTACATTACTAGTACGTCAATTTAAGATGGACTGTCTTCGACCAAAAACTCGACTACAGAGTAGTAGGCCTTCTGATGAATCAAGACGAATCTAACGATACCTCATACACCAACATCCATCAAGCCGTTTAGGCTACAGGATGGCAGGAAGGAATGGACATACATCTGAAAACCCTCCTTATGTCAGCAGTCGGGTAAAAGAGATGATCACTTGAACGACAAAAATGGATATAGTGTCAAAAACAAGCATTTATAAAGACAGACCACTTCCCCCATATCCCTGTACCAGGAGGGCGCCCGTGTCTGCCCGCACATGAGCGCAACATTGCCTAGCGACACGTGCCACCTAGAGACAGCCCACTTCCCCATATCCCTGTAACAGGAGGTCGCCCGTGTCTGCCCGCACATGAGCGCAACATTGCTTCGCGACACCTAGAGATATTATCGACATGGACGCATCTCTTTAATACGGCACCCCTGTCCCCCGCTTCGTCTCTATGCGTTCATCGTTGACAGAATGTTTCGCTTGCAAATGACAATGCCAGATTCTGCCCCACCATCAACCGCAAGTTGTACAAGATAACGAATAAATGTACACAACGTGCTTACTTGCAATAAAGAAATTTGACTTTGACATAAATGTAATATCTCAGTTTTTTATTAAAATTATTGGTTTAGAACTATTATTTGCCTTGCTTTGTGTAAATTATCTTTGTTATAAAACTTACTACGCTGTTGACTGCCCAATAAAACCATAAAAAAAAAAAAAGAACAAAGTCTTGTACATCTAGCGAGTCGAAAAAACAGCCTAATTAAGAATTCAGAAAATAGTAAGAAATCGAAGCGAATTATTCATTGTTTTTGTTATTCTTCTATTGGAGTTGCGAGAGTAGTAGAAAATGATACTGATTATGATTATGCAATATGAATAAGTCCCCAACAAAATGATAGGTACAGCTTAAATGGTCACGTAGTTTTGTAGGTGGGGCAAAGCTCCATTGAAATGTGGCAATGTCTTTTGTACCGATGTCATGTCTATTGGGTAAGTGGTCTGTGGTTGTAAATCAAAAGTAACTGTCACGAATAGGATCCCGATGACGTCATAGATCCGTTAATCCCGCCACTCGTGCGCAGATACGCGATAAGAGTATCTTATCATAAAGTGTTAACTTTTAACCCCTGATGCAAAAAGAGGTGTGTTATAAAGGCCTTTCTGCTAAGACCTTTATAACGGGCGACCTGTTACAGGTCTATGGGGTAAGTGGTCTGTGTTTACAAGCTACTAAATCGCTGGTTACAGACCGCCACGAACTGTCAATGTACTGGGAGGCAGCTCTTCCCCTCTGGTCACGTGGTTCCACATCACATACCGCAATGGCTTATAGCCTATGTGCTGCCCAGATATTGCAGTCGCTGGTTACTATAGACCTTCACTAAGTACTGTCAATGTACTGTGAGGCAGCTCTTCCTCTCTGGTCCCATGGTTCCACATCACATACCGCAATGGCTTATAGCCTATGTGCTGCAGAGATATTGGAGCTATCCCTAGTGAAAGTCCCATCAAAATCCTTCCAGTAGTTTTGGCGTGATGCCGGAACATCGACACAGACAGACAATAATTCTAAAACATTGAGTTTTGGCATCAGTATCGATCCTAAAACACATTACAATTATTCTTGTTTCATAAACGTGATTTTAAGTTACGCGACCGTTTAGCCACCCTGTCTCCTAGTGAAATTTTTTATAGCCTATGTCTAAAGTACGGTGCCCAGACATGGTCATTGACTAAAGATCAGATGTCCAAACTCAAGGTCTGCCAACGCGCAATGGAACGCAGCATATTGGGCGTGGGGAGACCGGACCGTGTCCGAAACACAACCCTGCGATCGATAACTGGCGTGGCAGACGTGGCCCACAAAGCAGCCACATTAAAGTGTCACTGTGCGGGCCCCGTGTGCCGCATGCAGCCGGACCGATGGGCCCGGACTGTCACAGAATGGGTGCCATCGGACGGTCGCCGGCGTCGGGGCAGACCTCGGCGTAGGTGGAGAGACGATATCGTTAGATACAGGGATGGGTGGCTGGAAGAGGCTCAGGACAGGGATGGATGGAAGAGGAGGGGGAAGACCTTTGCCCAGCAGTGGGACAATTTATAGGTTAACAAAAAAAAATGTCACTCCTACAATCAAGCCATCGAACCCATCAAGCCGTTTAGGCTGCAGAGCGTGCCAAAGAATTCAGACATACATACAATACATACACTCGCAAACATAACCATCCTTCTTGCGCAGTTATGTAAAAAATACCCAATGTACAGACACAATTTTTTTACAGTTTTATTATATGTATAGATAGTCCAGAGTTTACAACCAATAATGTAGGTAAATAACGATGTACTAACACTATTTACGATGTACATAAAATCACGCCGTTACATTATGAGCAGTTGTTCTGTCTGTCAAAGGTTAAACTAACTTTTAAGGTCATAGGTATTCAAAGTATATTGATAAGGACTTTATCACAATGCAATAAATTAAAAAAATTGGGCGAATATAAGACACATGAATAAAGTGATCCCCATTAATAGACTCTGTGATGTCATTGGAGATTTAGTCCAACGACATTTTGGGATGATTTGTGTGTTTGTTTTGTGACGATTTGTGTGTTTTGGGAAGATTTTACTGTATTTTTGAGTGATTTGTGACGTATTGCGTGTTTTAGTACGATTTTTGTGTTTGTTTTGTGACGATTGGTTTTGGGAAGATTTTACTGTATTTTTGAGTGATTTGTGACGCTTTGCGTGTTGTAGTATGATTTGTGTGTCTGTTTTAGGACGATTTGTATGTTTTTGGGAGATTAGGGTGTGTGTTTTGCTTGTGTTTGGACGATTTTCGTGTTTTAGTACTATTTGTCTGTCTGTTTTGTGACGATTTGTGTGTTTTGGATAGATTTGTGTTTTTGTTTGTTTTGTGACGATCTGTATGTTTCGTATATATGTATGTATTTATAAGAATTCAGACATTCCATTAACATCAGTACAGTAACTAATGTACCAATGAGTTATCCTCGGTTTTTACGACGGAAAATCTTACGTACATTTACCGAGTGCTCTCAAAACGGTGAAGGAAAAATATCGTGATGAAACCTGCATGCCGTAGAAGAAGAAAAAATCTAAGGCATGTGAAATCCGCCAATCCGCAGTGGGCCCGCGTGGTGGATCATGGCCCCAGCTCCCTCGATGGTAAGGGAAGGTCTGTGCCCGAGCAGTGGGACAATATAAATAGACTGATGATGATGATGATGATTAACATCAGACCAGGCTGTATGCCCTAGTTGGCTTTGCCTTTCCCTCTGGGAAGAAATTTACAAAAAAGAAACTTAATTCAGTATTAACCTTGACGTTGATCGGAAAGAGCCCAGTATAAAGACCTGTAGTTCGTCGTTTGATTAGATTACAACGTTATAAACAAACTGTAATCCTTGACAACAAGAATATGATAAAGGAACAGTACCCCTACCACGAGGAGCCAATGTATGTAAGCTTGTATTGCGTAAACCACAGCTACGACGAACGGGATTGGTCGGTTAGGTCCAGTAGTTTTTGAGAAAATCTCAACCTTATTGAGGCCCCCTGTATGCTTATCTCTGTCTTCGACTGTACAAGATTGTATTTGCACAAACGAAAGCAAATCAAGTGTAACACTTTGTACTTTGGACCGTCCTTATTATCTGTCCCATTAGATAGCAGTCGTGCTGCGAGTGTTGCCAGTGATGTGCTGTCGAGTGTGCTACCAGTGTAGAAGCAAGAGAGCTACGCGAACAAACTGCATTGCAGTGCGGCGACAGATGTAATATTGCAATTTTGTTATAAATTAATTTAAAAAAAAAATCCCACCAATCCCGTGTGCCATTTTTTTTTATTAATGGACTCGACAGTTCGTCATTTGCCAATGTCATGTTACAGAAAATTCAATATATAAGTCTTCTATCTTCCTCCAGGGGAGTCGCAGTAGCGTCTTCACCCTGGGTAGCCGCGTCTTCATGTCTTCATCCAGAGGAGACGCCGTAGCGTCATCACTCTGGACGAAGCAGCTCGACAGTCACGTTCACTCCCGAGCTTGTAGCGGGAACTCTTGATAAAAGCTTGAAACTTCAGATCTTGCAAAAATAATCCAATAACTTCACCGTACTGTCATTCGCGAACATTTTCTGATTAATTTAACGTGATATTAAACACAAAATAGTCCCTGTAGACATTAAAAGGAAAATTATCAAATAATGTCGCAACCGTCGTTTCCCGCCATTTTCAAGAGAACCTAGTAAAAGTATATTAGTATAGTAATTTTAGGGTTCCGTTCCATGCCTCAAAGGAATTACAGGATCACTTAATCGTCCGTCTGTCAAGACCTATATCTCAGAAACGCGTGGACGGATCAAGTTGAAACTAATACCAAACACTCAGGTCTGCAACCTCATGCAGCCGCGAAAAAATCAAACTTCTACGTCAAAGCAATCAAAAGGTATGGCCGTTTATGTCGAATTTTCTCGCATAATTGTATGAAAACGCAAAAAACTCAAACCTATAGGGTATGTCATCTATACATATAATAAGACTGTAAAAAGTTGTGTCTGTACATTGGATATTTTTTGAAAAGAATAATTGTAATGTGTTTTAGGATCGATACTGATGCCAAAACACAAATTTTTAGAATTTTTGTCTGTGACTTTGTGCAAGTATCACGCCATAACTACTGAAGGGATTTTGATGGGAGTTTCACTCGGAGATAGCTGAAATATCCGGACAGCTCATAGGCTATAAGCCATGGCGGTATGTGATGTGGAAACAAGGGTCCGTATTTGTATAAAAAGGCAAGAAAACCAAAACTTATAGTACAATTTGTTTACTAGACTAAGAATAACTTTATAAATATATTTTATCATGTTTGCTTATCAGGTATTTATCAGAAAGGCAGAGGGTTAATACAATATTCATTTTAATCCTGATTACATTGTATAAATTGTATTTCTGACTATGTTTAAATATAAATAATTGATTGATGCATCCCACTCATGGCAAGCACGGATCCACCATTATGGGGACCATGGGTATGTCCACACACAACCCTAATTGTCAAGGTCTAATTCCCCCCCCCCCTTTATTATATTATTTGTGAAAATATAGGTAAAAAAATTAGGGCACCCATATTTTTTATTTTATTAAAATAACGTCGTTTTCATTATTTAAAAATTAAGTTAGGATCGTGAAAATTAAAAAGAGCGTAAGTGACGATGACGTCACATTACTGAAATAGTGTCGTTCCAAAATCGGTGAATACCCATGTTTCGGACGTTTTCGGTATTTGTAAGAGTGTGTTCATTGCCATTTTTCTGGTGGAGTCGCCAAATATGATTCTGACTAACTAGATAGCATTGCAAAAAATTAAGAAATAAAAAATTATTTAAAAAATTCTACAAATTCAGAGAAACAAAATCTCGAAACGATATTTTTATTTTAAAATCTAATTGACAAGATGTAAAAATTATTAACACCCAATAATTTTTAGATCTTGTCAATTAGACTTGTGACGTCACATTTTCACGGTCTATTGACGTTGATAGGCTGACGATATTACAATGCCTTAATAAAACAAAAAAATAGTGACATTGTGATGGGCAAACAAACACACATTTACTTCTGTAACTTACGTAAGTAAGAACACGGTTAAAGGAAAGTGAGGAATAACACTACTTGATACAAATTGGCTAAGAACTATAAATAGCATGCGTCTATTGTATAATTAATATTCTAAGCACTTGTGTACTTCACTTACGTTATTTTATATTTATATATAATGTAAGTAAGTATGACTGTCCTATGCGCTGGGGCAACCCATTATGTTGGACAAAGTTTCAAATAAATAAAAGTTTTGAATAAGCGGCAGTGCGGTCTACTACAAACCGACGAGCGTGCTTCATTCATTATGAATGAAGTTTATTCGTAAACAATTATTAACAATGTATAGTAAGGGTTACATTGTGTTCGAAATACTCAATAAATTCGCTATAAAACTGTAACATGTCCAAGTACCTAATTGAAGCTAGGTAAAAATAAAAATTGAATAACATTAAAACTAAATAACTCGTCACATACATTTTGTGATCATTAATTTGCTAAAATTGCCCACAGAATAGCAACACTTCTGATGACTGTGTATGAAGCGAGAGTGATGTACCAGGATCGCAGCAGATGAAAGGACATTGTCTCAGTATGTACGGGAGACAGACACGGGTTTATGCATGCAATAGTTGATTATCATGCATACGTCCATCATCCAAATAGCAAAGATGACTCATTAAAAACATTACGATTATAATTTGGGTATTACGCGTAACATAACCTTTCTAACTAATACCATAACAACATCTATTTACCATCAAAACGACACGTGAACTCGAAATTAAGGTGAAACTAAAATTAAAACGTAGATTATTATCAAAACAAAGGTCGATATGACCTTAGAAATAACCCAAAATTATTTTTCGATAATAATATTTGTAATTACTGACCTCGAAAAGCTTGAGTAGGATATTCACATAAAGTCGCCGGACTCCAAGTGACTTCCCAATTGATGCTAGGAATATTACACAAAGAATTAGGAGTAGAAACGGCGTGTAAAGTATAGAAATAGCAACCGACACGAACGCCATCATCAACGCCATTTTGACGACTGATTGATTGATGAATGAAAAGATTGAGAAAAGAATGAATGAATGGAAATGGAATGACGTCATCGCACTTTATACGATTTCTTTGCAGGCTACAAGCTTACTTTATGTTTCAAGAGAGAGAAAGCGCTTTACGAAATGTGTATATTTTGCTCTTTCAGAGATATTAAAAAAAGCTAATACTGTTTGAAATAATAGCACAAAATAAAAAAATCAATGATAGTGATTGGCAAATTATGTATGATCGATAAAAATGAATTGTCGATAGATGTGAACTTCAGTTCAATGATTGATATATTTTTTTCCCGATGTTTTAGGAATTAGATACAAGTACTTCTTATGATAATATATTTGTCATTAAAATTAAATATACTCAGACAATTGTAATTTTTTTTAACTTAATTAAAAATACAAAAATTTGATAACAAATCAAGTAAAAAAGGTGCCGTCTCGGGTCGGGTCTCGTCGAAAGGTTGCCATCACACCAGCAGCGTTACCGCGCTGAAATGCTTTGGACGAAATACGACCCGGAGCGGGGGTCACTACCACTGTCCCTTAGGCGGCGGCCCAAATCCGCGACGAAAATAATAGCATCAGATCCCCATGCCGCCGCAGTCCCAACAGCGACAATAAAATCGTAGAGCGGGGCGAGGTTGAAATATTTGATGCGTTTTAGCTGAGCCGCACTCTCGGCAGTAGAACCAGCCGCACGAGTGGTTTGGCTCAGATGCGAAGGTGCGTACGTGCAAACGCATGTCGCGTCCCATATTAGGCAGCGGCCTCTTTGCCATGGAATCAGTGTAAGACCGTCCGGCCTCTTGCCGTAAAATAATATTTAACAATAAAATAATAAATTACACATACAACACACATCAGGTTAGTTTGCGACAGCATCATTAATCCCAAAATAAAAAGTATATTTCTAAAATATCACTCTTCTGCCTTCATTATTTCAGTTTTCAATATTGCAATATCTCCCGGTTTCAAATTATAAATCTCCATGAGATCATTCAAAACCTTGTTTTGTAGTGTGATTTTCTTCGCATCCCGTCTATTTTGCTGTCGAAGTTTTTTAATAAGAAGAGTTTGCTTTTTAACTAATTTCTGGGATCTTACTAAGGCGATCTTTAACTGTGGTCTTGAATATTCATCGTAATTTTCCGAATCTAATTTCACGGGACTCTTACTGCGTTTAAGCTTTGATGGTAATATTTCCTGAAATATAAGAAAATAATAGATTTTTTTTGTGTAAACGCGGACAAGCAGGTTTACAAGAAGCGTGAATTAAGTATTTACTGTATTAGCCAAAATGAATTCAAAACTATGGGGATAAGATACTGCTTACAATAAAATGCATAGAAAACTCACCTTCACCTCAACTTCGATGGATTCTATGTCTTCTGCAGCAATGTTTAAATTAGGAACAGCATCGTCAGGCAAACGGCGATATTTTCCTCCGATCAGATACGAGTCTTCATCAAAGTGCTGGGAGCAAATTGTACTGCCTTTTTGAGGTCTCCATTCCTTTCTACCGGTTGCGCGAATCCACTGGGCTTCGACATCTGGATCGCTGGGAAATCTACATAACATATTTTAATAAGATATATCGCTATTCTTTAAATATACATATGTTGTAAATATATTTTAGTATCTCCAAGAACAAATAAAATATTCTCATTATCCAGCGAAATTTCACCTAAAATGCTAATGTTTAAAAATGGTGAAAACTTTTAAATCGATGACTTTATTATCGACTCACGGACAACACTATTGTTTACATTTGTAGCAAGCATACTTTTACAAAAATATCACAGAAAAATTGTATCTAAAACCGTACTTATGATATGAGACGCCGGAATTGGCTAAGTTAGTTTTTCCACTGTGATTTTTACACGTTATAACACAGCAATATGGCATATTTTTCAGGAAAATCGGCAAACAAGCTCTCGCAATACCATCAATAAAATAGACCGTAGATGGCATGGCTAGTGATGGTCAACTCGAGTAGCCAACTCGAGTTAACTCGAGTTAGGCGTAACTCGAGCCAACTCGAGTTGAATTCTCTTTGACTCGAGTTCAAAAACCGACTGAAACCGACATGGATTTCTACTTTAGTCAGTAATACTCTTCTTCCAATCCTACTAAAACTATAAACGCGAAAGTTTGTAAGAATGCAAGGATGTATGTTTGTTTCTTTTCCACGCAAAAACTACTGAGTGGATTTTGCAGAAAATTTGAACAGACAATTTTCTCATCTGTTTAACAGATAAAAAAATGGTCCGTTCCTTCTTTAACTAGTAATGCGAAGCTGAGGGAATAAATGAGTAAAAATTAAAAAAAAATGGTTGCCTGTAAAGTCGGTATACGGGCGAAAGTTTTACGTGACAACTTTTTATGTCTGTCTCTCTCGCTCTTAGGCGGGCTAACCATGCCCGAGTGGAAGGGACGCGTGCCTCTCACTCGCTCTCATTGTGAGCGCATAACGTGAGCGGAGCGTAACGCAGTTTCTTGAAGTGTCACCCGGCAAACCAATTTATAAGACGTTGTCACGTCAAAAAGACATTCACTCTTCCATCCAGTTAACTCGAGTTACGTAACTCGAGTTCAACCCGAGTTACGTGAATTTTGACTCGGGTTAAATCGAGTTATGTTTTTTTCGAGTTGGCCCATCACTAGGCATGGCAGCACTTTCTAAAAAGTCTTTGTATATACTCGTTGCTCATTGGTTGAATTTACTGTCAAATATTATAACAGCCAATCAGCTGCAAGTGAATGAGTGAAAGTTGTGTTCATTCGTTCATTAGCTGTCAATGTCATTGAATTTATTGCTATACTAAAAAAATATTTATCGATTAATTTGTCAATATTTTGTAAATTATCCTAAAACTGTAATATTTTATATTTCGTATATACGTAACGGTGCATTTTATTAACTCCGTTAATTCACAGTTTTAAAACTACAATTTTTCTGACTACTACCAAAGTATTACATTAAAACAAATTTTTAATTATGGCAACACACCTTTAACCTCTGAAAAAAAATTTAAATAGGATTTTTCTGAAAATCCTTTTGGATTCTTGTATTTCCAAAATAATAATCTAAAAATGGCTGATCTTCCCTACGGACCACCCGTTCGAGTATCACCACTGATCAGGGTAACATAATTACTATAACTTTCCGAACATTTATTATGTAACTTCAACATTGTATTTTTCTACAAATTCCTTTGAATTTAGCATTATACTGACATTTAATAGTTCGTAGTTGCTATTTTTGTTATTTTTACATGTATTTCAGCTAGTTTCAGTGACCAAAACCCGTCAATATTTTCGACATAACCTCTTTATGTCAATAATTCATCAGCTTATTTGCACGACTGCCAGTGTGTATGTACGCTCCTTTGAGGCCTTCTGTATCCTAAACGACTTAGGTTAGGTTGCCTTTCCACCAGAGCTGTGATGATGCGAAAGCCATGCTACGAAACTATATTATGACCGTTTCCACTAATGCTACGCTGCGTAGCGAATTTCTACCCGTGGGCAGGACTTGAACCTGCAACCTTGTCATTCTGTACCACACTCTTACCAACTGAGCCATCACAGGCCAAGTCCAACCACCGAAATTTTTCATCGTATTATACATACTAAGGGTATGTGCACAACGCCATCTATCGGACTATAGTCGAATTATTTCCGACAACCATGTCTAACATTCGGTTAGAAAGCGTGGTTTAACGGTGACGCTTTCGTTTTTCAGTTCGGTCGCTGGTCATTCCTCACAGCAGGCATTCTGTACGGAGCGTTCCACCAAAACCGGCTCTCGAAGAAGGAAACGAGGCTTCGTGAGATCGAAGCCAAGGAGAAGCCAATCAGAGATGCGAAATTGAAGGCGGAGAAAGAGATCGCTTCGGCTGGTAATTATATTTTTTACCTGCTTGATGTGTGAAGTTGGACGTGTCGTTAGGTTCTTGATAATGGGACGTAGGGTACCTGTAGTTAAACGAAAGAAGTGTATAGAATGAATGTGGAAAGGCCTCCCACAACCCATTCGCCCCACAGACACACGCAGGACCGCATGCTAATGAGACTCCAGGCATGCCATAGTGCCCTGGTACTTGTGATGTGACTTAAAGAGCTGGGGCTTCTGACCGAGTGGAAACAGCAGCTGTTGAAGGATACAGGACTGTGTTTTCATGATACCCTGGTTTAGCCATGGTTTCCTGGTACTTGTAATACAACTTTATCATCATCATCAGCCTGTATCAGTCCACTGCTGGACACAGACATCGTCAAGGCGACACTTAACACGATCAAGTTCCTACCAACCTTGCGTAATCTTGAAAACTGGGCTCGTTTGCACTTTGGCCGCGCGGCCCATTGTGCGCGAGGTGGCTAGCGCTACTCTAGCCAGCTGAGCTCAGCCAGGAAGGCCCACAGGTTCTGCTGCAGGCCTCCGGGAGCGTCCTCGGTGACCCGTGCATCGGTGACACACCATTGCACTCTAGAAGCACATGTGCGGCTGTTTCTTGCGTAGGTCATCCCTCTATCTATTCGGGGGTCCCACACTACGTTTACCCGTTCGTGGCCTCAACTCGGGAACTCGTCTCCACCACCAGTTGTCGGTTCTCCGGCAGCTGTGACCAGCCCACTGACACTTCAGCTTGCTAATACTATGAGCAATGTCTACTACTCTTGTTATCTTTCTAATAACTTTATTAAATGCTAATATTTCTCATTTCAGCTGAAATGAAGTCACTGGAAGCGATGATGGGCCCAACAAAGAAGTGAATCAGGAATCCAATTTAGTTCGTAAGCGAATAGTGAACACCGCCATCTTTAATGTTGCCAGTACAAATAATTTAACTGGATTTTTAACACTGGCAATACTATTCCAACTTTGTAAAATGTTAAATATATTATTTAATGAATTATAGGTGATTATGTAAAGGAAATTGTTTTATTTAATAAACTTATAATGAAAGATAAAACCCATCATATATCAACAAAAAGTATACTGTTTAACACATGCATATTGCCAGTATTACTTGTACTATTATATATTCTGTGGTATTACTATATGGAAGTCAAACATGGGCTCTTACAAGTAACACAATAACCAAACTCGCCACGTGTCAACGCGTGATGGAAAAAAGTATGCTAGGAGTCCAGAAAGCTGACAGAATCGGAAATATTAATGTTAGGAATAAGACAAAAGTACAGGACGTAACGCTCAAAATTAGAAGGCTAAAATGGAAATGGTCGGGTCACATAATAAGAGGAAGGGATAAATGGTCACAGAGTGGTACCCAAGAGAAGGTCGAAGAAAGAGAGGCAGACCACAGAAAAGATGGGACGACGATATTACACAGGTTGCCGGGACAACATGGGGTAAAGTTGCCACAGATAGGCAACGGACTTGCAAAAGCTCAGCAAACGACAAATCATATGCCACTAAAACGCAAGATCCGAACAAGAGGCTATATTATTATATTGCAAGTTAGTAGGCGGGCTTTTTGAAAATGGCGGGAAACGACGGTTGCGAAATTATTTAATAATTTTCAGTTTAATGTCTACAGTGGGTGTTTTGTGTTTAATATCACGTTAAATTAATCAGAAAATGTTCGCGAATGACAGTATGGTGAAGTTATTGAAGAATTCAAGCAGGATCTGAAGTTTGGCGCCATGGTCAAGATTCCCACTACGAGCTCGGGAGTGAACGTGACTGTCGAGCTGCTTCGTCCACAGTGATTGACGCTACGGCGTCTCCTCTGGATGAAGACAAGAAGACGCGGCTACCCAGGGTGATGACGCTACGGCGACTCCCCTGGAGGAAGATAGAAGACTATTATACAATGAATTTTCTGTAACATGACATTGGCAAATGACGAACTGTTGAGTCCATTAATAAAATAAATAAATAAGTTAGTAGGCGCGTAGAAATCGCTGGTATCGCACAGAACTCGACGAAGTACTTTCTTTCAATGTACTGTGAGGCAGCTCTTCCTCTCTGGTCACGTGGCTCCACATCACATACCGCAATGGCTCATAGCCTATGTGCTGCCCAAATATTGGAGCTATCCCTAGTGAAAGTCACATCGAAATCCTTCCAGTAGTTTTGGCGTGATGCCGGAACATCGACACAAACAAGAATTCTAAAAATTGTTTTGTCATCAGCATCGATCCTAAAACATTACAATAATATTAGGTATTATTGTTTTCAAGAAATAACCAGAACTATTTTACAGTCTACCTATAGCTATAGATAATCGAGAGATTCAACCCGTGTCATCCTGTAGGTATTTATTTATTTATTTTATTAATGAACTCGACTGTTCGTCATTTGCCAATGTCATGTTACAGAAAATTTAATATATTCAATAGTCTTCTATCTTCCTCCAGGGGAGTCGCAGCAGCATCTTCACCCTGGGTAGCCGCGTCTTCATGTCTTCATCCAGAGGAGACGCCGTAGCGTCATCACTCTGGACGAAGCAGCTCGACAGTCACGTTCACTCCCGAGCTTGTAGCGGGAACTCTTGATAAAAGCTTGAAACTTCAGATCTTGCATAAATAATCCAATAACTTCACCGTACTGTCATTCGCGAACATTTTCTGATTAATTTAACGTGATATTAAACACAAAATAGTCCCTGTAGACATTAAAAGGAAAATTATCAAATAATTTCGCAACCGTCGTTTCCCGCCATTTTCAAGAGAACCATCCTGTAGGTAAATTATTAATAAAAATAAGAGGTCTATGCCCAGCATTGGGACATGTCCCAAAAATAACCCAAGGTCACGAAAATTAAGAAAAATAACAGAAACAGCGTTTGTTTTGAGTACCACCCACTTGTAACTATAAGCGGGAGTTACAATTTTAAATTAAATGCAATATTCACAATGTTTTGTGTTTGGTTGCTAGCCAATTAGGTTAAGGGCCGGGAAGGTCGCCTGATACATATTGTTATTGCAAAACTCGGTCGTAGTACGAAATACTATTATCATCTATTAGAAACTTTGGTAGTCAGCGCCCTTGCGGGCTTTTTTGGAACTAAGAACGGTAGCTGTGGAACTATAAATAAGGTTTTGTAAACTTTTGTCCTAATTAGAGTAGTAGGTAGTAAGGTAGGACTTTTGAAAATGGCTTAAATGTTAGAGCTGTGACAAACCGTATGTATTCATTACTGAGTAACGGGTGCGCCATCTAGTACGAAGTAACGAAACGTTACTCACGAATGCATTTCGTTACTCGCACTTTTCGTATGGGTACCTACAGTTCACGCAATTCGCGCAAGTACCGTTGATGCGTGTATTGAAACGTAACGTTTGTTTAATATGTTTTTATTTTTTACTGAAATGGCGAGACGAGAAAGTCGCAAATGTTAAATGCTTGCCCATAACAATTGCGATACTTTAGGTTCAATTTCATTTTAAGAAAAAAATTATTTTTTTGATTGTTTAAATTTTAATGTATTGCGATGTCATACTGTACGCGTACGCAATACGACTCGATTCGTTGCTCTAACATAACATAGCATGGTCACAAATGTAACTAAAGTAGTCGTTTTGGCGAGAATTCATAAACAGTCGAGTTTTTTGTAAAATTCTTCCCAGAGGGAAAGGTAAAGCCAAATAGGGCATACAGTCTGGTGTGATGTTAATAGAATGTCCGAATTCTTATAAATATACAACCCTCCCAAACCCCTAAACGAAATAACCCAACGATCCACGCCATCATCGAGTTAAACAAGGAAACCTTGCTAAGAGCACAAAACTTCACAAACACGACTTCTTTCGAGAACTCCAATTAACAGAAACGTTCGCGGACATCTTCTGATTGACTTAACGTGATCATTAATCACGAAAACCACGGTAACTATTTAATTAGAATTTTCACAAAAAAAAGTAGTCAATAACGTTTTGCGCGATTTTTTAAGGAATCTTAAAACACGCCTAAAAGTAATTAAAATAATGAGCGCGGTTCTCTTTAAATGGCGGGAAACGACGGTTGCGAAATTATTTGATAATTTTCCTTTTAATGTCTACAGGGACTATTTTGTGTTTAATATCACATTAAATTAATCAGAAAATGTTCGCGAATGACAGTACGGTGAAGTTATTGGATTATTTATGCAAGATCTGAAGTTTCAAGCTTTTATCAAGAGTTCCCGCTACAAGCTCGGGAGTGAACGTGACTGTCGAGCTGCTTCGTCCAGAGTGACGACGCTACTGCGACGTCTGCGACTCCCCTGGAGGAAGATAGAAGACTATTGAATATGTTGATTTTTCTGTAACATGACATTGGCAAATGACGAACAGTCGAGTCGATTAATAAAATATATAAATAATAATGAGCGCCATTTTTCTTGTTGTTCTTTTTTAGTTTATGGGCAAAGAGTATCTCAATACTCAATATATCTCAATACATAACAGCCTACATTTTCTCAACGAGACCACCAAATCAGGACATGGCGGTTTTATGCGTGAATAATACCGCTCGTAAATGAGTAAATAACATATCAACCCAAACATTCACCATCGCGCAGCCATAAAGTCTAACCACACAACTAATAAAACCCATAAGTATAAATATATCACAGGTTTGATATAAAACGCAGTGTACTAGCAAGAACTAATTCTATTTTAGTCTAGTTATTGTTGTATAACAAGAGTAGTTGAAGCAGCTAGAAAGGACTGCGCCTCTAAGTGGCTGTGACGATCGTAGCACGCCTGTTTCTCGCAGAGGCGATGTACTCTTCCATTTGCTGCGATCCTGGTACCTCAGATACTCCCGCTTCATGTATTTAGGTACACATACCTACGCTACAGTTACCAATACGGGTTAGGTAGTTTAGTGGACAATCTACACTGTCTAATCTAGCTATGAATCTAGGATATAGATAATTATAGACACAGTATTGCTATACAGCGAGGAAATGCTGCCAGCCTCCAGTGGGGTGACCGCGACTTCCATCGTTATCGTAATCTCTTTCAATTTGACACATGGACGTTGGACGCTATACATTGCTGCTATGTTTTCGCAAGCTTTAACAAACGACAACGAAACGCAGCAATGCATATCGTTCAAGTGTCAAAATGAAAACGTTTAAAGTCGCGGTCAGTCCCTGGGCAGTATTCCACAGAACGGGGACCTTGACGACGTGTTCGTTCTACCGATAGAACCGATGGGGTAGACGAGTTCTCGAATGGAGGCCACGAACGGGTAAACGTGGGATGCTCCTCGACCAGATGGAGGAATGACCTTCGCAAGATGACTGGCAGGGACTGGATGCAGAGGGCCGATAGTAGGGTTGAGTGACGTGCTTTGGGAGAGGCCTACCTCCAGCAGTGGACTGATACGGGCTGATGATGCACACGGCCACTCACGGACGGTCATTGGACGTCCGACTCAATTCGGATGTGCTCAAGACAGCTAGTGTAGGTACCTACTGATACGCATGTACTAGACTGGTATAGTTATCTTGTTGTAGGAGAGCTCGGTGGCTCAGTGGTTGGGTCAATGGACTTGCAATATGGAGGTCCCAGGTTCGATTCCCAGCTAGGGCAGCCATGTACCAATGAGTTATCCTCGGTTTTTCGGCGGAAAAACTTACGTACATTTACCGAGTGCTCTCAAAAACGGTGAAGGAAAACATCGTGATGAAACCTGCATGTCGTAGAAGAAGAAAAAAAATATCTAAGGCATGTGAAATCCGCCTATCCGCAGTGGGCCCGCGTGGTGGATTATGGCCCGAGCTCCCTCGATGTAAGGGAAGGTCTGTGCCCGAGCAGTGGGGACATATAAATAGACTGCTGATGATGATAGTTATCTTGATCAAGCACCAATGACACTTTCACCACACACACTTGTTACAATTACTAGACCTAAACAAGGCTCGTAGGTCCACATAGTAGACTGATATAACCATCATCACGTTGGCAGTATTCCAATGGTCACTGGATCATGTCAGTTAATCATTTTAACGCTTTTTATCGCTATTTGCGTCAAAAAAATTGGACTCTGTGAAATTTTCCCGATGAATCATTGAACTTGTCTGCTGGAGAGATGAAAATAGAATTAGATTTTGAAAGATCCATTGTAGCGATTGCAGTTGCGTACGCTAATATGTAGTAGCCGCTAAGCTAGGTAAAGAGCTATGCTTGGCATTTCTCTGTTAGATAGAATAAGAAACGAGTATATCCGCCAGAAGACAAAAGTGGTTGACATTGCTCATATTATCAGTAAATTGGGCAGTGGGCTGGTCACATCTGTCGTAGAACCGATAACCGATGGGAGAGACGAGTTCTCGAATGGAGGCCACGAACGGGTAAACGTAGTGTGGGACGCCCCCCGACCAGATGGAGGGATAACCTTCGCAAGATGGCTGGCAGGGACTGGATGCAGAGGGCCGAGAGTAGGGTTGAGTGACGCGCTTTGGGAGAGGCTTACGTCCAGCGGTGGACTGATAGGGGTGGTGACGATGATTCGGTCCAATAGTTTAAAAAAAAACTCAACCTTATTGAGGCCCCCTGTATATTTATCTCTGTCTTCGACTGTACCAGGATCGCAGCAAATGGGAGTCCATAGGTCTGCTGTGCCTCCCGCTACCGACAGGCGTGAGTTTATGTAGGTAGATACGTAAACTCAGACACAATAGTATTCTGTTCGTGTAGCCACAAAAAGGCCCTCATAATTCACGCGGCCGCTCGCCGTCGGACGTTTTATGTGACGGCGGCGATCAACAGCGTTTGACGATACGCAGACGGCTGCCGAAATATCTGCGGCGGATTCTAATACAGATTTTTCCTCTGACTACTAAGGAGGTACAGTCGAAGACAGAGATAAGTATACAGGAGGCCTCAATAAGGTTGAGATTTTCTCAAAAACTACTGGACCGAATTTAATAATTCTTTTACAGTACATAGTTTTAACTTTTATCTATCTAACAATGAAAGAAATTTTGCAATAGGTCAAGTAGTTTTTGAGAAAATCTCAACCCTAAAAACTCTCCTGTACACCTTTCTCTGTGTTCCACCGTACCTAGTTTATCCGCCAGTGAAACTTAGTCGATTAACGGACTCGAGTTCGTCATTTGCCAATGTCTGCTACTAATATTCATAAGATATCATAGGAGATATCAGTCTTCTTACTTCCTCCAGGGGAGTCGCCGTAGCGTCGTCAACCTTGGTTATCTGCGTCTTCTTGTCTTCAAGCAGAGGAGTCACGGTAGCGTCATCGTTCTGGACGAAGCAGCTCGACAGTCACGTTCACTACCAAGCTCGTAGTGGGACTCTCGAAACTGCAGATCGTGTTCGTGAACATCTTCTGATTAATAATTTCTATTGTCTGGGCCTCAAGACATTCGTCATCATCATAATCAGTCTATTTATAGGTAGGTATGTCCCCACTGCTCGGGCACAGACCTTCCCTTACATCGAGGGAGCTCGGGCCATGATCCACCAGTGCTGATTTAACATGCCTTAAGATTTTTTTCTACGGCATGCAGGTTTCCCTTCACGGTTTTGAGAGCACTCGGTAAATGTACGTAAGTTTTTTTGGCGAAAAAACCGAGGATAACTTATTGGTACACGGCTGTCCTGGCTGGGAAGCGAACCTGGGACTTCCGTATCCAATGACCCAACCACTGCAGCATAGCGCCGAGACTCTCGTACAATTGTACGACACCCTATTTCGTATTGACGCGTTGCACTGTCACAGACCACTTACCCAATAGACATGAAATCGGTACAAAAGACATTGCCACATTTCAATGGAGCTTTGCCCCACCTACAAAACTAAGTGATAATCATAATCATCATTTTCTACTACTCTCGCAACTCCTATAGAAGAATAACAAAAACAATGAATAAATCGCTTCGATTTCTTACTATTTTCTGAATTCTTCGCAACTTGTACAAAACTTTATTTTAAACCAATAATTTAATAAAAAACGGAGATATTTTTACATTTATTCGTTATCTTGTACAACTTGCGGTTGATGGTGGGGCAGAATCTGGCATTGTCATTTGCAAGCGAAACATTCTGACAACGATGAGCGCATAGAGACGAAGCGACAGGGGTGCCGTATGCGTCCATGTCGATAATATCTCTAGGTGCCACGTGTCGCGAAGCAATGTTCCGCTCATGTGCGGGCAGACACGGGCGCCCTCCTGGTACAGGTCTATGGGGGAAGTGGTCTGTGTCAACTGTACTTACAATAACACAAAACAAAACATTGAATGGTCGCCTATTTCTGTACTGCCAACGCGTACATAAACTAAAAATACGCTAAACGTACGTATTGACAATTGAACCGCGGTTGATCAGTGTGATTTGAGAACGAACGCGAACGTCAGAGTATAAGTTCGATTGCGTACGATATTAGTCGCCGCTAAGCGAGGCGTCCCGCTCGCTCTTACGCGATAGCATATGAGCGACAGGGACAGTTGCGTTTAGGATTATAGGATTCGACTTAGTGGCCGCTATATAAATAGCTAAGTAGTACTTTACCTAATGAAATAATATATACAATTGGTACCTAGTTTTTGAGACAATCTGCCTTTATTTATTGTACTGTAGGCACGCAGATAATAAGTACATTGTATTATATAAGTAGGGTTCTCTTGAAAATGGCGGGAAACGACGGTTGCGAAATTATTTGATAATTTTCCTTTTAATGTCTACAGTGGTTATTTTGTGTTTAATATCACGTTAAATTAATCAGAAAATGTTCGCGAATTGAAGTTATTGGATTATTTATGCAATATCTGAAGTTTCAAGCTTTTATCAAGAGTTCCTACAAGCTCGGGAGTGAACGTGACAGTCGAGCTGCTTCGTCCAGAGTGATGACGCTACGGCGTCTCCTCTGGATGAAGACATGAAGACGCGGCTACCCAGGGTGAAGACGCTCCTGCGACTCCCCTGGAGGAAGATAGAAGACTATTGAATATATTGAATTTTCTTCAACATGACATTGGCAAATGACGAACAGTCGAGTCCATTAATAAAATAAATAAATAAATATATAAGTACCTAAGTATACCTACATTATGTTTTCGAGAATTTTCGATAGAAGATACTCGTAGAAGTATAACAAACAAACTACTTTTAGCGACAAGGTTGTTTATTTTATTTAATTAAAATTTTAACGGCGCATAAAACAGCTATTTCCTTTCTAAAACAACGGACTTAATCGATTTCAGAATCGATTTTAATGTTTATTTTCCCGCCAAAAGTTTACGATCTGTCAAGTTGTTTTACGTTCCTTTACACGCATCGAATGCCTCAAAGAAAAGCTTCTTTATTTTATTTGGCAATGGTCGTTAAACATTCGGTCTAGTGTAAACTCTATTGACATTTTAATTGCGTTTGAGATACGGCGGAGGTTGGGCTATTTTAGTATCTAAATTACTCGTAAAAAGCTAGTTTTTGCTAGCTTTTGTCTAAGTAAACATCTTTAGCGTAGAGTTTGAGTAAACATTTTGAGAGCTCGTAGCGCAGTGGTTAGGATTGAACTTCCATTACCGAGAGAGAGGTTCGATCCCCAGACCCATAAGTCACAGAAAACTCTCTGGGTTTCCCTCATGACCCATGACCTAGCGGTTCAGTGCGGATTAATGGATTACCTACATGCCTCAGATTTTTATCTATTCTCGGGTGCCCTTACAATGTTTTCCTTCACCGTTTTGAGAGCATTAAGTACTTAAATGTACACACGAAGGCAGAGATAAGTACAGTGCGCGAGGCGTAAGCTCAGGTTTGCATTTGTGTGAGTGCACACAGATAGAGTGATATTCGGCCTGAGGCGCGACGCGTCCTGCGCATACAAATACAAACGCAACAAAATACACCCTGCCGCGCACGCACCGCACTTCACCTCTTGTACCGCTATCACTCACACAAATGTAAACCTGAGCTTACGCCTCGCGCCCTGATACAGGCCCCTCAATGAGGTTGAGATTTTCTCAAAAACCAGTGAACAGAATTTATAAGTAAGTAATTATTTTACATACACATATTTAACTATTACCTATCTATCCAACAGTAAAATAATTCTTGCTATAGGTTAAGTAGTTTTGGAGATAATCTCAATCTAGAAAACGCTTTATCTACACTTCCCTGTGTTAAATCTGTGTAATATGTTACATTTCGACGAAAACTCATTGGTATTAGCACTAAACGGCTAACAGAGGATCGAACTTGGGACCGTGTCACAATCACTGCACCACCGACGTAGAGAGAGAATCTAACGAGCTTTCAAGTCGAAAGTATTTATTTATTTTATTAATGGACTCGACAGTTCGTCATTTGTCAATGTCATGTACAGAATATTCAAGATATCATTGTCTTCTTTCTCCAGAGGAGTCGCCGTAGCGTCATCACTCTGGACGAAGCAGTTCGATAGTCACGTTCACTCCCGAGCTCGTAGTCGATTCTTGATATGCTTGAAACTTCAGCTCTTGCATGAATTATCCAATAAATTCACAATACTGTCATTCGTGAACATTTTCTGATAACTTAACGTGATATAATCATCAACAAACGAGGTTTCTTAAACAATCTGTGATATCAGATAATTTAGTATCGTGAAATTCCCAAAGAAATATAAATTTTACACCTAAGTTCATTAAAACGTGATATTAAACACAAAACAACCACTATTAAAGTGACATTAAAAAGATTTATTTATTTATTTATTTTATTAATGGACTCGACAGTTCGTCATTTGCCAATGTCATGTTACAGAAAATTCATTGTATACTAGTCTTCCATCTTCCTCCAGGGGAGTCGCCGTAGCGTCATCACCTTGGGTAGCCGCGTCTTCTTGTCTTCATCCACAGGAGACGCCGCAGCGTCAATCATTGTGGACGAAGCAGCTCGACAGTCACGTTCACTCCCGAGCTCGTAGTGGGAATCTTGACCATGGCGCCAAACTTCAGATCCTGCTTGAATTCTTCAATAAATTCACCATACTGTCATTCGCGAACATTTTCTGATTAACTTAACGTGATATTAAACACAAAATGACAACTGTAGACATTAAAATGAAGATTATCAAATAATTTCGCAACCGTCGTTTCTCGCCATTTTCAAGAGAACCTCGAAATTACTTATTATTACTTAAGGCCTGCGTTATATAATTATTAGGCAAAGGCCCCCCAATTCTTCCACTCATCCCTACGTCAAAATTAACTCTTATAAAACAAAAAGCTACTAATAAACCTATTATTCAACTATCACGGTCAAAGGTGTTCTCGAATCCGTTAAACGTACGTGCGTTCGATAAAATCTAAAAATAATACCGTCTTGCAGTCTGTATGTGTTTTCCAGTCGTCTGGAGTCAGCCCTAACGATTTGACAACTTTGCCGCGCATTTAAAACAAAAAAAACTTTGCAACATTTTATTTTTAATTTGTGGCCAGTGTTTTTAAATAAGTGTTTTTTGGTTGGAATTTGTAAAATAAATTAACAAAGTGTTTTTTTTTTCTTCAAAATGGCTTCGCCTGGTTTACGATTGACTGTGATTTTAATGATTTTGCTGTTTACGGAAAGCAAAGCGAAATTGGTGGATATTGATTCGAAGTCATCGGAAACTAGCGAAGCTCGAATTGAGCTCAAAAGTCCTAGAAAGGTTTGTCATTTTGTTATTTATTTTATTTAATTTTTTTAGAGATTATTAATTAGATAAAACGGGAATTACCGTGACCATGATGGCTGCAATGCTGTCGAAATATCGAGACATCAATAATAAATGTTTAACACGGTAATTCCCGTTTTATCTAATTAATATGTATACAAACCGTGAAAGTTTTTAGAGATTGTTATTTATTTATTTGTTATACTTATATATTATTTTATTTAATTTTTGGAGACCAAGCAGCAGTGGGACAATTTATAGGTTTACAAAAAAAATAGATACAAAAACGTGAACAAACCAAGATCGACGAAGGCTATTCTGACGTCACATATAAATTATTATTATCACAACACAAAATTGTTAAATCTAATGGACATTGATAATTTCAACCTGACGTGAATCATTAAAATTTAACTTCCGCCTAGTCTAGACACAAATTCTACTAACGAATCAAATAAAAAAGAAATATCTCTGAATGCTCGGTGGCGCATTTCTTGGGTCAGTAGACTTGCGCTACGGAGGTTCCAGGTTCGATCCCCGGCCAGGGCAGCCATGTACGATGGAGTACATGAGAGATTTTATGGTTGAGATTTTCTCAAAAACTACTTGACATATTGAAAAAATTCTATTACTGTTTGATAGATAAAAGTTAAAACTATGTAACTGTAAAAGAGAAAATCTCAACCTTATTGAGGTTCCCTGTATACTTATCTCTGTCTTCGACTGTACCAATGAGTTATCCTCGTTTTTTTCTATTAAAACTTACGAAGGTACATACTCTACCTTTCATCATCATCAGCCCGTATCAGTCCACTGCTGGACGTAGGCCTCTCCCAAAGCACGCCACTCAATCCTACTCTCGGCCCTCTGCATCCAGTCCCTGCCAACCATCTTGCGAAGGTCATCCCTCCATCTGGTCGGGGGGCGTCCCACACTACGTTTACCCGTTCGTGGCCTCCATTCGAGAACTCGTCTACCTCATCGGTTATCGGTTCTACGACAGATGTGACCAGCCCACTGACACTTCAGTTTACTGATTCTATGAGCAATGTCAACACTTTTGTCTTCTGCCGGATATACTCGTTTCTTATTCTATCTAACAGAGAAATGCCAAGCATAGCTCTTTCCATAGCTCGCTGAGCGACTTTGAACTTGTGGGCCAGTCTCACCGTCAATGTCCACGTTTCGGCTCCGTAAGTCATCACTGGCAGGACGCACTGGTTGAAGACTTTTGTTTTCAGGCATTGTGGTATTGAAGACGAGAAGGTATGACGTAGCTTCCTAAACTCTACCTTTAGGTACTATTTACCGAATGCTCGCAAATTGATGAAGAAAAACAAGCCGTTAAATAGATACTTAGGTATATGTACTTAGTACTAGCTTCTGCCCGCGACTGAAAGTTAACTACGAACGGCGCGTACCTATTCATAAACGTGATTTAAAATTACGCGACCGTTTAGGCCCCCTGTCCCTTTCTATCTTGAACTTTTTTTTTAAATAATGGACTCGACTGTTCATCATTTGCCAATGTCATGTTACAGAAAATTCAATATATTCAATAGTCTTCTATCTTCCTCCAGGGGAGTCGTAGTAGCGTCTTCACCCTGGGTAGCCGCGTCTTCATGTCTTATCCAGAGGAGTCGCCGTAGCGTCATCACTCTGGACGAAGCAGCTCGACAGTCATGTTCACTCCCGAGCTTGTAGCGGGAACTCTTGATAAAAGCTTGAAACTTCAGATCTTGCATAAATAATCCAATAATTTCACCGTACTGTCGTCATTCGCGAACATTTTCTGATTAATTTAACGTGATATTAAACACAAAATAGTCCCTGTAGACATTAAAAGGAAAAATATTCAACAATTTCGCAACCGTCGTTTCCCGCCATTTTCAAGAGAACCTTCTTGAACTTTTTTGACAAAGTGTGAAAGGGATAGCAACACGATTTAACGGAAGTGAGATTTAACTAGGTTTATGATTCATAGCTGCGTGAGTTTATGCCTACACAGTTTTGTACGCAGAACCCTACACGTTAAAATAAAACTGCTCATAAAACATGTTCCTCGCGGCATTTGAAATCTAAAATTATTTTCGAAAAGAATAATTCCCTGCGGTATTTTTGCCGAATAATAAAACACTCGAGAATAGCCCAATGCCGCACACTTAATTTTTTTCGCATTATGATGACGCCAGTTGGTGCGAAAATCGGAAATGACCTTGGACCATACTTTTCCAGACGTAAGTAATATGAACACTCAAAAGAGATTAAAAATTGTAATAAATAATTAAAGAAACTCTGAGGATTCCTTGAAAAGCGCGCGAAACGTCATTAGCTATATTTTTTTTTGGTGAAAATTCTAATTTTTTTCTTATTAATGGACTCGACAGTTCGTCATTTGCCATCTTCCTCCAGAGGAGACGCCGGCCGTAGCGTCATCACTCTGGACGAAGCAGCTCGACAGTCACGTTCACTACCGTCGTTTCCCGCCATTTTCAAAAGAACCCCCTAATTATGTAAATAGTTTCCGTGGTATTTAGTGATTAATGATCACCTTAATCTAATCAGGAGATGGTCTGCGAATGTTTCTATTAATTGGAGTGCTCGAAAGAAGTCGTGTTTGTGAAGTTTTGTGCTCTTAGCAAGGTTTCCTTTGCATAGCTTGATGCTTGCGTGGATCATTGAGTTATTTCGTTTAGGGGTTCGGGAGGGTTGTGTGTAGGTTTTGGTTTGGTTAGGTTAGCGTTGTTTGCTTCAAAAATCACAAAAGTAACCTACTGTAAATGAGCAAACTCTTTCCGAATAAATGTTTTCACAGAGTTTTGAACTTGCAACTTTCGGGCGGTGCTTGATATAATTAGTGGATGGCTTGCACGAATTATTTGCACAGCGAACAATCCGGATAATGTTTATTTAGTTGCGGCGCCTACAACACGAAAACAAAGCAGTCTCGCGGGCCGCGCGCGGCCCGCGCACCATGCAACACCTAGTCTTCGTATATATGTATGTATTTATGAGAATTCGGACATTATATTAACATCAGACCAGGCGGTATGCCACTTGGTGGCGAAAATCACGATTTTCATCTTTCGTGTAGTGTGTGCAGATTAAAAGTAATGCACGAAATAATGAAAACCCAGGAAAAGGTTACACCTTTACTACGATATATGTTTCAACATATAAATCACGAATGAATTATGAAATATGTTAATTCCAAATCGCATCATATTTCTGGAAATAATTCACAGACGCGCAGACATGCACTTACATCGTTGCACTTAACCCTGGGACGGAGGTTTGCCGCCTCATACCAGTTATTATCGGAGTCGGAATCTGATTACTATTCGTGTCAGACAATAAATAATGGTTATACTAATAATACAATTTATTCAGATAACAATAATAAAAATTCTAAGTAACTATTATAATATTAACCTAAAAAATATATATATAAACTAAACTAAACTAAAAACTATATATACAATAGGTCGGTTGAACTATCTGAATGGCTTAGCATTACAGATAGTTCAACCGATCCCCGTTGTCCGGCAACGTGCCCAAAATGCTGGCGGCATTTCCCCTCTGGATCGCTAGGCTGATCCTTTGGGCGAAATACAGGCCAGCATTTTGGTCACGTGTGGACTCCACGAGCCGCCCCGACAGGTCTTTATAAATTTCCATGGCTCCCGGCCCCCACGGACCCAGCGTCTCTACCCCAAACGGCACAAATAGGTAGCCTCTGTCGAGGCCACTATATTTGCGCCGCTTGAGGGATTCAGCCACTGCAGCAGCGCCACTCGCCCGTTGTGATGTTTCAGGAAGATGGGAAGGTGCCAGCGTATCCACGCATGTGGCATCCCAAACTAAGAGCCTTCCCATCTTCCAAGGAATGAGAGTCATTCCGTCAGGCCTTTTTCCATCATCGCGCATTAGCCCATTCGGCTCTAATACTGCGGCGACGTTGGAACTTCCAAAGGCCAAAAAATAAATAAAATATATATAAATGGTTATACTTAAATTAAATTAGGGATTGAAATGTCAGACCTAATCTTTAATGCTGTTTGTTAATCTGGATCTACTTTTTAAACTTACACGGTTTGTATACATATTAATTCTCTACCCAAAGGTTGTCTGGAAGAGATCGCTTTGAGCGATAAGACCGCCAATTGTAATATTAACGATATTAGCCTATTTCTTTTGTGTAATTCTTTTCTTTTTTGCAATAAAGAATATTTATCTTATCTTATTAATTAGATAAAATAAATTCTTCCTCTATTTAGGGACTATGATACACGATTGGACAAACTTCGCTCGATAGAAAAAAAAATCACAAACATACCCTTTCCATGTCTTTTAAAATGAAAATTATGTCTAAACTGAAATAGTTATTCATACAAAATATAATTAAAATGTAGGGTATAAAAACGAGAGCTTGTTTTAAAGAAATCTGATTTTGGTTGACGTATTTCTATTTCTCTGCCTTTTTTTGTTAACCTATAAATTGTTCCACTGCTGGGCAAAGGTCTCCCCCCTCCTCTTCCATCCATCCCTGTCCTGAGCCTCTTCCAGCCACCCATCCCTGTATCTAACGATATCGTCTATCCACCTACGCCGCGATCTGCCTCGACGCCGGCGACCGTCCGATGGCACCCATTCTGTGACAGTCCGGGCCCATCGGTCTGTCTTTATGCATTCAAAATTCATAAGAATACAAATATGGAGACACTGTGCCGTGCTCTTCACTCCGCCGCTGCGGCACATCTTCTGTCTCACTCTCGAGATTGACAGACAGTGCCTTAATGATGTCACTGGCTACTCCTAAAGCCAACACGTCAATATTAACCACACCTATTTAATTAACGTGATACATGTCTCCGCTTCGCATCTGATAGGTAACCCTCGGTAACACTCGGGAGCTGTCAGATCTGGCTCGGCGCCAAACGTGAGTATTATGATATTATCCGAATGTTACTTTGGGAAACCGTGAGTTGCATCTTTAGGATAGTTTTGGTTCTCTTGAAAATTGCGGGAAACGACGGTTGCGAAATTATTTGACAATTTTCCTTTTAATGTCTACAGGGACTATTTTGTGTTTAATATCACGTTAAATTAATCAGAAAATGTTCGCGAATGACAGTACGGTGAAGTTATTTGATTATTTGTGCAAGATCTGAAGTTTCAAGCTTTTATCAAGAGTTCCCGCTACGAGCTCGGGAGTGAACGTGACTGTCGAGCTGCTTCGTCCAGAGTGATGACGCTACGGAGTCTCCTCTGGATGAAGACATGAAGACGCGGCTACCCAGGGTGAAGACGCTACTGCGACTCCCCTGGGGGAAGATGGAAGACTATTGAATATATTGAATTTTCTGTAACATGACATTGGCAAATGACGAACTGTCCATTTCCATTAATAAAATAAATAAATAAATAGGATAGTTTTTGCATAAACAGGATGTTTTGGTTGAAGAAACTATATGTACTTATTTAATTTTTAGGCACTATGGCGAACAAGTGGTCCATCGTATTACGATACCTATACCGAAGCCCAAATCAAGTGTCTTATTTTGTAAACAAAAAACTACCCTACCATACGAACATTTTAAACTGTTCTGTGATTATTGCATAGTTATTTTCTCATTATTAGATCGGATCACTTCATTTTCACAATGATGAAAAGGTTCGATCAATCAGTTCCTTCAGTGCTACATTACTATAAGTAATTAGACGATCATATTTGTTTACAACGATGGAGTAAGTGCGTTCTAATGTGGAGACCCCGGACGGGTAGAAGAAGCGTGGGCAGTCCGGCCATATGGTCCGACGACATCAAGAGAGTTGCTGGCTGGGTGTGGACCAGACAACCTTGCGATCGGGCCGCATGGAGGATTCATGGAGAGGCATATGCCCAGGAGTGGGCTGCTGTATGCTGAAGAAGAAGATTTGTTTTCAAAATAAGACACTTGATTGGGGCTAAGGTATAGACTACCTAGGTCTATACCTTAGTCACAATCAAGTGTATTTTTATGTACAATTATATATACTCCTCAGTCTATTTGCATGTCCCCACTGCTCGGGCACAGACCTTCCCTATCGGTGGTCTGTGGACTGTGGGTGGTTCAGTTGGTAAGAGCGTGCCACGGAATGCTAGGTCGTAGGTTCAAGGCTAGTTTTTAGGGTTCCGGTACAAGAGGAAAAAAGGAACCCTTATAGGATCACTTTGTTTATCTGTCTTTCTGTCCAGACCCTTTTCTCAGAAACCTGTGGACGGATCAAGTTGAAATTTATACCAAATACACAGGTTTGCAACCTCATGCAGCCGTGAAAAAAATCAAGCTTCTATGTCAACGCAATCAAAAGATATGATCGGTTATGTCGAATTTTGGCGCATATTTGTATGAAAACGCAACAAACTCAAAACGGGTACTTCCCGTTGACCTAGAATCATGATATTTGGCAAGAAGCTAGGTCTTACACAGCACAAGAAGGATAAAATCCGAAAACTGTAAATGGCATTGCCAGATTTCAATGGAGCTTTGCCCCACCTATACAAAACTGCGTGTACATTGAAGCGTGTATCATTTTGTTGGGGACTTATTACAGGTTTCATATTGTATAATCATAATCAAGGAGTTGCGAGAGTAGTAGAAAATGATAACAAAGACAATGGATATTACGCCTCGATTTTTTAATGTTTAACGCTCAGCACTATCTATTACATTGTCTGATGGTGGGCCCACAATAAAAAAAATATGTCACGTTACAATGAATGATTAGCGGAAAAACTAAGGGGATAACGTACAAAGACTTTTAAAATTGATTTTTCGACGCGCAACTTGTACAAAACTTTATTTTAAACCAATAATTTTAATAAAAAAACGGAGATTTTTTACATTTATTCGTTATGTTGTACAACTTGCAGTTCATGGTGGGGCAGAAAGTGGCATGGTCATTTGAAATTACATCCCTCCAAAAATATTTTTTTGTTTTTACAAAATGCACGTAATATTTTGATAATGACAAAGTTAAGTTTGTCTCTAAATCTAGTTGTATCTTTTCGTTAGAGCAAAGTTACGGGGTTAAGTTGCGTTGCACGGAAGCCTCGGGGCGCGAGGCAGACTCACACTTAGCCGTTTTTTTTCTCACAGCTGTCAGTGTCACTTTGAAACCTCCTCAGTGAACCCTGGATTCATATTCCTCATCTCAGGTGGCCCGCGTGGGTTGACAAAGCTGTTTTCACGTTTTGTACGTGGGTGGTGTTAATGGGATGTTTCATTTCCATCTCACAGTAAAAACGGTGTTTTCATTGATATTTCGTTGACGTAAAGTCGTTGCTGTAAAACAGTGTAAACAATTGAAAGTTCTAAAATTAACTTCGCTTGTTAGACATAAATGTTACTTAAAAGTTATTCTACGGTTAAGCCACGGTCGGTGACATGCTATTGTGTATTTATTTATTTTATTAATGGTCTCTACAGTACGTCATTTGCCAATGTCATGTTACAGAAAATTCAATATATTCAATAGTCTTCTATCTTCCTCCAGGGGAGTCGCAGTAGCGTCTTCACCCTGGGTAGCCGCGTCTTCATGTCTTCATCCAGAGGAGTCGCCGTAGCGTCATCACTCTGGCCGAAGCAGCTCGACAGTCACGTTCACTCCCGAGCTTAAAGCGGGAACTCTTGATAAAAGCTTGAAACTTCAGATCTTGCATAAATAATCCAATAACTTCACCGTACTGTCATTCGCGAACATTTTCTGATTAATTTAACGTGATAATAAACACAAAATAGTCCCTGTAGACATTTTTAAAAGGAAAATTATCAAATAATTTCGCAACCGTCGTTTCCCGTCATTTTCAAGAGAACCTCTGCTATTGTGTAACTAACAGTGACAGCAAGCTCATTCCCATTTCAATATTGTTCAAATTCAATCTTAAAGTCGTCTTTAAAAAGAATTAAAATCATTCCAGTACTATCAGAGTGGTGATTTTAAGGTGAGTTTAAGGTTGAAATTGAATGATAAATGTGCTGATATTCAAGTAACGGCAATATAACTTCACAATTAAAGCATTTGGTTTAAAAAAGTTAACAACCAACATGTTTTTTCTGCGTGAGTTTATGCCGACATAGTTTTGTATGCAGAACGAGGACTACTGTTTCACCTTAAGGGCCTGACATGAGCCAACTACTAGCGCTGCCAATCCTAAAAAAAACTTCGAAATAATATTTTTTTTTTAATAAAGCTATGTACACAATCTTTATTAGAATAAATACTATTTTTAAATGCTTATTTATAACGTGATTCAATGTCGGTAAGTTGTAGTTCGCATAATTGCGAAAAACGGCCGTTTTAGCATATTTGTGAACTACTTACAACTGGTCGCAATTATGTCAGGTATTGTATATTGAAAATAGTATTTATCTTAATAAAGATTGTGTACTAAAAATTATTAAATTGGAAGATATTATTTTTTTAAGTATGGCGGCGCTAGTTGGCTCATGGAAGGCCCTTACTTAATGTCATCTGTGTCTTATTAACGTTTTTTGAATAAAGTGTGAAAATGACAAATATATATTATATTAGACTTTGTGACTGCAATAAATCAGTTGAATTTGAATTGAATAAATGTGACACGAAGAAGAGCTCGGTGGCTTAGTGGTTGGGTCAATGGACTTGCAATACGGAGGTCCCAGGTTCGATTCCCAGCCAGGGCAGCCATGCACCAATGAGTTGTCCTCGGTTTTTTTTTCGACGGAAAAACTTACGTACATTTACCGAGCGCTCTCAAAACGGTGAAGGGAAACATCGTGATGAAACCTGCATGTCGTAGAAGAAAAAAAAATCTAAGGCATGTGAAATCAGCCAATCCGCAGTGGGTCCGCATGGTGGATCATGGCCCCAGCTCCCTCGATGTAAGGGAAGGTCTGTGCCCGAGCAGTGGGGACATATAGATAGACTGATGATGTGAAAATGACAAAACTCGCGGTGTACCTACGACGAAAGGTTAACCTGGTTTGTAGCTAACAACATTATTTTCTTTTTCAGATAATCAACGACGGAGCAGCTTTGCTATTTGCCGATGAGATGAAACAAGTTCTGGAACGATATCTATTCGGAATATGCCCGCAAACGTTCAAGGTATCTACTTGATTTAAGGGCCTTCCATGAGCCAACTAGCGCCGCCAATCTTGAAAAAAAATATCTTCCAATTTTATTAAAAAAGCTATTTACAAAATGTTTATTTGGATGAATAGGTACTATTTTTCAATATACAATACATATGATAATTGCGACAAGCTAAGTTGTAGTTCACAAATGTGCCAAAAACGGCCGTTTTTCGCAATTATGCGAACTACAACTTACCGACATTGAATCACGGTATAAATAAGTATTATTAATCTTTGGATTCTCTGTAACATGACTTTGGCAAATGACGTAGGTACACACGAAGACAGAGATAAGTATACAGGGGGCCTCATTAAGGTTGAGATTTTCTCAAGAACCCCTGGACTGATTTCAATAATTCTTTTACAGTACATAGTTTTAACTTTTATCCATCTAACAGTGAAATAATTATTGCAATAGGTAAAGTAGTTTTTGAGAAAAGCTCATCCTTAAAAACTCTACTGTACACCTTTCTCTGTCTTCGACCGTACCTACGGTCGATTCCGTTAAACTAAATAAATAATGCAACAGTCCCAGACAGGTAGCTAAAGGTTCAAGCAGTCCCGTTGGTTGCAGATGCCTGTTGGCCGCGCTAAGAACAGCACCGCGCCCGTTTGTGACTTGGATACCGAGCAACAGGAGCTGGCGGGCAGGTACGATTGATCGAGATGACACATCTTGTGTGTCATAGTGTCCTGGTACTTGTGATGTGACTTAAAGAGCTGGGGCTTCTGACCGAGCGGAGACAGCAGGTGTTGGAGCATGCTGGACCGTGTTTTTATGATACTTCGGGGTAGCCATTGTCGCCTGGTACTTTTATTGACATTTATTTATTTATTTATTCTTAGGAAGATTTACAGCTATTTCATACTAATATAGATAACAACTATGAGTAACTGTAAGCCAATTACAAATCTCCACACATGCATGTCATAGTGTCCTGGTACTTTAAAGGATACGTAAAGAGCTGAGGCTTCAGACCGAGTGGAAACAGCGGGTGTTGAAGCATACACTTCGGGGTAGCCATGGTCTCCTGGTGCTTTTAATGCCAATTCATCATCATCAGCCCGTATCAGTCCACTGCTGGACGCAGGCCTCTCCCAAGGCGCCACTCCACCCACTCGCCCCACAGACACACGCGGGGCCGCAGGCTAATGAAAAAAAGCTAGCTTTTCAAGTTGATAACAGATGGCGTGGCACTCGTGGCAGGAAGTCACTAAAATACACCGGGACCATTTATTTATTTATTTTATTAATGGACTCGACAGTTCGTCATTTGCCAATGTCATGTTACAGAAAATTCAATGTATAATAGTCTTCTATCTTCCTCCAGGGGAGTCGCCGTAGCGTCATCACCCTGGGTAGCCGCGTTTTCTTGTCTTCATCCACAGGAGTCGCCGTAGCGTCAATCACTGTGGACGAAGCAGCTCGACAGTCACGTTCACTCCCGAGCTCGTAGTGGGAATCTTGACCATGGCGCCAAACTTCAGATCCTGCTTGAATTCTCCAATAACTTCACCATACTGTCATTCGCGAACATTTTCTGATTAATTTAACGTGATATTAAACACAAAACACCCACTGTAGACATTAAACTGAAAATTATTAAATAATTTCGCAACCGTCGTTTCCCGCCATTTTCAAAAAGCCCCACACCGGGACCATGAAATAATTATTGTTAATATCAGCTTAATATTTTATGTTTTGAATTGAGTAATTTTAAACAATACAATTTATTACTTTTAATAGGTACCACACAAAAATAGACATTCAATTAATAAACAAGGTTAGCCCGTGCATTGATGCTCTTTAATTTTGAGGTGCGAAGTCGAGCAATCAGCGCCATCTACCCGAGCTAGCGGTACTATTTTTGTTTCATAAATGTGTCCTTGAAACTCTCTCATTAGACCACCTGGGGGTTGTGACCGCGACTTCCAATCGTTATCGTAATCGCTTTCAATTTGTCACATGGACGCTATACATTGCTGCTATGTTTTCGCAAGTTTTAACAAACGGCAACGAAACGCAGCAATGCATATCGTTCAAGTGTCAAAATGAAAACGATAACCATAACGATTGAAGTCGCGGTCACACCCCAGCAATGTATAGCGTCCATGTGTCAAATTGAAAGCGATAACGATTGGAAGTCGCGGTCACCCCACTGTTGTGCGAAGCTGTCTTTAATTTGTGAAGTATTGCCATCATAAAAACGTTCTCGATTATTCTAGACTGGCAACATTAGCGCTGCGCGTGCACTCGGCCGCCCGCGCCGACTGCGCGCGGCTCGGCGCGGCGCTGGCCAACTCGCTCGGTGAGCTAGCGCGGACGGCAGCGAACAGACACGCGTTCTCTGCGGGTACGTAGCACCAGAATAACAGGGGCTGGGGTTATCGTTATCGTTTTCATTTTGTCACTGACACATTGCTGCGTTTCGTTGTCGTTTGTTAAAACTTGCGAAAACATAGCAGCAATGTATAGCGTCCATGTGTCAAATTGAAAGCGATAACGACTGAAGTCGCGGTCACACCACATTACTATAATAATCAAGCGCGGATCTACCGCTGTGAACACTATGGGCATGCCCACAACCCTAATAGACTTAATATACACATAGCGATCCTGGCATACAATACCACACATAGCGGTTCTGGCATACAATAGCACACATACCGCTCGACGTACGTAATAGTCCTTCCGTCGGCATCTTCAAGAAACGGCTAAAAGAACACTACTTATCCCTGGTCTCTAAGCAGTATGCAAAGTAGTATATGTATTATATTTTATGTAATGTAAATTTTAGTATGTAAGTATATATATATATAATGTAGTACTTATTTAAGTAAGGATAATATTATTTATGTTAATATGGTATTTATTATGTGTTAAATAATTATTTAGTAGCAGTTATATGTACCTATTTTATTTATTGGTATTCTCCTTCAATATATTAAATTTTGTGCACGTAAGCTTGTATGTCTACTACTTATGTATCTATATGGTTTTCTTTTAATTAACTAGGCTTTGCTGGAAGAAATCTCTCCTAAGAGATAAGCACGCCTGTGTACATCCTTTCTCACTGTCACTTATATAAAAATATGTTTCGTGTACAATAAAGAATAAACGAATAAACGAATAAACATAGCGATCCTGGCATACAATAGCACACATAGCGGTCCTGGCATACAATAGCACACATATTCTGGCATGCTATAGCACACATAGTTATCCTGGCATACAATAGCACACATAGCGATACTGGCATACAATAGCACACATATCCTTTATTTTTTTTACTTGGGGAAATGCTTTTACGCATCCCACCGCGCCAATAAGGAGGGGCGCGCGGTGAGTATGTGGGACTCCCGTCATGTACGTACGGTCCTATACCCACTAAAACCCCAAGGTGTTCAACTCACCGCGTTTGGACGAGGTTGTGGGAACGCAGCGCCAAATACCACAACCTCGTCGGCGGCCGCCCGCGTGGGCCCGTCTTCGGGTTTATACCCCTAAACCTCCGCTTAAGGCGTACGGCCCGGGGCATGCCCACAACCCTAATGACTTAATATACACAGCGATCCTGGCATACAATAGCACACATAGCGATCCTGGCATATAATAGCACACATAGCGATCCTGGCATACAATAGCACACATAGCGATCCAGACATAAAATAACACACACAGCGATCCTGGCATACAACAGCACACATATCCTGGCATACAATAGCACACATAGCGATACTGGCATACAATAGCACACATAGCGATCCTGGCATACAACAACACACACATCCTGGCATAAAATAGCACACATATCCTGGCATATACAATGTCACAATTTTCCTCTGACATAATTTAAAATTAAGGTTTTCCCATTGTAACTTATAACTACCCTCCTTTCCAGCTGCCACGAACGACGCGAAGAAACGCAAGCTCTCCAAGAGTCAGAAGGCCAAGCTGCAGGCGAAGCAGCGCACGGCTCTGGCGGTCAAAAAGAAGGCCGCGGCCGCCGCCGCAGCGGCCGCAGCCAAAATGGCGTCCTCTTAGATAGATATTTAAGGACCAGCTTCCTTACCATGAACTCTTATATCAGGATTACTTCAATAATACTTTATTATTTCGCACCATGACGACCTTAAAGTAAGCGTATTAAGGCCTTCCTGCTTCCATGAGCCAACTAGCGCCGCCAATCTTAAAACAATAATATCTTCCAATATAATCAACTTTATTGAAAAAACTATTTACGAAATGTTTATTACGATAAATACTATTTTTTAAATAAAAATGACCACCATGAGTTTGCGGCGCTTGCCGTGGAAACGATGGGCCCGTGGTCCTCTGACACAAAAAAATAGTGCATGAAATCTCGACCAGGCTGATCCACGCCTCCGGCGACCTGAGGGCTGGCGCATACCTCTCGCAAAGGCTTAGCCTGGCCATACAGAGAGGTAATGCAGCCAGCGTCCTCGGCACGATGCTTTGTGGAGGGGAGCTGCACGACGACGTGTACCTTTTATAATGTTCTATTTACCCTATTTTAATTATTTTAAATTTTGAGAATAAAATTTTTTTAAATGCTTATTTTATATTTTCAATGATATTATTTTTTCAAGATTGGCGGCGCTAGTTGGCTCATGGAAGGCTCTTAAGGAAGTTATGGTACCTAATAACAAAGTAATATTGAAGTAATCCTGCTATAAGAGGTCATGGTAAGGGGTTGGGGTGCTTGTCCTTGAATTCATTCGACAAATTGAAACTGGGGGTTGTACTCATGATAAATATTGAATTGGTAAGGTTTTTTAGTAAATCAAAACTGCAAAAAAATTTAACTAAGTACGTCACCAGTCACATAATGACCTTAGAAATGACCATTAGGTCAAATTCCAGTGAAATAAATCGTTGCAAACAATTAAAAGTACCTTAAAATATAAAAAAATCTAAAGCACAGTAACGATGCACATCAAATTAATATTTTTTTGATAGAATTTGAATTACGCATTATCAATGCTCGGTGAATAAATTAGAACATGATGAAAAAATTCTTGCCGTGGGCAGGACTTGAACCTGCGACCTTGTCATCGTGACACGCTCTTACCAACTGAGCCACCACAGGCCACGCCACGCCCACCGAAAATCTTCATCGCTTTATACATACAGGGTATGTTACGCAACTCCATCTATCGGACAATAGTAGTAGTATTCCGACAACCATGTCTAACATTCGGTTAGAAACATGATTTATGATGATGCGCTCCTATTTTTACTCAGAATTTGAATTACGCATTATCCATGCTCGGTGAATAAATTAGAACATGATAAAAAAAAGAATTTTTTCATCATGTTCTAATTTTTTTGATAGTTGAATTTACTGTAAATATTTTTTTATTTTTCCCCCAAATTGTTTAATTTACTTAAACGCTGTGCAGAATTAATGTATGTCACAAGCCTAACATCCATTTAATTTTATCGAATGAATTCAATGCTACTCCGTATAGGTACGCAGATAACCTAACCTAGGTTTATGTTAGGTTAGCCCCGATGAAATCATACCATGAGTCATGGCGCGCCAAACAGAGACGCAGCTATACCAACACAATAGCGCTGTCCCTGTCACGCTATGACATGGTATGATTTGATCGTTTTGAGAACGGTAATGGGCAGTGGGGTGACCGCGACTTCCAATCGTTTGACACTTGAACGATATACATTGCTGCGTTTCGTTGTGGTTTGTTAAAACTTGCAAAAACATAGCAGCAATGTATAGCGTCCATGTGTCAAATTGAATGCGATTACGATTGGAAGTCGCGGTCACCCCACTGATCATTATTATAAGTTGTTATTGTTAAGCATATATTTATTAAGGTAGGTAATGTATAGTAACTAAATTATAATGTATATTTTAGAGTTATACATGTTTTTTTAATAAATTAATAATAATTTAAAAATTGTTTTTTTTAATCCCTCTATCTTTTTAAACACATGAATATGGAAACTTAAGAATGTGCTATTCTTGTGCTTTCTAGTAGGTAGTCAAATTTTAAATTAATTAATACGAATTTGACTTGCGATACGGAGGTCCTAGGTTCGATTCCCAGCCAGGGCGGCCATGTACCAATGAATTATCCTCGACGGAAAAACTTACGTACATTTGCCGAGTGCTCTCAAAAAAACGGTGAAGGAAAATCATCGTGATGAAACCTGCATGCCGTAGAAGAAGAAAAAATCTAAGGCATGTGAAATCCGCCAATCCGCGGTGGACCCGCGTGTTGGATCATGGCCCCAGCTCCCTCAATGTAAGGGAAGGTCTGTGCCCAAAGAACAAAGTTGTTCAGTTACCGATACTGAACACCCTCCCTTCGGCTTCATACACCCTTTACGTTACACCCTGTATATAATAAATAATATGAATAAAACAATAGATTTATTACAAAAATGCCATTTATTTACAAAATATTCGTACAAAATTCATGTTCTGTCTTAAGTTTACACATTAAACTACATGCTTACAGCTAATATTGGAGTATTTAGAAAATCTAGTCTTGTGGTTACATTTTTCATAAGGCTACATTACAGAACACTACGTATTATTACGCCATAGTATAAAGCCTTCTTTAAAAAAAACATTTCTTCAAATATAATCAATTTTTAAATTTATTAGATAGAGGTGCTCACAAGTTCAAAGTCGCTCAGCTAGCTATGGAAAGAGCTATGCTTGGAATTTCTCTGTTAGATAGAATAAGAAACGAGTATATCCGCCAGAAGACAAAAGTGGTTGACATTGCTCATAGAATCAGTAGACTGAAGTGTCAGTGGGCTGGTCACTGTCGTAGAACCGATAACCGATGGGGAGACGAGTTCTCGAATGGAGGCCACGAACGGGTACACGTAGTGTGGGACCAGATGGAGGGATGACCTTCGCAAGATGGCTGGCAGGGCCTGGATGCAGGCCGAGAGTAGGGTTGAGGGGCGCGCTTTGGGAGAGGCCTGCGTCCAGCAGTGGACTGATACGGGCTGATGATGATGATGATGAGAGGTGCTCGAAGCCCAGTTGCGAGTATACGTTGAAAACGATCGTACGGTGGAACACAGAGAAAGGTGTACAGGAGTTTTTAAGGTTGAGATTTTCTCATAAACTACTTGACCTATTGCAAAAATTCTTTCACTGTTTGATAGATAAAAGTTAAAACTATGTAACTGTAAAAGAATTATTAAATTCAGTCCAGTAGTTTTTGAGAAAATGTCAACCTTATTGAGGCCCCTTGTGTACTTAACTTCAAGTTAAGCAACGTTGGTCAGGACCTGTGGTTCTCAAAACGATCAAATCATACCATGTCATAGTGATCGTGACAGGGGGACAGTGCTATTGCGTTGGTATAGCGGCGTCTCTGTTTGGCGCGCCATGACATGGTATGATTTGATCGTTTTGAGAACGGTAATACTGGATGGGTGACCGCTAGTGACACTTTCATCTGAGCCCCTCCGTGCCTCGGGGCGCACGTTAAGCAGTTGGTCCCGGTTGTTGTCGCTCGTCGTTAGGCCACGTCAAAGGCCTACGGGCGGCCTGAATAACTCTGACAAATAGGTTTGGTCACAAAACCACACGAGATTTTTTTTATGATGATAAATATCTATCTGTGGGACAGGACTTGAACCTGCGCCCTTGTTATTCCGTGACACGCTCTTACCAACTGAACAACCACACCGATCTCTCCAAAAAAAGTGAGTGTTATCCACACAAAGTCGCGCCCTGCACGAGTCTTGCGACCAGTTAAAATGCATGCCCTGCCATATTTTCTGGGCATTTTAACCTACTGGACGTTAACGACAGCAGAAAATGGGGCGGGGCATGCGTTTTAATTGGTAGCGGGCCGCAAGCAGATCGTGCCTGTGTATGTCAGGCTATAATAATGGGTTTTTATGTTTTTATTACATACTAGCTGTACGCAACTTCGTTTGCGTAGAGGAGGAGGATGGAGGAGATCAGGAGGCAGATCTTCCTCTCTGGATCCTTGTTTCCACGTCACATACCGCCATGGCTTATAGCCTATGAGCTGTCCGGATATTTCAGCTATCTCCTAGTGAAACTCCCATCAAAATCCCTTCAGTAGTTATGGCGTGATACTTGCACAAAGTCACAGACAAAAATTCTAAAAATTAGTGTTTTGGCATCAGTATCGATCCTAAAACACATTACAATTATTCTTTTCAAAAAATATCTAATGTACAGACACAACTTTTTTACAGTCTTATTATATGTATAGATATCAAGATATCACTATTATAAATCAATAATTAAAGAATCTTAATTAAGTAAAGTAGGTACATTATGTTAAAAAGCGTTAATTAAAATAATACAATTAAAATGCGTTTAATACTGTTTAGATTTGGTTTTATGGTAATTTCTGAACGAATATATTAGAAACATAGTTTTACCTGACTGCGGAAGAAGGAGGGTTATGTTCTTCGAGTGTAAGTATGTATGTATGTCACAGCCCAAATCAAGTGTCTTATTTTGTAAACAAATATGATCGTCTAATTACCTGTTGTGATGTAACACTGAAGGAACTGATTGATCGAACCTGTTCATCATTGTGAAAATAAAGTTATCCGATCTAATAATGTTGGGTTTAAGCTTGTTTTTGGACGCAATTATCTCGCAATGTTTCTTATATCTTCGTTCAGATCAAAAAACTCCGGTTTCAAACATGTTTTTATTCAAATTATTACATGTACACAGATTAAAAACACTTGTTTAGTTGAAGTCGGTGTTCACAGACAGTTTCGACAGATTTCGACGGTCTTTTTCCTTCGTGCACTACGGAGCAACGCTCTATGGGCCAATTCGGAAATCAACCAAAAAAGTAAGTTTAATCCGTGAACATATCATAATTTGACTTAATGGATCAAGCTGGCCTTGGATTCATTCGACAAAATCAAATGGATGGTTAGGCTTATGACATACATTAATTCTGCACAGCGTTTAAGAGCCTTCATAGAGCCAACTAGCGCCGCCAATCTTAAAAAAATAATATCTTCCAATAATAAAGAGAATAATAATAATTATTTACAAAATGTTTATTAAGATGAATACTATTTTTCAATATACAATACATGGCATAATTGCGACAAGCTAAGTTGTAGTTCACAAATGCGCCAAAAACGGCAGTTTGTCGCAATTATGCGAACTACAACTTACCGACATTGAATCACGTTATAAATAAGCATTTAAAAAATAGTATTTATCGTAATAAACATTTCGTAAATAGCTTTTTTAATAAAATTGATTATATTGGAAGATATTATTTTTTTAAGATTGGCGGCGCTAGTTGGCTCTATGAAGGCTGTTACTGGGCAAAATTAAAAAAAAATTATTTACATACAATAAATTCATCTGTTTTTTACTTTTGAAGGTATTTTTAATTGTTTGCAACGATTTCTTTCACTGGAATTTGACCTAATGGTCATTTCTAAGGTCATTGTGTGACTTGGGACGTAATTAGTTCAATTTTTTTACAACTTTGATTTACTAAAGAACCTTACCAATATACTCAATATATTTATTGCATTCCATAAGTTATAATACAGATGTTCACATACTTAACATTAAAATGTTACAAAGTTCTTTATGGACCTTGTTTAGGCACAGCAATATAAGAGAGAGACGACATTTCTTGTTCAAATATAATGTAATTTGCAGTAACTAAGAAGTAGTAGGTAGCGATTGTTTATTATATTTTCTCATTTAGAAATTCATCTACTGTGTGTTGTTTTAGCAGTCGTATTTAATATTTATCATTGTAACCCCAGTTTCAATTTGTCGAATGAATTCAAGGACACCCCGTATAGTTAAATGTATCTATTCATAATAATATACATATTAATTAAGATTATTGGACAATGAACTAATGAGTGCTAATAATTAGTTAAAAAATAAATGCATTAAAAAGTCCTATAAAAATACTGGTATACGTCATTTTGTACATACGTTAAAGGATCTTAATTCGACCTAATCCTCTTTGCCGCCTTACCACGAACTCTTATAGCAGGATTACTTCAATAATACTTTGTTATCGTACGGTGGAACACAGATAAAGGTGTACAGGAGACTTTTTAAGGTTAAGATTTTCTCAAAAACTACTTGACGTATTGCAAAAATTATTTCACTGTTTGATAGATAAAAGTTAAAACTATGTAACTGTAAAATAATTATCAAATTCGGTCCAGTAGTTTTTGAGAAAATCTCAACCTTATTGAGGCCCCCTATATACTTATCTCTGTCTTCGACTGGACCATGACGACCTTAAAGTAAGCTTATTAAGGACGTCATGGCACGATAACAAAGTATTATTGAAGTAATCCTGCTATAAGACTTCATGGTAAGGCTCCAGGCAGATTGAATGAAAGCCTTTGCTAAAAGCGTCATGCTTTTTATCATAATTATCAGATTTCTTATCGTCATTTACCGATATTTATAGTAATTTTGTCAATGTCATCGAAATGATCGGATTATTATAGATTCTTCTAATATTTACAGATAATTATCTGATTTCTTATCGAATTTTACTTATTTTTATCAAAATAATCTGAATTCTTATCTGTCATTCTAATTTATATTGATTCTTATCGAAATGATCTGTTTTCTTATCGAAATTATCTGATTTCTTATCGAAATGATCTGATATTTTATCGAAATAATCTGATTTTTTTTACGAAATGATCTGATTTCTTATCGAAATGATCTGATTTCTTATCGAAATGATCTGATTTCTTATCGAAATGATCGGATTTCTTATCGAAATGATCGGATTTAATATAGAAATTATCCGATTTCTTATCATTTGATTTTTTATAATGGTCGATTGCTTGTGAAAAACTAATATACTATACATCTTATATCCGTAATTGGAATCTAAATATCACTTGTTACAAAGACAGAGGTGGATTATTTTATTACTATACGCTAAATCTATAAGGCATATCTACAAGTTTGCGAAACATAATAACACAGACCACTTACCCAATAGCATTGATCTCCTATAAAAAACTAGATACACAGTCTGCCTTCTAAAATGTCCGAGCGAAAAAAAGGTCCAAACGGATGAATGGACCCTCATTTGCTTTATTGGACATTATTTGGACGTTTTTTAAATTGTTTTAGTAAGACCTTTGTGGGTTCTCTTGAAAATGGCGACGGTTGCGAAATTATTAGATAATTTTCCTTTTAACGTCTACAGGGACTATTTTGTGTTTAATATCACGTTAAATTAATCAGAAAATGTTCGCGAATGACAGTACGGTGAAGTTATTGGATTATTTTAGCAAGATCTGAAGTTTCAAGCTTTTATCAAGAGTTCCCGCTACAAGCTCGGGAGTGAACGTGACTGTCGAGCTGCTTCGTCCAGAATGATGACGCTACGGCGACTCCTCTGGATGAAGACATGACGACGCGGCTACCCTGGAGGAAGATAGTAGACTATTGAATATATTGAATTTTCTGTAACATGACATTGGCAAATGACGAACTGTCCTTTGTGTATCTAGTTGTTTATAGGAGATCACTTACCCAATAGACATGAAATCGGTACAGCAAGCGAAACATTCTGTCAACGATGAGCGCATAGAGACGAAGCGGGGGACAGGGGTGCCGTATTAAAGAGATGCGTACATGTCGATAGTATCTCTAGGTGCCACGTGTCGCGAGGCAATGTTGCCCTCATGTGCGGGCAGACACGGGTCTCCTGTTACAGGTCTATGGGGTAAGTGGTCTGGGCATAATAATATACAGGCCACGTTAATAAAAATCATCTAATTGGTACTTAAATAAATAAGTTATTATATCGCACAGGTTAATTCGCTATTTGTGCCGATTCTGCAGCCAGGCACGCTAAATGACAATGCCAGATTCTGCCCCACCAAGCGCAACCACCAAGACTTCAAGCGCAAGTTGTACAAGATAACGAATAAATGTGTATCTCCGTTTTTTATTAACATTATTGGTTTAGTGAGTCGAAAAAAACAGCCTTATTAAGAATTCAGAAAATAGTAAGAAATCGAAGCGAATTATTCATTGTTTTTGTTATTCTTCTATAGGAGTTGCGAGAGTAGTAGAAAATGATACTGATTATGATTATGCAATATGAAACCTGTAATAAGTCTCCAACAAAATGATAGGTACAGTTTAAATGGTCCCGTAGTTTTGTAGGTGGGGCAAAGCTCCATTGAAATGTGTCTGTTAATCATTTAACTCATTTAGTGATTTAAGTTACCCCACCGTTTAGGCGTGTCCCTTTCTATCTTAACCTTTTTAACGAAGTGTAAAAGGGATAGCAACACGATATAAGTGAGGTTTAACTAGGTTTATGATTAACAGCAATGAAGGGTTTTCAAGGTTACATTTAATAAAGAAATAAATCCCGCTCGCCCCGGTAGATGGCACTGACTGGTCTGATGTCAACATTAAACGCGTTGTTATTGCTTGTAACTTGGGCTTGTCGTATTTCATACCTAGTATTAATTTGTACTGTATTGTTTAAATTACACAAACAAACCAATAATAATAAATTATTCAGCTGACATTGATTTTTTTCATGGTGCTGTGTTTTTTACAATGATATCGCACTTCGGTGCAACGCCATCTATTATCAACTTAAAAAGCTTGGTTTTTTCTTACAACTGTCACTTTGAAAACCCCTTGTTACGGAGCAATTCGGGTTTACAGATATTATATTACAGTTTATTTTGTAGTTCCAAATAAATTAATTGTTAGCCAATAATAAAATAAAATTTTGCACAATTAATACAAAGTCACAACAACAAAATTTCTATAATAAGAGGAATGTAAAATTTTCATTAAAATCATTCGAAAATACTTATCATATTATATTTAGAATTCACGAAGTCACAAAACATTACTCTCTTAATTCCAGCAGTCGGAAAAATCTAGGAATATCACCAAATGTCTTGTTTTGCAAATGGACTGTGACATTTAGAATTTTATGTTTATTTCCTCATAAATATTACTCCAAAGAATAATTCTAAGATTAAATTAATTGTTGGGCGAATTATAAACTTGTTTTGCGAATAATTCTATACAAATTAATACCTTTAAAATACGCTTATACTAAAATTAGATTCTACTGGCCTTAAAGTAGTTTGTTCGAATTCCTGCTAAAATCACAAAATTATATACAAATTAATAAAATTAACTTAAAGAAATACTTAATGTAAAGTTGCCAGAATCAATCTCATAAAAGTTACATGAACTGATGAGTGCGCTACGTGGTACTTAAGGCGCTGACATGAGCCAACTAGCGCGGCCAATCTTAAAAAAATCATATCTTCCAATATAATCAATTTTATTAAAAAGGCTACGTTCACATTGTTTATTGCTATAAATATTATTTTTTACATGCTTATTTGTAACATGATGCAATGTAGGTAAGTTGTAGTTCACAAATGTGCCAGAAACGGCCGTTTTTCGCAATTATGTGAACTACAACTTACCGACATTGCATCACGTTACAAATAAGCATTTAAAAAATAATATTTATAGCAATAAACAATGTGAACGTAGCTTTTTTAATAAAATTGATTATATTGGAAGATATGATTTTTTTAAGATTGGCGGCGCTAGTTGGCTCTAGGAAGGCTCTTAATTTCGAATTTCACAGTTCACGTCAGCAGAAGCATGTGAGTTTATTGATGCAATAAAAAAACCGGCCAAGAATGGTTCGGCTGTCGACCTCGCGCCCCGAGGGTTCCGTGCAACTTCACCATAACATTTGCTCTAACGAAATGATAAACTAGATTTAGAGACAAATTTATCTTTGCGTTTTCCAAACTGATAACGTCATACATCGACATAACAGGCGTCAACTGAAAATATAAGTTTGTAATTCGTGATGGAACTCGGTGGGTGGGATGGAGAGCTCGGTGGCTCAGTGGTTGGGTCAATGGACTTGCAATATGGAGGTCCTAGGTTCGATTCCCAGCCAGGGCAGCCAATGAGTTATCCTCGGTTTTTTCGACGGAAAAACTTACGTACATTTACCAAGTGCTCTCAAAACGGTGAAGGAAAACATCGTGATGAAACCTGCATGTCGTAGAAGAAGAAAAAAATCTACAGTATGTGAAATCCGCCAACCCGCACTGGGCCCGCGTGGTGGGTCATGGCCCGAGCTCCCTCGATGTAAGGGAAGCTCTGTGCCCGAGCAGTGGGGCAATATAAATAGACTGATGATGATGATGGAACTACAAATTTACAGTTTTCGGTTTTTATCCTTTACTTGTGCTGTAACACCTAGCTTCTTGCCTTTCATGATTCCAGGTCAACGTGAAGTACCCTATAGGTTTTGGTTTTCATACAAATATGCGAGAAAATGCGGCGTAAACAGCGATATCTTTTGATTGCGTTGACGTAGAGGCTTGATTTGTTCACGGCTGCATGAGGTTGCAGACCTGAGTATTTGGTATTAATTTCAACTTGATCCGTCCACGCGTTTCTGAGATATAGGTCTTGACAGACAGACGGACAACAAAGTGATCCTATAAGGGTTCCTTTTTCCCTTTTGAGGCATGGAACCCTAATTTTTTTGTTAATCACCATATTTAACGTTGTATACAACAATTAAAAAAAGATGAGACGACAATTGTTTTCTTACAGCGACTTTGCAATGTGAAAATGTTTTTGTTTATTATTATATATAAACGGATATCACTCACTTATATTGTTAAAGTCTAAAGAGGGCGCTCATCCGCAGTGCGCGAAGAAACGTCACCGGCGACGCGGGCGTGGCGCGCTCACCTTGAAAAAGACCGTCGAAATCGGTCGAAACTGTCGGTCTAATTGCCGACTTTAACAATATAAGTGAGTGATATCCGTTTATATATAATAATTTGTAGTAATGGCTCACTATAGTTTTAATTCTAAAGTTTTTTGTTTAGTTTGAAATAGCGCCTTTTGTGAAAAACTAAACTAAAGTTAAACTAAAAACTAACTTACTGATTAGCTGTTGGGCATTCCGTCCCCCCACGTCCCGAACCAATTGTAATTAAACATAGCAGCGTAGGGATGTTTTCTTTTCTTGTGGAGACGAAGGGATTCCTCTGACGCATACCAATACTGCGGGTACTTGTCGAAAGGGTACTTTTCTGATTCTTTCACGTAAGGCTCGGAGGGGTCCGCTGAAAATTTAAAAAAAAAATGAAATAAATGACAATGCCAGATTCTGCCCCACCATCAACCGCATGATTTATTTATTTATTATTTCATTTAAATGTCTAGCATTACAGTCTTAAACTAATGCATTATATATTTCATAAATTGTCTTATGTCATATTATTAAATTAATTTACAGGATAACAATAATGAAAATGTCAATAATAAAAAATACAAAATGTCACCATATCACAACACAATACAGAAATCCATGATGTACAGTCGAAGACAGAGATAAGTATATAGGGGGCCTCAATAAGATTGAGATTTTCTCAAAAACTACTGGACTGAATTTAATAATTATTTTACAGTTACATAGTTTTAAATTTTATATATCGAACAGTGAAAGAATTTTTGCAATAGGTCAAGTAGTTTTTGAGAAAATCTCAACCTTAAAAACTCTCCTGTACACCTTTCTCTTGTTCCACCGTACAAGATAACGAATAAATGTAAAAATATATCCGTTTTTTTATTAAAATTATTTTATTTAAAATAAAGTTTTGTACAATCGACCGCAGATCAATGGTAACACTTTTTACTTTTGACAGATCTTATTATTTGCGTCGTAAGACTTGAAATCGTACTGCAAGTGTTACCATTGATCTGCTGTCGACTGTAATTGTAATTAAGAATTCAGAAAACCGTAAGAAATCGAAGCGAATTATTCATTGTTTTTGTTATTCTGCTATAGGAGTTGCGAGAGTAGTAGAAAATGATACTGATTAAGATTATGCAATATGAAACCTGTAATAAGTCCCCAACAAAATGATAGGTACGGCTTAAATGGTCACCTACATACGTAGGTGGGGCAAAGCTCGATTGAAATGTGGCAATGTCTTTTTTTTAAAATCAAAGTTTTATTTTGGTAACCAAAAGAATTTGGCGTCCGCCTTTCAAGCTAAAGCCATGCTTATAAAAGCTTGGACCTTTTTTTAAATAAAAAGTATTATTGTAAGAGAATGCAGGCGTGCACCAAGGAGGGTTAGCGCTCTGCTAGGTTAGGTTTTCACGGGTTATACGCTAACACTCAAATTATCTTTGACTTTTTGAAAATGGCGGGAAACGACGGTTACGAAATTATTTAATAATTTTCAGTTTAATGTCTACAGTGAGTGTTTTGTGTTTAATATCACGTTAAATTAATCAGAAAATGTTCGCGAATGACAGTATGGGGAAATTATTGAAGAATTCAAGCAGGATCTGAAGTTTGGCGCCATGGTCAAGATTCCCACTACGAGCTCGGGAGTGAACGTGACTGTCGAGCTGCTTCGTCCACAATGATTGACGCTGCGGCGTCTCCTGTGGATGAAGACAAGAAGACGCGGCTACCCAGGGGGTGAAGACGCTGCTGCGACTCCCCTGGAGGAAGATAGAAGACTAGTATATAATTAATTTTTTGTAACATGACATTGGCAAATGACGAACTGTCGAGTCGAGTCCATTAATAAAATAAATAACAAATTATCTTTTGCTGCAAGACAGAATAGCAGTACAGTAGCAGGGTGAGGGGAGTTGAACGAAGGGAGATGGGAGTAGATTAAAATGACATTAATAAGTAGACATAATATAATTACTGCACATAGATTGCGGTCCGGACATATTCCATCAAAATCTTTTGCATTCTTAATGCAATTAAAGTTGATTCTCCCAACTGCGAAGATTGTGGGACCAAGGAAGACTTGCAACATATTTTGATGGAATGTGTCCGGTACGCGACTAAAAGAGAGCATGTTATCAATAGTTTAGGTTTATGCAAATTAGATGTAGGTATATTCCACGGCATTTTAGCTGAGCCAACTTCAGGCCCAGCTAAAATGCTGTTCTCGATCTTTTATAAAATTTAAGTTAATTTCGAATAGGTACGATGGGATTGGCATCGTCACTTTATGTACAAAAATCCCTAAACAATTATAGATTAAAAAAAATGACATTACTCACCAGGCGGCAGACAGTACAGGCAGAATATCCTATGTCTTCTGCTCTCGTGAGTTTCCAGGTGTTTCTTGTGTTGCTTGCGTCGCGTGGAGACGTGGGGGCAGCAGGGACAGGCGATGGCCAGGTCCTTGGGCACGCAGCCGTGGCGCTCGGCAGAGTGGGTGAGGAGGGTGGACACTACGCGGTAGCCCTGATGAATAATGATTTTTAATGGACTTGACAGAGTACCTCATCATCAGTCTATTTATATTGCCCCACTGCCCGGGCAGACTTCCCTTACATCGAGGGAGCTCGGGCCATAATCCACCACGCGGGCCCACTGCGGGTTGGCGGATTTCAAATGCTTTAGATTTTTTTTCTTCTTCTACAACATGCAGGTTTCATCACGATGTTTTCCTTCACCGTTTTGAGAACACTCGGTAAATGTACGTAAGTTTTTCCGTCGAAAAAACCGAGGATAACTCATTGGTACATGGCTGCCCTAGCTGGGAATCGAACCTGGGACCTCCATATTGCAAGTTCATTGACCCAACCACTGAGCCACCGAGCTCTCACGAGCTTGACAGAGTATCTTTTGCCAATTTCATGATATTAGAGTATTTTCTGCGTATTCGGGTGAACCATGCTACGTTAGGTAACTAGAGCTTCATCTAGAAACTGTTATTATGAGGAGAAATGTATTACTAACATAGTTTAATTGCCGCCAATCTTGAAAAAATAATATCTTCCAATTTAATCAATTTTATTACAAAAGCTATTTACAAAATGTTTATTAGGATGAATACTATTTATCAATATACAATACATGGCATAATTGCGACAAGCTAAGTTGTAGTTCACAAATGTGCCAAAAACGGCCGTTTTTCGCAATTATGCGAACTACAACTTACCGACATTGAATCACGTTAAAGTCAAAGTCAAATTTCTTTATTGCAAGTCAGCACGTTGAGTACATTTTTGCAAGTCAACATATTTTTTGAATTTACATTTACACCACTTTGCAAGGAAATGGTGCCAACGCTGAGGAGTTATAAATAAGCATTTAAAAAATAGTATTTATCGTAATAAACATTTTGTAAATGGCTTTTTTAATAAAATTGATTATTAGAACATGATGAAAAAATTCTTGCCGTGGGCAGGACTTGAACCTGCGACCTTGTCATTCCGTGACACGCTCTTACCAACTGAGCCACCACAGGCCACGCCACGCCCACCGAAAATCTTCATCGCTTTATACATACAGGGTATGTTACGCAACTCCATCTATCGGACAATAGTAGTATTATTCCGACAACCATGTCTAACATTCGGTTAGAAACATGATTTATGATGATGCGCTCCTATTTTTACTCAGAATTTGAATTACGCATTATCCATAGTCCTGCCCACGGCAAGAATTTTTTCATCATGTTCTAATTTATTCACCGAGCATGGATAATGCGTAATTCAAATTCTGAGTAAAAATTTATTATATTGGCAGATATTATTTTTTTAAGATTGGCGGCGCTAGTTGGCTCTATGAAGGCTCTTAATGTGTTAGACTGTTAAAGAAATGCATTTCTTCATGTTATTTCTTTAAAGAATGCTAAAGAAATAATCTGAAGCTATCATCACAAGTACCAGGGCACTATGAGCCGCCTGGAGTCTCATTAGCATGCGGCCCCGCGTGTGTCTGTGGGGCGAGTGGGGGGAGGGGCGCCTTGGGAGAGGCCTGCGTCCAGCAGTGGACTGATACGGGCTGATGATTAGATGAGTTTGCATTAAAAGTACCAGGAGACTATGGCTAACCCGGAGTATCATGAAAACACGGTCCAGTATGCTCCAACACCCGCTGTCTCCACTCGGTCAGAAGCCCCAGCTCTGTAAGTCACATCACAAGTACCAGGGCACTATGAGCCGCCTGGAGTCTCATTAGCATGTGCTCCCGCGTGTGGCTGTGGGGCGAGTGGCGCCTTGGGAGAGGCCTGCCAGCAGTGGACTGGTGATGATGAGCATACCTTGAAGCAATGTTCGCAGCGGTATGGGAATGTTTTCCACTTGGGGTTTTTCTTCCTGCTGAACACCATCCTGTATGGCTCAGCGGGAAACCAGTCCTGAGGGTCCAGGTCTAACTCCACCACCTCGACACCTGCAAGTTGGAATGACGTAAAACTTACTTACATTAATACAAATTAATATAGCCAAAGAGTTGTCGCGGCGCCTGGTGACCAATATGAGTATTAAATATACATATGATTGAATTACCTAAAGTCTTTTTTAAACATTATCACTATTTAGGGATTCCATCAAATCATCTTGATGGCATTACGTCAGGCCGTTATATTCAGGAAAATCGGATCAGGATCAGGAATTAATTATAACCTTGTCATCAGGAAAGTAATCCATATTGTCAGAAAAGTAAACCGTATCATCAGAAACGTGAACGATATCGTCAGAAAGTAAACCATATCGTCAGAAAAGGGTACTGTATCGTTAGAAATGTGAACCGTATCGTCTGGAAAGTAATCCATATCATCGAAAAGTGAACCGTATCACCAGAAACATGTAAGATATCAGCAAGTAAACCATATTGTCAGAAAAGTGTACTGCATCGTCAGGAAAGTGATACGTACCGTCAGAAAAGTGAACCATATCGTCAGGAAAGTAAACCATATCGTCAGAAAAGTACTGTATCGTCAGGAAAGTGATACGTATCGTCAAAAACGTGAACAATATCGCCAGAAAAGTAAACCATATCGTCAGGAAACTGATACATAACGTCATAAAAGTGAACCGTATCGTCAGGAAAGTGGTACATACCGTCAGGAACCCTTATTTGTGGCAGTACAATCAGCTCCGCCGGTAAAATTGGAATACCGCTAGCAGGTATCGCTGCATTCGCTAAAGTGGTTAGTGTGGTGTTTGTAGCTGCTAGTAAACTGCTGAGGATAGTGTTTTGAGCCTGAAATAATAGTTATGGAATTATAATACTATAGTATATGCATTATATATATGAGGTGACTTTACATTCGTCTTAATTGTACGAGTGACATAGGCTATAATTTAATCAAAATATGATGCACTACTTGTTCAACATGGTTTTTGGTGGAATTAAATGTAACATATGAAGAGAGACTGAGGATATTGCAGCTCACCACATGGAAGGAGAGAATACTGAGGGGAGATTTGATCTAAACATTTAAAATCGTGACCTCAGATACAACCTCCCAGACTTTAATAAGGCAATGTTTAGTATGACAGACACACAACCATTGAGAGGACACCACATGAAATTAGACTGCACCACCTTCAGTCACTTCCTGAGCAACAGCACTAGTGGTTCAGGCCTGGAACTCACTTCCAGACGACGTTGTCTCTGCCGTCTCAGTTAACTCATTCAAAAATAAATTAGACAGTTATTTTAAAACCAAATATCACTAAGTGATAGACTTTACAAAGACTGTGACGTGGACATATCAGCGATGAGCTGCCTGGCCATAATTAAATAATAATTATAATTACTTAGATGGGAGGATGAACTTAAACTAACAGCTGGTCCATGCTGGAGGAGAGTCTGCCGTGATAGACCACAATGGAAATCGTTGGAGGCCTATGCCAAAAGGCACACCAAATTAAGAGATATTCTATGAAACATTGTTACAACTCAGTTCACAGTTATTTTCTTAATTTCAGAATAAAAGGCTATTATTATTATTTACCTGCAGCAAAGCTCCGTTGGTCAAACTCTGCGACAAATCCATTTTAGGTTTCCTTTTATAACCTTTCGGAGGACCTCGCTTCTTCGCAACCTCCCCATTCTTCTTATATCTCACAACTTCTCCGGAACTAATTACAGGCTTTGGACTTTCAACCGGAGTTATCGACAACTTAGACGGCAACGAATACCTATTTTGTAGACTTCTAACTATATTATTAGCGTTCTGCAACTGATTCTGAAGATTACTTGTGGCTATTGCTAAAGGATTTGCTAAGTTTAACGGGTTATTAACGAATTTTGGTAGACTTGGCGTTGACGATGGGAATATTGATAGAGATTTTGGTGTATTGAACGCTGGTATTTGATACACTTTGAGGTTTAAGGACGGGCTTGTGTAGGTTTTAAGTCGCTTGGCATCCGGTTCGTCATCGCTCGACTCTGATTGCGTTGAGTTGACACTTAACGGGTCTTTGTCACTTGCAAAGTGATCTGTGTGAGGCGGCTCTGATTCTTGGACGCAAAACATCTGAAAATAAAGGTTATATCGTTATTTGTATTGAAATTGAATATGACGGACAAAATTGAATTTAACGAACAACGCTATTATATTATATTCATAAACTAACTACATAACCTCACTTCCATTAAATCGGTTCCGAGGGATTAAAGTTACTAATAATAGTAATAGTTATGTACCTATATAGTTATTGAGTAATTGTATTATCATTATTTTAAAAGATGTGCTGCTGAGAGTTTTTTGCCACGTTTTCTCCTCTGACCAAATGTTACGGGAAGGGTCTTTAAAGGAAATGTTTTACAAAGTACAGTCTTCTACGAACCGAAGAGTGATGAAGAGAACAATGACTGTAGAGGAAGGGACAAGGGATAACGGTGTGGCATCGCAGCAGATGGAAGTACCATCGTCTCTACTGCTATGGGAGACAAATGGTCTGGTTTGGAATTTATGTATACCGCAGCCCAAATCAATTGTAAACAAATATGATCGTCTAATTACCGGTTGTGGTGAAAGAAGGAAGGGAACTGATTGATCGAACCTGTTTATCATTGTGACAATATAGTGATATGATCTTATAATGTGAAAATAACTATGTAATAATCACAGAACAGCTTAAAATGTTAGTAGAGTAGGGTAGTTTTTGTTTACAAAATGAGACACCTGATTTGGGCTTCAGTTTAGGTATATTTTAGTTTTCTAGATCTACAATCGAAAAGTTTGGTAAAAAATACTTGAAGCTCATTTAAGATGACTTTATAGTTAGTGCAAATTCTAATTTATATTGTTTATTGCAAGAAAAGACATTGTAGTTTTGCATATCAACATTTTTTAAAGGATTTGATTTGTAAGGAAACCCTAGCCTAGCTACTAGAATATTACAAATAAAGCATATGCAATCTACTCATACACACTGTGCCTGTGTGTTTCATCATTATTTAAGCTCCCTCATAGTAAAGGCAAGTCTCAAAAGTAAGTAGATTTAAGTAATTTGATGATTTATGTAGCTTAATTACGAAATTATATAAAAAATTGTGTAATTAGGGAAGCCTGATAGATATTTAATAAAAGCCACATGTATTTAGATTACCAAAATGATAATAATATCAATAGAAAGGTCTCTAAGCATTCAAGACTTCAAGTATTAATTAAATTACAATAGACGAATGAAATCTCAAGAATGCAACCTCCTTTTTGAAACAAAATTACTGGCCACTTTTACTTGGCTTTCGGAAAAAAAAGAATCAATAACTTACGATTCGATATTCAAATTATTTATAACAAATTGTCGCAATCGAAGAAGCAACGTTAATTTACGAAAATGTCTACAAAATGGCGTGTTATTTAAAAAAGACGCGAAACAATAGACGGATCTCACGAAATAACTGCACATGCTAGGAAAAAGTTAACGTAAGTACATTGATCTAATTATGTTATTATAATACCTTGTATTGAATGAACGAAGCACTTTTCTAGATGTTTTTCGAAAGCAATCGAATATACGGACACAGTTAAAACGTTTTCGGCCACTTTTATGTAGAATTTTATTGTTTCCGATGTAAAATAAAAGCGAAATAGTAATAAAAGGTTATAATAATACGAAACTCGTTCAATCAACGCTTCCAAACGCAATATTTACAAACTTGTTTTTGCGTTTACGAAACATATTTCAACTAGAGATTTTTGTTCAATTATGACCTCTATTGTAATGCAACAATGTTTAAATTTATTTTCTATGGTTTTAGTTTAATGAATAATGTGACTGAAAAGCGTCTGTCGTCTTTTGTTTGACGTTCGGGGTTGTAAGTATCAAAATTTTAATTACCCAAATTATATATATTTTTTAGTTTTTTAATAAACACAGCGCGACGCAATGACCTCGGCAGACTAAACTTAAAAAGCGTTAAATCACAAGTGTATGCCATTTTCGTGACTTACCCCGAGATTAGCCATTTATCTCAGATTATCTTATTGATGCAAGTAGGTGGCTATAAGTACGTTTATTATTAATAATAAAAATAAGTTAATTATGAGAAAATAAGAATTTAAAAGTAAAGAAAATGGCAGACATTATCTTTATCGCCGCCGTATGCCGTATTGAATAAACAGTGAATACCTAATACTTAATATTTCTGCCTTAGCTCGGAATTGTTTGATGTTTTATATACTAAAATCTTCCTTGGTTGAAATATGTCGCATCACTTCTTTCAAGTCAGTCCTATCGTTGATTTGGTTTTGTGTAATGTCAATATTTTCCCCTCCCCGTAATCGGGGTGAACATATTAAGTGGCAGCATTAAGCTCAGTTTTGTCTGTGCTACGTAACCGGGCCAATGAACTAGAAAAATAATTAAAGTTGCCAGCAGTAAAAAATCTGATCGTAATAAAGCGCTTCATCACTAGAGGGCGTAACGTGTGGTTTATTCGTGAATGTCAAGTTATCATTAAGTGGCAGAACAAATAGAGCAGCACATTCCCACCATAATAAATTGTTTTCAAATGACTATCTACTTTTGGAAAAAAATATGACAGTTGCACCGCGCGCGCCCGCAGTAGTCTCATACGCACAACAGCAGATCAATGGTAACACTTGCAGTACGATTTTAAATCTTACGACGCAGATAATAAGAACGGTCCAAAATCCAAAGTGTTACACTTGATCTGCTGTTAGCTGTACTCTAGCTAGCTAGCCCATTCGGCTTTTGTGACATTCACATTTTAAAAAACAAGAGGATGTACAAAAATCAAATCACAAAAATTGTTCGATAACCATTTTTATTTTCGAAAACTTAATCATAATTAATAATGATACCGTTTAAAAATAAATCGAAATAAATTAAAATTACTAACGACTAGATGACAACGCTGTACACGGACCAAGTTCGAAAAAAATACAATTAAAAAAAAAGAACTTAAAATCGTATCACATAAAAAAATCATGATCGAATAAAAACTAAAACTAAAGGCTCTTATAAAATCGAGAATTTGTGTCTTGCATTTTTTACTAATGTATCGGAATAAATGTGTTTCTTTCTTTCATGGTGGCACTTCACTTGGTTATTCGTATTTGCGTATTTGTCATAATTGCCATATGTGGTTGGTATTCTTGACAAAATATTCGTCGCACGTACCTGTTGTAATACCTCTTTGGTGATTACTTTTTTAATCAAAATTATATTTTTAGAAGAGTTTACACTCTGTTTAAAAGACATTGCTACATTTCAATGGAGCTTTGTCCCACCTACAAAACTACGAGACCATTTAAGCTGTACCTATCATTTTGTTGGGGACTTATATAGGTTTCATATTGCATAATCAGTATCATTTTCTGCTACTCTCGCAACTCCTATAGAAGAATAACAAAAACAATGAATAATTTGCTTCGATTTCGTACTATTTTCTGAATTCTTAATTAAGCTGTTTTTTTTCGAATCGCAACTTGTACAAAACTTTATTGTAAACCAATAATTTTAATAAAAACTGAGATATTTTTACATTTATTCGTTATCTTGTACAACTTGCGTTTGATGGTGGGGCAGAATCTGGCATTGTCATTTAAATATATGTCAACCATATTTAGACCTCCATAATAAGTTCCACATAGAAATGACTTGATTTTTAACTTTTAATATTAATTTTACAACAGTACCTACGTCAAGTATTTGACAAATACGACAAACATCCAATAGCGCATACGAATAACCAAATGAAGTGCATAGTGAATCATTCCACTCTGTGGTGTGACCGCGACTTCCAATCGTTATCGTAATCGCTTTCATTTTGACACATGGACACTATACATTGCCGCTATGTTTTTGCAAGTTGTAACAAACCACAACGTAACACAGCAATGTGTAACGTTCAAGTGTCAAAATGAAAACGATAACGATTGAAGTCGCGGTCACCAGGTTCACCTTTACATGGGCAGTAGTTTAGCTATCAATTTATTGGTTCATCTATTTAAATCATGCTTTAACCGATTGAAACCATAGGTTAAGAGTCTTCATAGAGCCAACTAGCGCCGCCAATCTTAAAAAAATAATATCTTCCAATATAATTAATTTTATTAAAAAAGCTATTTACAAAATGTGTATTACGATAAATACTATTTTTCAATATACAATACATGGCATAATTGCGACAAGCTAAGTTATAGTTCACAAATGTGCCAAAAACGGCCGTTTTTCCTAATTATGCGAACTACAGCTTACCGACATTGAATCACGATATAAATAAGCATTTAAAAAATAGTATTTATCGTAATAAACATTTCGTAAATAGCTTTTTTCATAAAATTGATTATATTGGAAGATATGACTACTGCCCATCTAATGGTCGAAACTGTGGCTATATTCAAGTAAGCTAGATGCTCATTAAATGGTACGCTGCGTGACGGCTGTATGGCCCGTGCGGGTGCCAGGAGATAGTCAATGTGGAATAGATACAGACAGACAGACAGAGTAGGCAATCATAAACATAAAAAAATATATAAGTAATAATCTGGAATATTTATGTCTATATAAATGTGTATATTTTTGTATCTATACAACTCTGTTGGTTTAAATAAATGATTTTGTATTTTTTTTTATATATATTATTTTTTTAAGATTGGCGGCGCTAGTTGGCTCTATGAAGGCCCTTAAGAGACACAATCGCGTTTATTAACGCGAATATCCTTTAAACCATAACCAACTTAAGGCAGTTGCGTCGAGTAAGCGAGTAACTATAGGCTATTTTTTCGCTCAAGAAACGTACAATAGATAGCACATTCCGTGTAAAGAAAAGAGACGCAGCGATACTCGGTCAGCGATGAACTATAAAACTCTTGTTTACAGGGAATGTACAGTCGAAGACAGAGATACAAGGGGCCTCAATAAGGTTGAGATTTTCTCAAAAACTACTGGACCGAATTTAATAATTATTTCACAGTTACATAGTTCTCACTTTTATCTATCAAACAGTGTAATAATTTTTGCAATAGGTCAAGTAGTTTTTGAGATAATCTAAACCTTAAAAACTCTCCTGTACACCTCTCTCGGTGTTCCACCGTACTATCTATCGTAAAAATAGCCCATAGTTACAGTGCGCGAGGCGTAAGCTCAGGTTTGCATTTGTGTGAGTGCACACAGATAGTGTAGAGTGATATTCGGCCTGAGGCGCGACGCGTCCTACGCATACAAATTTATACACAGCGGGACGCCACCCTGCCGCGCACGCACCGCACTTCACCTCTTGTACCGCTAGCAGCTTGGCGATCACTCACACAAATGTAAACCTGAGCTTACGCCTCGCGCACTGTACTCGCTTATTCGCCAGCAGTGGGACAGCTGCCTTAATTGTTTTTATTAATACGAGCCCAAATTTTGTTTTAAATTCGATCAATCCATCCAAAAGGTTCCATTACACAATTATTTACATAGTATAAACACTTATTTAAGATTTGGCTTTAGTCATGATACTTATTACGTCTTTAAATGAACTGGTCAAACTGTTTTGGTATAAAACAAGTGGTTACAACTAATTCCTATTACTACAGACATTGGATTTCACATGGATCGATATGGTTCTACAAAATTTTATACACCAATTGCATAAGCTTACAAAAAATCAATCAAGTAGTAAGTTATAATCTAATATAGTTATGCTAAGTGGTGTGGCAAAAGGTGCATGTTTCAGCTGAGCTGACACCGAGGTGTGCAGCGCTGTGACTCGACATGCACCTCTTCCCTGCCAGAATATATACCTGATATACGGTGTGATAACGAGCTGGAACTAAGATAGCCTAGTGCTATCTTCTCTTTAATTCATTAAAAATTAGAACACATTGTTTTGAATATATCTCAACCGTGTTCGTCGAGGCACCAATGGCGACGCGGGCGCGTCGCGGTCACCTTGATAAAGACCGTCGAAATCGGTCAAAATTGCCGGCTTTAACAATATAAGTGAGTGATATCGGTTTGCATATATAAATAATACTCTCATCGTTTCATATTGATATTTGCACGTGAATAATATAAAACTATAGTGAGTCATTTCTACAAAATATTATATATAAACGGATATCACTCACTTATATTGTTAAAATCGGCAATTAGACCGATATAAGTGAGTGATATCCGATTATATATAATATTTTGTGAATAATATGCATTACTGCGTTTTATTATTGTTTAAACAATTTACATTATTGCAAATTGTATCGCGGCCAAAGTAAAAATGACGAAAGCAGTCGACCCATAAGATCGAGGAGATGATGGGAACCATAGATCGCAGAGTAATCCAATGAAAGTAGTTGCATACAGTAATAACTGTCTTAAAAAGTACAAAATAAATAAATGTCGTTACAAATTAGAAGCAGTTGGATTCTAAAATCGAATTTTGATTCGAATTTAGAACCCGACTGCAATACTACAAAATAAGTTACTAAAAAACGTTAAATAAGTAAAAAACTGGCTGCAAAATGTTTGGTTTAAACAAGATTATTGGTAAAACTACAAAACTTACAATTTCACCATCTTAGGTAAAGGAATGCTATTAACTATTTACAATAGAAAAAAGGATATGTCAGATAAATACAAATTATCAAAAAAGAATGATATGCTTTTTTTAAATGTTGCCATATTAGAAAAACAATAGTTGAGCAAAAAGGAATGACAATCAAAAATCGAGTCGAATACATTTTTTATAAAATTCTAATCTTGAATCTATTGTCGTGTTTTTAAAAGTTTAAATCAGAAAATGTTTTTAGACAATTTTATCGGTTTTGATAATAAAAGTTTAGCGCTGGCAACACAGCACGGTATCGTAGATATATACTGGCTTAATTTGAGCTAAATTTTCTATCAAATAACGAGGTATTTTGTGCAGAAAAATAAAAAAAGTTTATTGTCTGTCAAATCTTTACAAAGATTTTAAATCATGACAGATATATATGCCTTCTTTTTCATTATTTCCGCAAGTGTTACCATATGACAAAATTATCCAAAAACATTAATTAGGAACTCCTTAGTAGTAAACATTCGAGTAGAAAAAAATTAAAATTATGATATGATTTAAATTATTAAATGCATTTAGTCTATCACCAATTATTACTCTATACTGTTAATCGGACGTCTGTTTTGCAGGCTAAAACACCTATTTACTAAACTACCCACATATTAATAGTTTTATTAGTTTACCTACAAATTCGTACATAAAAATATTCTTGAAGTTGCCGATGAAACTTGATCGATATTGGTAACTGAAGATTAAAGTTTTTGCTCGAAATCCGTCACAAATTCAATGTATGGTATTATTCCCATTGTGTAACTACATAATTATACCACAATTTAATTATTATGTGGAGTATCTTAATTTTGCGATAACTTTTCAACCAATATAAACAACTTTATTTTAAATCGGCCTGTACGGTGACCGCGACTTCCATCGCATCGTTATCGTAATCGCTTTCAATTTGACACATGGACGCTAAAAATATTGTGAATAGTTTAGTAAAAGTAGGTGATCTATAGTAATAGTTTACCTAGGAACCCTAAATCTTATTTTAAGACCTAGCATACTACTCAATTATATACAGAAAGGAATTCTATAGCCTCGCTTTTATAGGTTCCGTTACATTTAAAAACCGTAGTTAACTAACTAAATTCGAAGTTATTCGATACTTCTACGAGATAAGGAGAGATAGGCAGCCATTTTGTAATATCGTTGCAAATCACATTTTAAAATATATCGAAATTTAATCGTAGATTATTCCTTAAACAAAAAATATTGTTGCTTATGTAAAAATGAATTACTTAACTACAATTATAAAATTAAATATATTAAAAATGTATCAGGATTGAAAAGATTTGCATGGATTACTCAAAAACAAAATGGCTGCAGTCACCTATTTGAATATGTCAGATTCGTCAAACATAAAAATTTCGCAATACAAGCGTACCTAAAAACAAATAATACCAATATATTATTATTGTATACTAAGTTATATATATTATGATTTTCCAATAAGTTTTTATGTCATATTTATTATTTCTTAGTCAAATAGTTTTTTCACTAAGTCAAACAAGTGATACTAAACAGTTTTTTCTTTAAATAAATAAACGCAACGTTTTAGCAGATACTATATTAGTAGATATATCAGAAATATCTGACAAAAAACGTAAAAATTGAAAAAAACAATTTCAGCAAAGCTTTTTGTTAGATATTTCTCTTTTAGCCAAATGTAGACTTTCTTTAAACGCTAGTAGGATAAGAAAGTATGAGATTGACATTTGCTTGTCATTAGCTAATAATGTCAATCCTATAGATACATTTTAAATACGTCAACGTCGTGCTTGCCGCGCCTACGGGGTAGAAGGGTTGCCGGGGCGAGGTAACACTACACACAGACGTGCGCGTCGCGCTCGCGTGCCCTCTCGCCACACCGCCCGCAGCCCTTTCGAGACCGTATTCTCTCGTCCGCCAACCCCTGTACCCCGTGGGCGTGGCAATCACGACTTTGACGGACTATAGGGGACTGGCCTATCTACATATTTAATCTATACTCGTATAATACAGTATTTAAAGAAAATTAAATTTAAAAACTTAAAATCGTAAAAATGTCAAATCAGTTTACTTAGTTTTTTTGGCATAAGTTATTCAAATACCTACATTATCTATATTTGTCCTTCGACATGTTTTCTTTCATTGCATTGTAGGTAACTGTCATTCAACATTCGTCAAAAACTACAAAAAAATACGAAAGATTAACATGGGAATTAAATATTGAGGAATCTTAATCTTTCAAGCGTCGTTTCCAAAAACAAAACTCAGTCTCAAGACGCCTCCATCAAACCAATTGCTGTATCCAACCATTCAAACTATAATACAAAACATCCTTCAACAGTCCTCAAGACTTATATGTACGTATCACATCTTTAATCTGGGCCCTACAGAGCGGACACTGACCGCCACCCTTACCCCTCCATTGCTGCACAGCACATCTATAGCACATACACATATGTCCACACATATACAGAACACTATCTATAGGATTCTCGTAACATATCGTACACTCAGTACCTGTCAAATTCTGATTACCTTCTCCGTTGATGACAGCATAAATATTCTGATGATGTGATGATGATGGCATGTGTCTACTGGTAGACGGAGCTGGTCTATCAGCTAGTCTTAAAGGTTCTCTTAAGGGTTCACGGATTTCCCTCAATGGTTCCTGATGTCCGTTCGGTATTTGAACTTGTTCGTTGCAATTGTTCTGGGATGTTGTGCAGTCGGATGCTGGTCTTGGTCTGGGTTGGTAGGGTGGTATCGGGGTACACGATGAGGGCTGTGATGCGAGTGGCTGCAATCCCGCCAGGCATATTTGGGATGATTGGATTGGCTGAAAAGAAGAGAGAAGAGGTTTTATTGGATGCAAATTGGTCTTGATTGGGTCAACGGCAAAACAGTCAATAAGTTTTTAGCAAGAGATCTGTAGTTAATCATGTAGCTTATGAGACCAGATCGTCTAGCGCTGAAGGCATTTCCACAATATCTCACAGGAGGTCGTAGAATCTATTAATGACACTAAAAGGAATTTAAAAGACTCTTACCTCGATATAATGAGCACTGGCCAAAGTCATCTGTTGATGGTTGCCATTCGCCACTCCATTCTGAGGCGGAAGACTGACCACCAAGACAGTTCCACCACCAGTCGCTATGGGAGCTGCAGAACTAGCTACAACCCTCAACTGCTGAGGAGGAGTTTGGGCCGGCTGAGAAGTCTGAGAGCTCAGCATCCTAACTCTCTGAGTAGCTCCGTAAATATCCACGAACGCCCAAAGTCTTAATGTATGGTCCACATGCATCACAGTAATGGGATTTGATCCGTTTCTGCTGACCCTGACTTCTCCGTCCATGGTTAAGGTCACAGCTAATTCGTCTCCTCGTCTTAAGCCGTTGGCAGCGTCGCGTCGCACGACCCAATATTCTGGACGATCTAACAACTGCTCAGCATCGTCGGGGAGATCGCAAGGTCTCAGAGTTGCAGGGTCGCAAGATGTTAGACCAATAGCTAGACTTCCGGCATACGCTGCCTCAGTTGCTAAGATCTGAACTACGATGGTTTGTCCAGGACGCATAGGACGTGCTGTGAAGACGTATCCTTGGCAGAACTCTGCTTCAATCCTCGCTGCTACTCCCCTATCGCTTATGAAATGAACGTTTCGTCCCTTAGTCCTATGCAGGCTTAAAGGCATTAAAGGATTCTGATATCTTGGCGCTGGCAGTTGTTCCTCAACTGACAAAGATCTCATGCCGGAAATTAGTCGCTCCTCTTCAACTGGACTTGGATTGGATCGTCTAATTTGGTTCGGAGCCCGTGGATCAGCGAATTGTATCGCAGTGCAGTTCCCATAAACGTCGATTAAAGCCCAAAGTGGATTCCTTGTGTCAACTCCCGAGAAAAACAGTCCCTTGTCTTCCCCGTTAACTCCGAAATGGACGTCTCCTGCTGAATTCACGTAGTAGTATAAAATATTGTCTTTTTCGCAGAATCTTTCGCCCAAAGCTTTGGCCCAGTTGCCGGCCTTGTTGGTGAGATCTGGGCAGGCGTATTTGGGTAAGGCATTTGCGAGGGTCGAAGGATCGTGGGTGGTGAAGCCGAAACGAATGACGCCGCTCCAGCTGTTTGAGATCTCCACGAAGCGAATGCACACCTGGAAAGGAGAAGTAAATTAATTAGGTACATTTTATCATGAAGAAAATATCCACAAAACACATTTATAAAATGTTCTAGGGGCACCCTTGTGTTCTGTAAGATATCCCGGAGCTCTCTCGAAATCACCTGGTCGACTACTTAGATACTGATTATAGTGCCTACAAATGCTTACTAGACCTCACATAGGCGAAGGTGACCACATACTATCATTTAACCCGGCCTTATCGCCGTCCCATAGCCACCATACACGGACTTGAAGCAGCCCGTTGCGACTGCTTCAAGATGCGACTGCATAGCAAACTACAGTCTTCTACGTACACACAAACACGAACCGCTCGAGCAGTTGCGGTCAAGCAGTCGCCAGGCATACATTGACTGCTCGAGCTGTTAACTGCATTCGCGCAGTTATCTCAGACCGCGCTCTTCATTCCACGTCGCGCGCGCCTCCCGCCCGCTCGCTTTTTGTTTCGTTTGTTGAAAAAATACGCCATAAAGTCGAGCAGTTGGTATCAACTGCTATCAATTCAACAGTTATCAATTGCAGCTTCAAGCAGTTGAAAATATCATGAAGACTCACCTTCTCATTGACCCTGACAGGCCTAGCACTGAAGGCAACTCCCTTGCAGAAGGACTCGACTCTTCGCGCGATGGAGCCGTCTCGTGACACCCTGACATTCTCCCCGTGGATGCTGTGGAAGCTTAGGGGCGGTAGGTTGTTCGGGGTGCCGCCGGTGCATGAGGTGCGGGGGGCTGCAACAAGAGAGATTATTGGTTAGATTTGTGAATTTGATGACGTAAAGCATTACACGCGCGTGCTCTCGACAAGGTCGGCAGCGTTTCACAACAACGCTGGCGCGCAACATGACCAATGGTACCAAACCGCAAGTTTCTCATTGCCGATCAACGTGATGAACATGTGCAAAATGTCGGGCGTAATAGGTGGATTCAGTCAGTATATTGGAAGATATTGTTTTTATAAAGATTGGGGGTGCTAGGCCCTTAAAGCTGGATGTAGAATGTCAGCTTTAGGCCGACTTGCGGACTGAATTTCGACAGTACATTATTTCGACACGTTCCGAACTCCGAAAACACATAGATCGACAAGTCATTGCTTCGACAGACAATACTTAGACAACACACACCTTCGAATGACCACTACTTCGACAGTCGATTGTTCGACAGACAATACTTAGACAACACACACCTTCGAATGCCCTCTACTTCGACAGATTTTTGTAACACAACATTTTACCGGAATAATAATGATAAGATTCTGGATCCAGCTATTCACAATCATAGATAATTAATAACACAAATTATAGCGACGAATCGTGGTTTGGTTGTGAATAAAGTTTAACGTAAAATTGTTTTCTATACACAGACATAACATTTGTTAAGGTCGAGATTTCAAAAAATACTTGAATGTGTACTCTAAGTTATCTTACAAACATTTCTCTGTTTTAACTGCATATTTATTACCCTACTACCAACAATAATAGCTACTAACAATAATAATGTTAAGTGCACCGAATTGTTTGGCCAAATAAATGCCTAAAATATTATCTAACTACAGTACCTTTACCGTAAATAAATACACCAAAAAAACCCGCACGTGCCCTGTAATATTTACTGATAAGTAAACTTATCTAAAACCATCCAAAAATTCCTCTAAACACCCCAAGTCGCAAGACAGGGCTCATTGTCAGCTCCCCTCGACGCGACGCAAGATGGCCGCCACCTGCGCGGCAGATGCGCGGACAGCTTGCGTATGCGCAGCCACAAATGCAATTACAATTACTGGGTATGCTATGTACTTCATGTATTTTAAAAGTGAAGTAAATATTAAAAGTATTTTCGTCTTTACCTATCCTGTATTATTAAAGGAGATTGATGTCCAATCTCCCCGTCTCAAAAAAAAAGTACACAATATCGATGGTACGCTACATCGATAGTAACTCATATCGACGGTACGCAAGTGTTTAATAAAAACAAAAGTGATTTTTACGTCGATGTAGTGAGTCACAATGTCATGAACTAGACCTATTATACACTATCTACGTTTTTTTAAAACCTATAAATCGTCCTACTGCTGGGCAAAGGTCTCCCCCTCCTCTTCCATCCGTCCCTGTCCTGAGCCTCTTCCAGACACCCATCCCTGTATCTAACGATATCGTCTCTCCCCCTACGCCGCGGTCTGCCCGACGCCGGCGACCGTCCAATGGCACCCATTCTGTGACAGTCCGGGTCCATCGGTCCGGCTGCATGCGGCACACCTGGCCCGCCCAGTTCCACTTTAATGTAGCTGCTTTGCGGGCCACATCTATCTACTAGTGAAATAATATTAAATTTTGTGGAAATATTTTCTTGAGAAACTCTTAACTTTATTGAAACACCCTGCATACTTTTCTCTATTTTCTATTGAATGTATTATTCCATATCCTAATATCGGCCCAAAACCCTTTTCCAACCGATCTGACTTACATATCGCAGTGATTATAAAACAATAGAAAATCTCGTATTACCGGCATCACTTCCTACCCCCATGGTTCACGCCATTGAGCATAGGAAGTAGAGAGCACGTGTGCGTTCAATGGGGTGTTCCCCTTGGCTAGTAGAGTGTGACATTATGGGGTATATGGGGGTCGAGTAGAGAAATAAATGATGTTAGATTTTGTCTTAGAAACATTCACGACTCCTGTCCAATGTTACAGTCCAGTCTAGTCTAGTCTCGCTGAGCTACACTGGCGAGTGAGCGAGTGAAGCGAGTAATCGCCCGTCGCTCAGCGACACTCGCTGATAGTCGAGCTACAAAACTATACTCGCCACTCGCCCACTCGTTTTATAGTTGATAGCTTTACTCGCTCATCGCCGGCGGACAACTGCCTTAATACCGTAGGCTAAGAAATTATTTTATTATATTACTCCAAAGAACCGAAATAGTTGACAATTGCTCACAAGAATAGCAAACTAAAGGGTAGTAGGCTGGTATTATGGCCTCAGTCAACTACGACCCTATTTAATTAATCGTTGCATCACCAACATCCAATATTTTTGCAATCGATATCTCCAAAACTTATCCATTAAATTAAACGATTGAAGAAAAAATACCATTTCCGATTCCCTAAACGCGACTTTCGATAAACGAGATCAACTTCCGACCGGATGACAGATCCCCTCCAAAAATACAAAATGGCGACCACCCTCTTAATTTTTTTCCCTACAAACCGGCCACCTGGCTTCACACATTCACCCCTGTTTAAATTGTTATTTGTAGAGATAAGGAAATTTGCTAACATTTTACGTAACAAATATGATATTCGATGGTCCAAGAAGCTTCGATTTGATTTCCGAAATTTGTTATTATGCTCCTTACTTCACATGGCTATTCGTATTCGCTATTGGATGTTTGTCGTATTTGTCAAATACTTGACGTACGGTGGAACACAGAGAAAGGTGTACATGAGAGTTTTTAAGGTTGAGATTTTCTCAAAAACTACTTGACCCGTACCCGTTCGTGGTCTCCATTCGAGACGGTAAGTCAGATGTTTTTAAATCATAATTTCTTGGCTAGTCATCTAAAATCGCAGACCCCCATATGTAAGCAATAAGCGAATCACTTCATGTCTAAATATAGACGCCAGACACACGTGGCCACAATTAATATTTGTGTTCACAAAAATAGCTACGCTTAGCGAAACTTAGTTGCGGAGTAATTAGGTTACGTCAGCTACGGGGGTTGTAAAACTAAAATTAGGGGAAATGTGGACAAATGTTTATTGTATAAACGAAGCGGGGCGAATGCTTCGATGCTCATTCTATTAGGGGAAGAATATATTGATCTTACATACATAAACTACAGACGATATCCTTCCATTTGCTGCGATCCTGGTACGTTCTAACACAGAAAGGTGTACAAGTTGAGAGTTTCTTTATTATTAATGTCAGTTTATGACGCGAGCGTGCATGAAGAGATTGAGGAATGTGGAGGAGGCAAGGATTGTGTGTCAGGATCGCAGCAGATGGAAGTCCATCGTCTCTGTCTACGGAAATCAGACGTGAGTTTATAAATAAAATAAATTATGACGCGAGTGGTGTACCAGGATCGCAGCAGTTGGCAGTACATAGTCTGGCTACCGCTGCGGGAGACAGGTGGGAGAAGCGTGCATGAAGAGAATGATGACTGAATGCGGCATAGACAGTGGTCTGTGGTATGATACGAGAGTGGTGTACCAGGATCGGAGCATATGGCAGTACATCGTCTGCCTACCGCTACCGGGAGACAGGCGGAAGGAGCGTGCATGAAGAGATTGTAAAGCGAAAGTGTACCAGGATTGCATCAGATGGAAGAAAGTACATTGTTTGCCTTACGGGAGACAGGAGTTAATTTCAAAAGAAACTTTTTAATTTAACAGGAAAACTTTAATGAGTGATTAAAAAAACTATTTCAAGCACAGGAAGAAACAATTTCAGACGGTCGAGCAGACAAAGTCATAAACCACTGAACACCCTTCTGTAATCAAACGCAACGATTTTATTTCCATTTTCGAGAAAGGAACCTCGGATGCGCTGGCGCAACAGAGCGCATCTCCTCGCGTTGTGATTGGTCCGCTTGTGGCCAATGGCGTGAAAGATCTGTCTTTTGTTTAGAATGCGTTACGAAAATGAACTTCCTTTGTTTATGAAGATGATGAAATGAGTGTTAACGGAGTTTTCAAGACAAACAGTTTTTGAGATAATATTAACCTTAATTTTATTACTTGATTAATGTCTAATGTTTCAAAGTAAAGGAAATAATCCGAAAACTGTTTTGAAATTACATGTCCCCAAAAATATATATATTTTTTTACAAACATACATTGCAGATGACCAACTAATCGTATGTCGATGTATGGACATAATATTTTGATAATTGCAAATATAAGTTGGTTTCTAAATGTAGTATCTTTTCATTAGAGCAAAGTTACGGTTAAAAGTGTTCATCTATCTACTTGACCGATTCTAATAACATGGACTTACCGCTTATTGATATTTAACGACATTATGGCCCGTATTAATAATATGAGGCCGACCTCAAGAGAGAATTCAGCTGATACACTCTCAAGACGTGATCACCATCTCAAGTATGACATTTATTAATAAAGCAATCTTGAGGGCGTATCACGTGATGTCTTTCTCAAGTCGCGGTTCGCCTGCAATCAGCAAATACGTTCTCAAGTGTGAGTTTGACAGTTCTCTTGGGAACTGAGTTTTGTTTATTAATGCGACGTTACTCACGTGATACCCGATTCCTAAACGCGCACCTAAGTTACGTTTGTTAATTTGAACGCCATCTTGAGATCTGAGAGTGATTTATTAATACGGGCCTATGTCTGCTTTGACTACGCGAATCTCTCCACAAGGTCTATTACTAGATCTAGTACACATTTGACGTCAATAGGTCTAAAGTTAGACTAGGGATTGCACCAGGAAGCCACTGTGACGCAAGTCGTGACATTTTGCGAAGCGCAATCGCTTCTACGAAGCCGCTTCGCAATACACCTTTTTGTTTTAGTTGGGTTATATTGGCAATTAGTTTATTGTTAGATCGGTTTAAATATATTAAAACTATTCTTGCTCCTGACATTTATGCGACTGTCGACAAGGATGGTAATGTTTTCGAGTGTAGGTAAGTGTTGCTCTGTAATGTTCCGTATGGTTAGAAATAAAGTATATGAACATGAATGTAGGTTTTAGTTGCCCTACTTTATTTTATTTATTTATTTTATAAATGGAATCGACAGTTCGTCATTTGCCAATGTCATGTTACAGAAAATTCAATATATTCAATAGTATTCTATCTTCCTCCAGGAGAGTCGCAGTAGCGTCTTCACCCTGGGTAGCCGCGTCTTCATGTCTTCATCCAGAGGAGTCGCCGTAGCGTCATCACTCTGGACGCAGCAGCTCGACAGTCACGTTCACTCCCGAGCTTGTAGCGGGACTTTTGATAAAAGCTTGAAACTTCAGATCTTGCATAAATAATCCAATAACTTCACCGTATTGTCATTCGCGAACATTTTCTGATCAATTTAACGTGATATTAAACACAAAATAGTCCCTGGAAAATTATCAAATAATTTCGCAACCGTCGTTTCCCGCCATTTTCAAGAGAAACCTTGCCCTACTTTTAAATACCTTAATGCCCCCTACGAACCCTTCGATCTTACAACGCCCTCGCAACAGCTGCGTTAATGCAGGGAGTGCCTCAAGGGACGTACCTAATAAAATGCCCATTGTTATTGTCAACGGGGAACACGGTTAAGCTTCTGATAATCTAGCTCAGTCCCGAATTCAGTATAAGACCGATTTTCAAAGACCTCTTTGAGAAACTTTGCACGAGCTCTAAGGCCCGTATTAATAAATCACTCTCAGCTCAAAAGCCAACCTTGAGAACGATCTCAAGATGGCGTTCCTATTAATAAACGTAGCTTAGGTGCGCGTTTAGGAATCGGATATCATATTAATAAACAAAACTCTATTCTCAAGAGAACTGTCAAACTCACACTTGAAAACGTATTTGCTGATTGCAGGCGAACCGCGACTTGAGAAAGACGTCACGTGATACGCCCTCAAGATTGGTTTATTAATAACTGACATACTTGAGATGTTGATCACGTCTTGAGAGTGTATCAGCTGAATTCGGTTTGAGCTTAGACTATTAATACGGGCCTTAGTAAATAAGTAAGCACGTTGTGTACATTTTTGCACGTCAATATTTTTTTTGAATTTACGACGTATGACGTCACTATGTATTGCTTCATCAAATCACGGTAAGCGTAATGGAATTCAGTATTGTTTGTAAACGGACATGCCGTGACGTCACCTCGTACAGAGAAAATTGCGTCCAATGTCATCCTTTATCGCTTTCCGCTAATTGTTTAATCGACTTATTATTTTTGTTACCTATACCGAACCTCAAATTAAGTGTCTCATTTTGTAAACAAGAACTACTAACATTTTTAGCTTTTCAATTATTGCATAGTTATTTTCACATTATTAAATCGGATCACTTTATTTTCACAATGATGAACAGGTTCAATCAATCAGTTCCTTCAGTGTTACCTACATTACATCACAATAGGTAATCAGACAATCATATTTGTGTACAAAATAAGACACTTGATTCGTTGTCGGCCGTTTTTGGCACATTTGTGAACTACAACTTAGCTTGTCGCAATTATGTCATGTATTGTATATTGAAAAATAGTATTCATTAGGATGAATACTAAAAAATAATAAAAATAAATATTAAATTGGAAGATATTATTTTTTCAAGATTGGCAGCGCTAGTTGGCTCATGGAAGGCTCTTAATGAAACTTTACAATAATATGGCTCATAAATTAGAATAACACATAGGCTATAATTTATAAAGATCCTGCGCAGACGAAGTCGCGGGTAGAAGCTAGTATTTAATAAAATAAAGTTTAAAAGCTAGTCATGTTTGTAAAATAAACGTTGACGTACACTAAGCGAGAGGTAATTTATTAATAAATCATATTCTATTAATATAAGGTTACACGGTTCACTGACTTTTTTGTATACCTATACGTACGTACGGTGGAACACAGAGAAAGGTGTACAGGAGAGTTTTTAATGTTGAGATTTTCTCAAAAACTACTTGACCTATTGCAAGAATTCTTTCACTGTTTCACAGATAAAAGTTAAAACTATGTAACTGTAAAATAATTATTAAATTCGGTCCAGTAGTTTTTGAGATAATTTCAACCTTATTGAGGCCCCCTGTATACTTATCTCTGTCTTCGACTGTACGAGAGCTATCGGTAAAGCAAGAGGCTTAATTTATTAAACCATTTGGGTCATGGACATTGGCAATCGCAATGTATGATACATAACGTCAGCTCATCAAGTGAAATAGGTACTCTACGCGATTGCAATACGGCCTAGTTTAACAGTGGTAGTGTAGGTACATAATGCAAACACATAACTCCCACTATATGATATGAAATGAAGAATGAATTCGAGTTTTTGAACGCTCCAACCAATTTCAATGTTGATTAACCTACTGCTGAGATAAGGAGGATTATGAGACGAGGTATTGTTAGATTAGTCCTAATGAGATTGACATACGATAATACATTTTGTACCAAAAGGTGATCGATTTTTATTAAACGCTCGAAAACAATACCTCTACTTTTACAGTCGGGAAAAACACGACATTAATTTGATATTTTATTGCATTTAAAATGATGAAACAGAGAAACAACTGGCTGTGGAAATCGAATATAATTAGGTGCCTTTGCTGTGTAAAATAAAATAAATATAGGTTGACAAAAAAAGCTGTATAGAGACTGTGTAATGCAATAAGTTTATGCTTAATACAATCTACTTTTAGGGTCAAATGAAGGTCATACTTATTAAGTTTTTCATTAAAATAAAGTTAAACATAATCCCAAGCTTGAAAGGTTTACAAATAGAAAAAAATAGCTCTTTTAAATGACAATGCCAGATTCTGCCCCACCATCAACCGCAAGTTGTACAAGATAACGAATAAATGTAAAAATATCTCCGTTTTTTATTAAAATTATTGGTTTAAAATAAAGTTTTGTACAACTTGCGATTCGAAAAAAAACAGCTTAATTAAGAATTCAGAAAATAGTAAGAAATCGAAGCGATTTATTCATTGTTTTTGTTATTCTTCTATAGGAGTTGCGTGAGTATTAGAAAATGATACTGATTATGATTATGCAATATGAAACCTGTAATAAGTCCCCAATAAAATGATAGGTACAGCTTAAATGGTCACGTTTTGTAGGTGGGGCAAAGCTCCATTGAAATGTGGCAATGTCTTTTGTACCGATTTCATGTCTATGGAGTAAGTGATCTGTGTTATTCACTAACCCTAAGTGACAGCGAAGGTATTAAATAATCGATGTGGGTATTTGGAAGGACAAGGGGCCGCCCTCACTCCCTCGAGGGTAGATTCGATTTACTTCTAATAAACGCGCAGATGTCGCCCCAAAAGCCCATTTCACACTTGGACAAGTTTCGAGGTTAATTTAATACGAATATGTAGGTTATGTGAGGGTTTAAGATAGTATTTTTGGTTGTATTTATCTTGTTTCTTAATATTAATAGGTACAGAAAATAGACAGAAGTAGGCAGGCTTCAATAAGGTTGAGATTATCTCAACTACTAACTTATCCGATGTTTTTTGAAAATGACGGGAAACGACGGTTGCGAAATTATTTAATAATTTTCAGTTTAATGTCTACAGTGGGTGTTTTGTGTTTAATATCACGTTAAATTAATCAGAAAATGTTCGCGAATGACAGTATGGTGAAGTTATTGGAGAATTCAAGCAGGATCTGAAGTTTGGCGCTTTAGTCAAGATTCCCACTACGAGCTCGGGAGTGAACGTGACTGTCGAGCTGCTTCGTCCACAGTGATTGACGCTACGGCGTCTCCTGTGGATGAAGACAAGAAGACGCGGAGGAAGATAGAAGACTATTATACAATGAATTTTCTGTAACATGACATTGGCAAATGCCGAACTGTCGAGTCCATTAATAAAATAAATAAATAAACTTATCCGATTGTAAAGATTCTTGTACGGACAACAGCAGATCAATGGTAACACTTGCAGTACGAATTCAACTCTTATGACAGTGTTAGACTTGATCTGCTGTTAGCTGTACGAGTAGGTAGTTTTGAGTACATACAATGTCTGTCACTCAATGCTCGCGTAACAGTAAGTGGGACGCCTCGCTTAGCGCCAACTAAAAGACATTGCCACATTTCAATGGAGCTTTGCCCCACCTACAAAACTACGTGACCATTTAAGCTGTACCTATCATTTTGTTGGGGACTTATTACAGGTTTCATATTGCATAATCATAATCAGTGTCATTTTCTACTACTCTCGCAACAACTATAGAAGAATAACAAAAACAATGAATAAATCGCTTAGATTTTTTGCTATTTTCGGAATTCTTAATTAAGCTGTTTTTTTCGAAACGCAACTTGTACAAAACTATATTTTGAACCAATAATTTTAATAAAAAACGGAGATATTTTTACATTTATTCGTTATCTTGTACAACTTGCGGTTGATGGTGGGGCAGAATCTGGTATTGTCATTTAGCGTACCAAGTGTTAGAATCGCTTCAAATTGTAGTGTAAAAAAATCTATTATTGATACGAATGTCATTATTTTCAGACTTGTCTCGTAAATAAGGCCCCTATTAGAGCCAAATAGGACATAAGTGCAATTTAAATCATTCGTTAAATATTTTCACACCTGGCAACACTGTACGTTCAGGAACGCTGCGCGCGCGGTCGTAGACCTTCGTTCAGAAACCGTGACGAACCCGCTACGATATAAAAAGAGCTCCATGCACATTTAAAACGTTAAAAACCGATACTTTTTGCCATAACAATTCAATTAATCTATTAGATTCGGTTTAGAAATGGATTAATTTAATTTAACTCTTGCGAAATAGTGTTTTTTAAACTTCAAGCACAATAAAAAAAATGTTAAGATGGCTCGTAATAAAAACTACAGGAGATAAGTGTATTTTCTCTTATAATAGAATAGAAGAATGGAATTTAGCTGTATTGTACAATGCTTCGTCACTGAATGAATATTATTATTGTTATTACTTGGTAAGTACGCCAATACCATCGCGTCTCAGCCGCAAAATTCAGAGTAAAAAAAAAAACTGTCAAGTTTCGCCGCCATAGTCAAGTCTCCATTTGCTAATCTTTGCGTCGATGCCGCGGGAGTGTTTTTCCTACAATTTGTGGAAAATTTTGCTGAAAACGAAAAAATTCGTGCTCGATCAGTTATTAGAACTGGTTCGAACGGCTTGATATCGCCTGGGGAAGATGAGAAGAAGATATCGAACAAATGCAGTGAGGTTATGTGAAGTTTACGAATAACCTGAGTGACGAAGAGTTGTGTCTTCTAGTGATGCTTGTACAGTGTACACCCATGCGATGGGTTGTAATTTGGAGTGATAGTTGTGACGTCTAACGTCCAAACTCGGGTGAGGAATATATATGATATTTCCACCACGAACATACGTGCAAACAATTTGATGCGTATCTATCACTCCCAGCGAGAGGCTGTATTGAGAGCCTGGGCTCCTTTCACGATATACATGCGAACAATCGATATGTATTGCCTCAGGAAGGTCACGTATGGCGTTTAAACAGATAAGTATTAACCTAACCTAAAATGAATCATAGAAAGTCAAAGTACAGTAGATCGTATGACTATGTACCTTCTTACAATACATACTGGACGACATGTCACAGTCGATTCTTGAACAACGTCAATAACAGACAGACCCATTAGAGAATGTTCTGGGAATTCTCGCAGCGGTGCCCATGGGGAAAAATACCTCGGCCACTAGATAAAGAAATGAAACAAGATATCCTGATCCAGAGAAATCTTGTACTTGCCATACATTGTTCCTATTTCCAACTGAAATACTAAGGCTGTGATGTCAGAATAATATAAATACATTTTAATTTTAACTAAATATTTAATAAATATCATCCCTCGATGAGAGAGGTCTGTGCCCGAGCATGGAGACATATACCTAAATAGACTGATGATGATTTAATAAAGCAGAAACATATGGGCTGTGTTTTCTTTTTGCAGTGGATACTGCTCTTAATCTCGTCCTAAAAGGAACGATTAAAGTCCTGAACACCATTGTATCAGTGATGCCGGCTAACTATTATATATATGACTGATAACATTTACAAATGTGTCTAGCATAGGCGCTTGTACCACAGATGCAGTTGATAAATATCATTTGAATATAACTTGTCTGATAAATTGAATGAATGCAAAGCAATTGTGCGACCATTTCTAAAGACAGTATATTGGCTATACCAACATCAAGACTTTTCAATTTCCGTGACCTGCTTATACCTAGCCAACAAATTCAACAAGAATCCGTTAAAATCTTCTGTGGAACCTAGGTACACCAGAACAGCCTAGCACGAAGACCAGCAACCCTGTATTACCACCAGCATTGGATGGAACACAGAAGCAAGGACGGCACCAGACCAGTCCTACCTGCATTAACCCAAAGGTAGTCCTACCCGCATTAACCCAAAGGTAGGCTCACGGGTATATGTGCTTGTTATATACATGATTTATATAATATTTTATTATTAATGACAAGACCACCTGGTCATGACTTGAGGATTATAAAATACCCCTTAAACAGCAGGTATCACAGATAAATCTGCCATGTATTACATACTTAAATATCAATAATACATATTTAAATGTCAATAAATCAAAAACGTGAATTTATTCATTTGAATTTTTCTTGCATATCCGCTAGTTATGCGAGTCGTTTCATACAATCGTATGCGAGGTGTGAAATTCACCTGCCTATAGGATAACTTTCAACTGATGGGGTAATCACTCCCCGGCCGTACAAGTTGCATAGGCCAACTCCGGGCCAAATTTTTCTTCATTTTGTTAATACCAAATCTAATAGAGAAAGGGTAAACCTATTCTTCTAACCTACTTCACTTTCAATGCCTTTATTAATGCATACATATAAATAGGTATCTCAAATAATTAGATACATACTTGTAAAGCTAATGAACAGACATTGTATTTATGGCTTGCATACACTTAAATATTTAAAAGACACCGGAAATTCCTTCAGTTTCAAATACAGTTCCTTGAGTGGTCACAAAATTATGTAATGAGTGATATGTTACCTAGGATCACTAGGTCTTATCTCTACAGTTTATTCGGAATCATAAATATTTCTCTTATTGTAATTGTATGAAATGCCTATATCATTTCATATCGCTGTGCCCTTCAGGGTGTGTTGTGTATGTCATATCTAAAGACCTAATAATGTAGTAACATACATTTTGACATTATGTATGCAATTAAATAAATTAAAATTTAAATATTCGGATGCTTATGTACAAAATATTTGAATAAAGCTACCGTAATGACAGCTAAAGCATTAGGAAATTTGGCTTTATATTAAGTATTAATACAAACAATTGATGTCTCATGGCTTCAAAAACTCTGCCCTTGGGCATAACCCAGTATCTGAGGTGATTCCACATTAGCCTTCCACAAGAAAATCGGCTATAATTAAGTACTGACATAATGTTATAATGGGTTTATAACCGAAATAAATCCAAAGTATGAGATTTTGGTCTGACTTGGGTCATGAACCGTTGCATGCATTGCAAAATTATTATAGCTGGCTGGCTATTATACAAAGATATTTGAATGGACCAATCACAACAGTCTCCTATAATATAAAGATAATTATCAGGTAATTAGGTATACCACATAAGTTACAAGATGAGTTCGACTAGTGACATGAGTTCACTTGAATAAATAGGTCAGTGTTCATCAGAAAAAGTTTCTGTGCCTATTAAATATTATAAAAGTTAGATGACGTAGGGTTGCCACGCTGAGGTACGCGTATTTACGCGATTTCCAATTAGGTATTTTTAAAAATCCTTTCAATCTTTCTATAAAAACATATGCTGGACACATGTCTAGATGCAAATTAATGTTCACAATACCTTTACCATAGCATGCTCAGAACCTTATATGGCAGGTACACAATTAGGCAGGTCCCTAACACCCCACATCTTAACCACATATTAAACTACTGTGGCAAGGGAGCGAAATACGTGGCATATAGTATTACATACCGTATTATTTGATGTTGAGGTATTGGTGTAAGCCCAAGGGTCACAGCGGTCACAAAGATGTAGTGTGACATACATATGTAATGTCATCAAAAGAAAATATTGAATCAGACCCCGAATCCAGCCGAAAACAGGCACACCAAACCGGATTCGTAAACGTGCAACAATCAAAACAATGCAAAATGGGATATCATTATGTACCTACATTTCCACTACTTATTATCGTTATTTTCTATTTAGGTATCAATCAAAATATGATTTCGGAACAAACTCTGTTTCCAAAGATTACAAATCAAATCAATTTGTTGCCTCATGTGTACATACATACATACATACATACAATTTAAATATTATTTATTATTTATTTGTCAATTATTAATTTATGGAAAATGATTTTATTGACCCAGTGTTTATTTACCCATAACCTTGGATTAACCATAACCCCATGGTGCGCTGATGGGAATTAATCGGCCAAGTACTTCATATATTTCAGGATTTACTCTGAGCAAAGCAGTACCATATATGTATAAAACAGTACAATACATGCCTCTGACAAGCGGCATGTGATATTGCATTTCTGGATGAGGATACGTATGATACCTCTGTTTCACAGATCACTTTTAAATATGCTGTATGTTTGCTTAGCTCATTAAATTGTGCAAAAGCCCAGTACTACCCAAGTTACCTCACCCACAAATATGCTATCGTTATAGAGTAGACTTAGTAGTAAGTAGACCTAGTAGGGTATACTTAATCAAGTATTTCTTTAAGGTTGATTCTTCAGTATGTCACCTTTACCTAAGCAACATATTGCCTGGGATACAGAATCCAGTCACAGGACTAAAACATTTAATTTTTTTTTTTTTCTTCTTCTCTCTAATGAGGAGACCTTTGGAGATTCTTGCTAATAATGAGTAGTTTTTATACTATACTCCTTATAGTATCTCCAGGTGCAGACCTTAATAAGGGTGTAAATCATTGAAACCCTGCCTAACCAATTGTTAAGTAATAGTTCCACTCCTATAACAATATAACCTCATCTAAATTTCACTTATGTCATTTTTAATTTTAATCCAGAAATATTGCTAATATTATATATTGCTTACATACCTATTAGGTATAGTCATTGCATACCCATTTCAAATAAACGCGTTCAATTCACAAGTAAATTGATACTATACTAATAATAAGTTAAAAGAGACCTTGACAGGCATAGGGTTCATAATCTGTTAGCAGATATATCAAATTATATACCTTGGTGGTGTGAACTGTTCTATAATTACTGCTCAAAGCATTAGACATGCTGAGACATCAGCTGCGAAATGGCTTGACATCAACATACTATATTCAATTAGATTATAACTTTAATTAATGGTTGTCTAGATGGAGTCATCACACACACATCCACTAAATTTTATGATAGAGACGTATTGGACTCCAATAATTCAAATTGCCAGAGCTTGTTAATCCCAGCCTAGCTTATACACCATGCTACTGCATTAGGTCCTACTTGATCAGCACAATATCATATTAAATGGTTCAGTGACTTCATGATGTGAAATGTGGTACGCTACTAAATTGGAACTTACAGGGGTTCATACCTATCAATTAATAACGCAGATTGATTGATGTGCAAATGGGCATACATTCATATAATAATAATTCATAATTTTTGTGTCGTCAACGACCATATTGCATTATGACGGAAGAAGTAAACATAACAAATACCTAATTAAAACAACATAGTTGCCCTAGAATATTTATCCTGTTTCATGATAGATGATACTTTCAACATCTACCAAGTAATAACAATAATAATATTCATTCAGTGACGAAGCATTGTACAATTGTAAATTAAACGAACTTACCTGTTGTGAAGTTCAATTATAATTGTACATGCTTCGTCACGATATGAATAATCCCACCCACCCCTAACACTCCCTAGTAACTAGTCATGAAACAGTCCTTATACTTTGAACTACAATGGAGACTTGACTATGGCGGCGAAACTTGACAGTTTTTTTTTTTACTCTGAATTTTGCGGCTGAGACGCGATGGTATTGGCGTACTTACCAAGTAATAACAATAATAATATTCATATCGTGACGAAGCATGTACAATTATAATTGAACTTCACAACAGGTAAGTTCGTTTAATTTACAATTATTTAGTTAAGTTAACGATGAAATAAGTATTAAATAAATAAGTTTAAAAAAGGCATCATAAAATACTTGACAAATTATTCTTTAAAAAAAACATAGACTCAAAGAATTCAAACAGCCAAATACAAACGAAACAAAAGATGCCAAAGAGATCTATTTTAAAATACAAAGCGAGGGAATTATCCTCCTTGTATCAAAATAATATTGGATAGGGTTGAACACAAAATACAGGGGTGGTAAGCACTGAACTTGACTTGAAATTGAGTGGTTTTTAAACTTCGTAAAACGGAGCGGGGGGATTCGAAATTCGAATGTAATTTCAGCCTGACCACAGATAATATAATATAACTACTACATTCTAAGATGCTTCACTTAGGCTTAGAGAAAACGATTAGGTAAGTATATTTTCAAAATTTTGAATTTGGAAGTGCATTTGCAGATCTTCCACAATAACCAGCCAGAATATGAATGAATTCGTTGTTGTAATTGACCTGTGAAGCGAAATGTATGTACAATCTATGGGCAAGGGTATTTGGTTGATGTTGCAGTACACAGCCCCACAGACCACTTACCCCATAGACCTGTAACAGGAGGGCGCCCGTTTCTGCCCGCACATGAGCGCAACATTGCTTCGCGACACGCGTAATCTTGAGATATCTACACGGATTCAATATGGCGCCCCTGCCCCCCGCTTCGCCTATTGCACTCATCGTGTGACAGAATTTTTCGCTTGCAAATGACAATGCCAGATTCTGCCCCACCATCGACCGCAAGTTGTACACGATAACGAATAAATGTAAAAATTTCTCCGTTTTTTATAAAAATTATTGGTTTAAAATAAAGTTTTGTACAAGTTGCGACTCGAAAACAACAGCTTAATTAAGAATTCACATTCAGAAAATAGTAAGAAATCGAAGCGATTTATTCATTGTTTTTGTTATTCTTCTATAGGAGTTGCGAGAGTAGTAGAAAATGATACTGATTATGATTATGCAATATGAAACCTGTAATAAGTCCCAAACAAAATGATAGGTACAGCTTAAATGGTCACGTAGTTTTGTAGGTGGGGCAAAGCTCTATTGAAATGTGGCAATGTCTTTTGTACCGATTACATGTCTATGGGGTAAGTGGTTAATGTGACACAGCCCCAAGCTTTTAGTTTCATTTCCTTTAACAACAGCCACGTTTGCAGCTCAATAAGCGACCTAATACAAAACAATTTGCTACAATTGACGATTCAGGACACGAGACGTTATTAGAATGATCTAGAAATTATCAAATTACACAGCAATCTAGCCTTTATATACCGGGTACAAAAAGACTATGCACTGCTGACTACAGAAGACTTGACTGATTTAACAAGGCCTCTAAAATAGATATCTTACCTCCTTTGGAAGAGTTTTGATTAAAGTGGTAAGCATCAGAGCGTGACGCTCTAAAAAATTATAACGCGTGACTTGAGTCTTGCACGCACGAGCTTCGTATAATCTGTGATATTATGTGAAAGAGAAAGGAGTATTGAAGGAGATAGAGCATCTTGTATTAAAGGGTCTTTAACACGTTCATGGACAGTAGAAATTACGAAATGACAGTGAAAATTCTCAACTACTGTCATAACCGTGGGGGATTCTAAGTATGTGCGTGTCAAGACCGACAAAAATGTACCTACAACCTTTATTTTGACAGTACACATACCTATTTTCTACACAGAATGACAGTGGGACCGCTCCACAAAGAAAACCGCCTACGAACGCCGCGGGAGATGCCGTTGTGTCTTTTTAAATGCATCAAAATACTACGTCATACGCCGTACTGTCATTTTCCGAATACTCAAAGTACGGCCTATGCCGCCACTGTCCATGAACGTTAAACATTGACCTCCTATAAACAACTAGATACACAAAAGTCTTACCAGTTGATATGGCCAACGCATTTTTTATTTTCTAAAAACAATATTAATAAGCAACATATCTCAAATTGAACGTGGAACTTTCTTATAACGCATAAAAATGTATCAAAGCAGCTTGTAAGCAAATCACATCAGACATGGCTGTACGATCACAGATTATCTTCGCCCTTTTCATTTTATGAATAAAACAATCGACCTATATCATTGATCTCCTATAAACAACTAGATACACAAAGGTCTTACTAAAACAATTTAAAAACGTCCAAATAAGGGTCCATTGTTAACGTCCAAATAATGTCCAATAAAGCAAATGAGGGACCATTCATCCGTTTGGACCTTCTTTGCGCTCGGACATTTTTAGAAGGCAGACTGTGTATCTAGTTGGTTTATAGGAGATCAATGTCTTTAAATAATAAATAAAATAAATACAGAAATCACGAACGGGTAAATTTCGGAAACGGAGGGTTCCGTACCTCAAGAGGAAAAAAGGAACCCTTATAGGATACTTTGTTCTCCGTCGGTCTGTCAAGACCTGTCTCAGAAACGCGTGGACGGATCAAGTTGAAATTAATACCAAATACTCAGGTCTGCAACCTCATGCAGCCGTGAAAAACTTCTACGTCAACGCAATCAAAAGATATGGCCGTTTATGTCGCATTTTGGCGCATATTTGTATGAAAACTCAAAAAACTTAAAACCTATAGGGTACTTCCCGTTGACCTAGAATCATGAAATTTGGCAAGAAGCTGTCTTATATCACAAGTAAAGGAAAACATCCGAAAACTGTAAATTTGGGGTTCCATGACGAAATATTCTTTTTTTGCAATTCCAAATTATTTTTGGTTCAAGTCCAAGGGTCTCTGCGACCTCCAAGGTCTATTATTGTACTTTTCTCCGAGTGAAACTGCTCCGAGAAGTATTTATATTTATTTGAGCGTGAAGCAATGCATTAGCTGCCATGTGTGGTCACATAACAAATTCTCATTCTAATACCATCGGAACCCCACAATCCCCGTGGGGCAACACCACGTGTTACTGTTGTCTATGCCTCCCCCGCAATAGTCTATGGTTTTAAAAATGGCCGCCCTCCTTTGAGGTTATTTGTGGCTGGAAATCTCTTGGGGACATTGTCGCTAATTCTGGCTTTTGTTTTCTGAACGTAAAATAGAGATAGGTCTAAAAATACTGATCTTTCTTACAGTGACGTTAGGAAATAGATAATTATCTACTTATTTGAAGTTCTGTGAACTTTTGTGTACCTCAAATGAAAACAACAACCACCAATAGGGGGCGATATGTTTAGGCTTATTAATGGCTGCTTTATTTTTAAACCTTATGTCTGAGTGACACAGAACCATTTTTGTATATACAGATTACATTGAACTTTCACAAAGCCAAGACGTGATTTTTCATTTATCGTTATTATCCATATAAATATCCAGCTAATCATCCAAACTCATCATTAACCAACCCCTGGCTTCGCAAGGAGCCAACAAAATTACGTGTGACAAGTATCGAAAATTAAATGTTTTTCATTATTATTACTAAATAGACACAAATTCATGAAATCAAAATTGAAATTAGTTGAAAAATGAAGTAACTACTGGCATTTAGAGAAATTGTGTTAGAAAGAAAAAGTACACGCCATATTGTGGTTGTGACGTCATACCGTGGTAGCGCCATACAAACTTCATACTAAAGACCGTTTTGATAGAAGGAGATGGAGCATTCCCCACCACACTTAACTGCTTATTATCTTCGGTATTAATTGAGATATCGAAAAACTGATTTCACAGTTCTCTTCAGCAGAAATATGAGAGCTGATGCGATAAAAAAAATTTAGTCAAACTTTTGAATTCCGAAGCCGCAATAACATTAACAATGTGAATGAATTCGGTGTCGTAATATTGGTACACATGTGAAACGTAATTTGCGTATGATCTATGTAGGTAACTGTATGTAGGTGATTGATTTCCAATCCCATTAGTTTATTTAAAAACGGCTTACCAATATCAGAATAAAAATTAAAAACATGAATGAAAATAGGTTAATTAAAATTAATTAACTTATCAAATTGATGTTCACAAAGGAAGCGGAAGTATACAGATAAAATATTTGCCGCGAATGTAATAAAAAAGAAATAACTGTAGGCACTGGTTTTGCGCAGCCGCTCAGCCTAGTTTAAAAAATATATAAAATCCAGTCAACTTTCGTTCGTTTGATTCCATCCGTTTGCTGCTAGTTTTCTTAATTTGTTATGTGAAAACTTATTAATAACGTAGTGTGGTTTCTAACCGCCATATAAAGTACGTCCGGCGTATCCTGTAGTGGTCTGCGGTTTCCACTTAGAGTTTTTATCGACATTCGATATGAGCACACCCTACACTTGTTTATTTATAGTCTGTGGCTGCAAGGAGCTTTTACTCGACTGTCGCGGGGAGGTACAATGTCTTTCGTCTATGTTGGTTCTTTAGAATCCGTGATTTTAATTGAATGTGAAACTCCCGAGAATGCATTGAACAGACATGCCAACTTTTGAAAGGTGAATTTAAAGTGAAAAGTTTTCGATATCAGTTGATATGGCCAACGCATTTATAATTTTCTAAAAACAATATTAATAAGCAACATATCTCAAATTAAACGTGGAACTTTGTTATAACGCATTAAAATGTATCAAAGCAAATCACATCAGACATGGCTGTGCGATCACAGATTACCTTCGCCCTTTTCCTTTTATGAATTATTGACCAATATACTCAGAGAAATAATGACGGGAGTACGCAAGCGCTGGCGTTCCCCTCTGCCGAGGTACATGCACGAATCGTTCATCGCCGTTTATAAAAACTAGTTGCTGCGACCGGCCGTCATTTTGCTTCCGTACGTATCGCTGAACACAGCTCCCGAAAATGGTTAATTGTGCAGTGGTTTCATGTAAAAGGCGATCAGAAACATCAAATTTTAGAAAAGACGGTGTTTTTGATCATTCATTAGCAATTTAATTATGAATTTATGCTACTAAAACATCATAAAACTCATTTTGTTTTTCAAGTCTAAACGCCGAAAATCTCTTGGTACGAGGATACAAAATCTCTTGGTACGAGGTTGCTTAAGAGTAGTGATGGGCAACACGCAAACCACAAATGAACGAATGAAGTGAATGAAATGAATGAAGTTTAACTTGAAGTAAAAAATATACATTTTCCCTATACTTATTACTGTTTCATTGCAATGAAACGTTCATTACCATTAGTACCTAAACGGCAGTTCTTTTTGGGGCAACTACTGATGTGGATTGTTGCGGATGGATCAGGCAAATGGAAACTCGGATGAATCGAAATACTATAATAATTAAAATTACAATGAAAATGAAAACCTGTCTCTATTTCTACACACTGACAACTACCTAACTTTATAAAATAAACAAGTGGGTTTTTTTCTATGCCCGCGGAACCAACCAGTCGACAACACGTATGGTATAGGCAGTGCTTCCAGATGCATCTACTGTAATTTTGACTGTTTTACTGTATACTGTAATGATAAAAATACAGTACATGGGTCTACTGTAATTTTTATTTAGGTCATTGTAACTTATTTTGCCTAATTTATGCCCAAAAAGACTTGATTTCTGCAAAAATGTACGAAAACACGAACAAATTATTAATTATTTCCTCGTCTCACTCTTTCTCTCTTCAATTGGGTCGTAGTTCATGTGATTTTTTTTTAAATTCCATTTTTTTTCTTCAAATTTATCAAGGGATAAAGTAATACATAATGTTTTCTTTCTTTATATACCTTATCCAACGTCTAAAGTACTGTAATTTCATTGTAATATTATTTGGAAATGTACTGTATTTTTTTTTAGTCAATCGAAAGGTCACACCGTGACCGTTCAAGGATTATGGATTTATATATTTATGTGGGCTGGATTAGCATATGGATACTTTGTGTTCCGGAAAAAAGTATAGTTCCCTAGGAAAAATCTATTTTGAATAGAACATCTATAACTGAAATTCACGTAGGCAAAGCCGCGAGAAAAGCTAGTACAAACTACTTAAAAGACCAAAAATAATAATCTATAATCAAACTTGGTATATCAATTTCATTCGTTCCTTCACCATTCAATTCAATCGTTCTTTGTACATAGCACATCACTAATTTTTCGTTTGTGGTTGTCGTAAACATTAGTGTAATTACGACGAAATGTTTATTTGTGTGCGTGTTTTATCTTTGTGTGACGATATTATTTTCGTGTGCGTTTATATGGACGTGGCAAATTTTGTTGCGAGTGTGCAGCAATGTGCAGATGTGTGCTGTACGTGTTTACCTCACCTCCCCCAAAAAGTGGCAGAAAAATATGTACGGCTAAAGATAGGTAAGGCAACTCCCGTCCTTATTTCTCTGAGCCAATATAGATAGATTTTATTTTATTTACGACAAGAATACCGTTATTTTCTCTTAGTTTGTTAACCCGACTATTAAAATTAGCTTTTACAAAACCTTACTCTTTACTATAACAATAATTATAAGCTTCAAACCGTACGCTATCAAAAAAGCGTGATACATTCATTATCTAGAATGACGTAAGTACATTTTTGACGAAATTAATAAGTCATTATCAGAGATTAGAGAGCATTGTCGGTCGTTTCGTTAAGCGTGGGAACGGAGCGGCCTGATGCCTGTGGTACTACTGAGTAGCATTTGAGTTCAGGTTTTAGGGTTCCGTAATAAAACGGGAAATGCTACGCGAAGATCATAATAACTGCAGTTGTCTAACCATTGTTAACGTCCAATAAAGCAAATGATTCGTTCATTCATCATTTGGACCTTCTTTGCGCTCGGACATTATTAGAAGGCAGACTGTGTATCTAGTTGTTTATAGAAGATCAATGCCTGAAATAAAAATATTAATTAAATCCCAATTTTATTATTAAGTATTATAAAAAAGGGAACATCAAATTCGACCCACGAGAAGAAGCGAAAATGCCAGGATCGCAGCAGAAAAAACCATAACTAATTTTTTTTTAGTTAAAGACCTTTCGCACCTTAGGAATAATACCTAGGGTAGGGTCAAACAAGCTGGCGGGCCACTTGATGGGAACTTGTCATTATCGTCGCCTATAGACACAACTGTTGCCTGTGCCGTCGTACCACGCACTGCGCTGTCCCGCCCCGCGTGTTCGCAACACACGCGACTAGGCAATCAGAACACTGATATGGAAATAGGTAAGTTGATGATACAGCTTACAGCAGATCAAGTGTAACACTTTGGACCATTCTTATTATCTGCTTCGTAAGATTTAAACTGCAAGTGTTACCATTGTACCTACTTAACCACCTTTTACTTCTGTTAACACGTTCATGGACAGTGGCGGCATATGCCGTACTTTGAGTATTCGGAAAATGACAGTACGGCGTATGACGTATATTTTGATGCATTTAAAAAGACACAACGGCATCTCCCGCGGCGTTCGTAGGCGGTTTTCTTTGTGGAGCGGTCCCACTGTCATTCTGTGTAGAAAATAGGTATGTGTACTGTCAAAATAAAGGTTGTAGGTACATTTTTGTGGTCTTGACACGCACATACTTAGAATCCCCCACGGCTATGACAGTAGTTGAGAATTTTCACTGTCATTTCGTAATTTCTACTGTCCATGAACGTAAAATAAACTACGGAACATCGAAAGTAAAATCCGCATTCGCACTTGACCGTTCCTTTTTGTTTTTATAAAACTTGCAACAAACCGGTACTAGAAATCGATTGTTTTTATTCTGTGCAAAACGAACCGGCCTCAACCGTTAACTTTAAAAAATAAAAGGATATGTTGTTCATTCACTAGTTGGAAGGCAAGGACATTCATCCAACCATACAGCCACAGGTTAATGGATATTAAACTTTAATTTGTTCGTTGTAAGGTGTAATCTGTTGGCAAAGGTAATCTATAGATAGTTCTCAATTTCTCACGGTTGTTATCGATTAAGAACTAGTTTGTTATTGTAACCTACTTTAGGCTTTAGATACTACTATTAAAATACGTAACATTTTTTTTTAACACAGACAAAAAAAATAATGTCATAAATTAGACTGTCAATTTATATAAAATACACATTGTAAAGATCTATGAATAATAAATTCTACATGATCAATTGTATGTAATGTATATGGCAGAAGAGTTAGGACACTTGCAAGAAAAGTCAGGTTCAAATCACAGACCACTTACCCAATAGACATGAAATCGGTACAAATTGGCAAGCGAAACATTCTGTCAACGATGAGCTCATAGAGACGAAGCGGGGGACAGGGGTGCCGTATTAAAGAGATGCGTCCATGTCGATATTATCTCTAGGTTAGAAGCAATTTTGAGCTCATGTGCGGGCAGACACGGGCGCCCTCCTGTTACAGGTTTATGGGGTAAGTGGTATGTGGGTTCAAATATACCTTAACTCGTGTTAACCTATTGTTTGATAATTATAACTCTCAATGTAACACAGGCGTTATCGTTCGTACAAGACATTCTAAAAGCGGTATAATTTTCAACAATATTTAACAGTAAAACTAATACGTGTAGCATATAGTTTCAATCGTATTTTCATATCCATACAATCATCCCAAGGCTGTATGTTTAAAACAAAACATTTGCCTCGTAAGTACGTAACAGGAACTTGCAAAAAAACATGATCACAGGCTTCGCAACGCACGAGTTTGCTTTTATTTTCGCTTTTTAAGGTTGTAACCTTAATAATAGCGAACATCTCAATTCTCGGCGGATAGACGCATTAATGTAACGGACCACGTCCCGTTTCCCACGTAGGCAATTGTCACTTTATTTCTTTTTACTCTGTATCGATGTCGCCATCTTTTTTTATTTCCAGAATTCGCGCGCCATGTCTGGTTTTAATTTTATAGCCAGTACGCCTATCTCTTTAATTCAAACCAGATAGTTATTAATTTTAAATATCATATCGCAGAATAATTAATAGTGATAGTGCTTTTCTAATTTATAACCTATTATTATTATTATTTATTAATATTCTTGATTTTTTTAAAGTTCGGTTTTAAGGCTGCCCTGTACACGTCATACTTTTTGTAGGACCGATAATCGGGCAGATTTTTCCTCCGATTCTTATGACCGATTTTGTGACCGACTCAACGCACACGGCCGTCACTTTGTTTGTATCCGGTCTGTGGTCCTGGCCAGTGCAAGCGGCCGACTGTCGGTGAGCAGAATGCGTTAACGCATACATTGCCGGACGTTCCATTTTTCACCGACAATCGGATCGGTCGGGATGCACCGATTTTATTTCTGACCGACATTTTGTAGGACGTGTGCGTTATACTATTGCAACCAGTGCGTTCTATTTTCCTCCTACAAAAAGTCGGTCACCGATTGTCGGACGTGGACTAAAGGAATAACAGCGTTTTAAATGATCCCGAATACAAATTTATTTCATTTTATTTGCAGACAAATAAGGTACCTAAATTATGATTATTTTATTATAAGTGTAACTTAATGTTAGTCTGCAAAAGCCATTTTCTACTTCAAATCGAAAAGCTTCTTATTTGCCATAAAAATAAAAACAACAATAATTTATTACCCGACCGCAAAGCAAAGGCATATAAAATCATACAGCCTACATTTCGTCCGTGGCAGTCGTAGTACAGACTCGATTATATTTTAAATGGCCTTTTTATTGATCGTAACATGTTTATTAATGTCATGTTCTCAACTGACTAGTAATTGTTTGTACACGGTCGATTGTTTTAGTGCCGTGTGACAGGATGAATGACTTTTTACTTTTGCCTCTTGGGTTCTCTTGTAAATGGCGGGAAACGACGGTTGCGAAATTATTTGATAATTTTCCTTTTAATGTCTACAGGGACTATTTTGTGTTTAATATCACGTTAAATTAATCAGAAAATGTTCGCGAATTTAAGTTATTGGATTATTTATGCAAGATCTGAAGTTTCAAGCTTTTATCAAGAGTTCCCGCTACAAGCTCGGGAGTGAACGTGACTGTCGAGCTGCTTCGTCCAGAGTGATGACGCTACGGCGTCTCCTCTGGATGAAGAATAATTAAATAAGCAAGTAGTAGGTACTTTTAGTTATTCTTATAAACGATTTCGTAAGAGAAATTACTGGAAGAATATTGGAATTAAATGAATTTACATAAAATAACAGTTTAACTTGAGTTATAACATGTTAAATAATGTAAAATAGTCTTAAATGTCTTATAAATAACAAATTGTAAAGAGTACTTATACATTTAACTACTTGATAAGTAATGACTAACAGCCACATTTCAATGGAGCTTTGCCCCACCTACAAAATTACGTGACCATTTAAGCTGTACCTATCATTTTGTTGGGGACTTATTACAGGTTTCATATTGCATAATCTTTATCAGTATCATTTTCTACTACTCTCGCAACTCCTATAGAAAAATAACAAAAACAATGAATAATTCGCTTCGATTTCATACTATTTTCTGAATTCTTAATTAAGCTGTTTTTTTCGAATCCCAACTTGTACAAAACTTTATTTTAAACCAATAATTTTAATAAAAAACGGAGATACTTTTACATTTATTCGTTATCTTGTACATCTAGCGGTTGATGGTGGGGCAGAATCTGGCATTGTCATTTATCTAAAAAACACCACAAATAAAGTTGAATATCGAATTTGTCAACGTACAGTCCAATGCGGAAAACAGTCAACACGGGACTCATTAGGTTGAGATTGTCTCAAAAATTTCTTGAATTTTTTTTAACAATCTCTTAAAATTATATTATGCTGTTAGATATACCTACCTCACTGCCCTAACAATGTCAAAAAAGCATTAACTTAGAAAGGGCCGATGGCTTAAACCGTGGCCTAACTTTACGTTTATGTCTAACGGCGATAGTGTACACTCTGAACTATCTACTATAGTACGTACGCGTTAAGAAAATAGTGAAAAAAAGAGCACGTCTATCCACGGTTGACAAATTAGATGACTTAGACAAATGTGCCATAAGAAGGAACGTTGGAATTTTTTTATTATTGAACTTTCCTTCTTATGGCTCATTTGTCTAAGTCATCTATTTGTTAACCGTGGATAGACGTGCTCTTTTTTTCACTATTTTCTTAAGGCGTACTATAGTGAAAGAATTGTCACAATAGGTCAAGTAGTTTTTGAGATAATCTCGACCTTAATTTAAACCCTTTGCATACTTTTATATTCCTTCGACTGTACGGGAACCACTTGACTTTCATCATTACAAGTTTTAAATGTTGTTTCATCATCTCTTTCACTCTAACGACAATTAAAACTGTTATCTCTCTCTAACGCTAATACAACTCCGAATCTTGTAACTTCTGCCGAAATATCTATGTCGAAACGTTTGTGCGTCTCTTTCGCTCGTTATGTCGTAACATCATGCGTCCTTGTCTCGCGAGCCGCGTTCTCACGCTCCGTGGGAACCTCACCTTTCGTAGAGTCGATGTTCCGATCTGTCATTCGATACTCGATATCGATTTTACGGTACAATTTGTAAATATTGGACCTAAATACGGTCTAATGCAGAAGGATGTAACGTAGGTACCTATCTACATTTACCGAATGCTATCAAAACAGCGAAATAAAAATTCATAAGGAAACCAACATGCCGAAAAAAAACCACCAAAAAAACATGTGTAATCCACCAATCCGCGTTAGGTGGGTGGTGGATCATGACCAGAGCTCCCTCTATGTAAGGTAAACATACATCAGCATTCATTCATCATTGATATTTTCTGAGTAATTTAATGTAATATTAAATACAAAAACAACCCCTATGTATACAATTAAATCAAAAATTTTAAATTTTGTAACCGTCATGTTACCGGCCGCCATTTTCTAGAGTCCTTTAAAAGGGTTACATACAACGCACCTGTAGTGAACAGGTGAAATATTGAATACTTTGTCAATACAGGAAATGAAACATCTTGCGAATTGGCAATGTAAAGAATTAGCAATTCAAAACTCTACAACGTTAACAATGCCACTGCAATATCCGTATTGTAAAGCGGTATGGAAGCGAAATTAGTTTTTACAAATGCATTCACAATTTTGTAATACTGTACTCTATTCCCACGGTTTTCGAGGAAATTCGAAATTTGAAATAGAACTTTTTTAAATAAATGTTGCCATAAAACATCTGGTTGCCAGATGTCAATTTCAAATTGTTGGGTGCTCTTTTGTTTTGTAAGTGACAATGAAAAAAAAACAAAGGCAAAGGAAACACATGTTTTGATTTTGGTGCCTTACAAATGATTGCGATCGTAAAAGTTAACTTTCAAAGCTTTAGTTTTTATATAACTTATAACAAATAAAGATAAAACAAATTGTTATGGAAGGACATCCTTCCTAGCCTTAGGTGGACACATAATGCCACCCGAGGATATTAAAACTCTCTCGCCCAAGTGCATCATACAATTCCTGAAGGACGTTGGCCTTGGGAGCGAGATATAAGAGCTCGGTGCGCGGCCACAATAGACCTTTGAGGTCACAGTGACCTGGACTTGGACAACACCCTGATATCAAATAATAATAATATGGAAGGACATTGCTAGGTAAGTAAAGGTTAGTCAAATAAGGTATAAAAGACATTGCCACATTTCAATGGAGCTTTGCCCCACCTACAAAACTACGTGACCATTTAAGCTGTACCTATCATTTTATTGGGGAGTTAACAGGTTTCATATTGCATAATCATAATCAGTGTAATTTTCTACTCTCGCAACTCCTATAGAAGAATAACAAAAACAATGAATAAATTGCTTCGATTTCTTACTATTTTCTGAATTCTTAATTAAGCTGTTTTTTTCGAATCGCAACTTGTACAAAACTTTATTTTCAACCAATAATTTTAATAAAAAAACGGAGAGGCATAAATTAAAAAAAAACTATTAACGTAATATTTATTACAAAAACAATGCTACCTGGCTTATACTTATACTCAGTTTAAAGACTTTACCCTAAATCAAAACACATAAAGCTCTTTAGACTCCATGTCACAAAGTAATCGACAACATACACTCAAAAAACTAATAACCAACTAAACAGTTCCCACGTAAAAAACCTAATAACTAATTACAGCGCACGCTTGTCTTTTAAAAAAAAAACTCCGAACGCCGCGCCGACTTAATCCGATTTATTCCGCTCACGAGCTGCGCGGACGCTTCTAATGATCTACGGCGATGATCTATGAGATCTACAGCCGTGATCTAGGACGTGACGAGTTGCGGTTTTGAAAGTTAAAGGTTTTACTGTTGAGTTTTTTGTATTTGTGAATTTCAACGGCTGTTTAGCTAATTTTGTGTGGCCTTTTTAGCCGAATGACGGAAAGAAAAGCGTATGCGATTAAGATTTATTGAGGGCTTTTGAAAATGGCGGGAAACGACGGTTGCAAAATTATTTGATAATATTTATTTTAATGTCTACAGTGGTTATTTTGTGTTTAATATCACGTTAAATTAATCAGAAAATGTTCGCGAATGACAGTATGGTGAATTTATTGGATAATTTGAGCAAGATCTGAAGTTTCAAGCCTTAATCAAGAGTCCCGCTACAAGCTCGGGAGTGAACGTGACTGTCGAGCTGCTTCGTCCAGAGTGATGACGCTACGGCGACTCCTCTGGAGGAAGAGACTATGATATATTGAGTATTTATTATTATTATTACGGCTTGATGGATTTTAACATATGAGGTGTCGTTAGATGCGTCTACAATTTCCACGTTCGTACAATTCTACATTCGTACAATTTTTCCTAAATTGTTTTCCAAATTCGTACAAATAGGTACTATGTGAGTCTGCATTATAGTTAACCAAGGATAGATAATCTTTCGTATAATTTCTATTTACGTACAGCGTCATTTTAAGTAAGAATAAACAACTAAAATGGATTGTAGGAGTGACATAGGCTATACAACTTTTTTCAAATGGGATTGAATTTTTAGCAGTCGGTGTTTTTGTTTTTAAAATGTTACTTTAGTAGTAGTAGCCCTTCGTTGCGTTTATGTAACAGGTCGTGATACCAGTTACGAGTACATTCAATACTCGAGTAACAGTACTAGGCTTACGTTACGGCTGTACTTGCGCTTGCGCATCCGTCCCACGACCTTACGACCTATCGCTCTCACAGGCTCACACCTTTGTTAAGTACGGTCGATAGTATATCAATTGTAACATACAGGCCCTAGCTAAGTGGGAAAGACTTTCTCTTCTGCTATTAGAATATAAATTTCCCTTCCCCCTCGGACTCCGTCTCGAACGGACGTGTGCAACGTGCTGTGTATTAATTAGATTTTGTTTTAATTTCAAAAAATACATTTCATTAAATTGTTAAAAGTACCAGGAGTGCATAGTGAAGCAAGATAAGTGAGTCGAGTGCGCGAGTCGGTGCATGTACGAGTAAGATACCTTATCTCAATAAGAGGAACAGAGACAACTACACTTCCATTTGTTCGTTACACAATCATGCCTCTAACTCGCTCACCTGATCGGGCGGCGGCGGCGGCGGCGGGTGCTGCGCTGCCTAAACGCACGCGACGAGAAATGGCTAATGCGAGACAACTTCAACATTACGATTCTGAACCGAGCTTGACATTAGATAACGAGTTTACGAATAAAAGCGATGCTCCATCCAAAACTCTGGATAAATGTAGAAAATTTAGCACGGAGTACGAGGATATGAAAGCCAGCATCTTGGACATTTTTTCCTCATTTAAAAAAGAACAAAACGAGAAGTTCACCGCTGTTTTGCAGTCCCTTAATTCCGTCAAAGAGGAGATTAGTGAGGTCAAAAAATCGCTTGATTTTGTCACAGCTCAATATGACCATGTAAATGAGCGAATCAATACTCTTGAGATTGAAAAAAAAGAGCAATTTAAGCAGATCCAGGCTTTGGAAAGTAAGTTGGAGGGGATAGAACGTGGACTTAAGTCCACCACCGTCGAATTACGAAACATACCCAATAACAAACTCGAAAAAAAAGAGGACTTGCTAAACGTTGTCCAAAATGTTGGTAATGTACTCAAACTTCATATTCAGCCATCAGACATCAAAGACGTGTTTCGCATTAACACCAAACCGGAAAACAACAAACCAATTCTGGTGGAATTTTTGAATACCCACATAAAAGAACGAATTATTAACTCTGTTAAAAAATTCAACAAGGACCACAAACAAGATAAATTGAACACTGGACATCTTAATATCAAAGGACCGGTATTACCAGTATATATTTCGGAAAGTTTAACTAGCAAAGCCAAAAGACTATACTTTCTAGCACGAGATTTTGCAAAACGGTATGAGTATCTATATTGTTGGACATCGTACGGAAGGGTCTACCTGCGTAAGTCCGAACACCCATCACCACACATACGTATCGACTGCGAAGACGACCTGAGAAGACTGGAAAATAAGTGACTATTACACGTTGGCTACCCTAAATTGTTAAAGTTGTTAGTTGACATTACTTTAGATATATTTTTCTATACAATTACTTTGAACCCGTTTTGTATCAGCTCTTTCATTAGGCAAAGTTTACCATATAAGTATAACTTATCTCTATTCACATTACAACCTACACTCACTTGCACACACAATAACATAGGGACGAATGTCCACCAAACACTCGCACAACACTACACACCCTTAACAACACTCAACCAGAATAACTCAAAACAATCACTAATTGATACCTACATTCCGGTAATTTCGACTCAGCTTTACGTTATACCAATTAAATCTACGTCATACCCACTATTTAAATTCGAATACCATCGTCAACTTAAAATACCGCGATTGATACCGCGATACTACCGTGACCCTAATATCGATCCCTTTGTTTTTTATTTCAAAATTCAATCCTAACGATATAATTATAACCGAACTAGAACGATCGGATAGTACTCGATGTACTATATCTGAGGATCCCTCTAATTGCATGCAAAGTTTGCTCTGTAAAAAGGTTAATCCAAAATCGTTGACCATACTAACCTTGAATATACGTAGTATTAATCACAATTTTGATTCCTTTGCTGTTTTCATTTCAAAAATGGACATTCGTGTCGATATTATAGTATTGACAGAATGTTGGACGAATGAAAATTTCACTCCACCGTCGTTAAGTAACTATAAAGTATTCTACACCAAAAAATATATAAATCAAAATGACGGCGTTGTCACGTATATCCAAGAGAGAATTAAATGTACAGTTTCCGAACCTAACTTCTCGGAGGGAAACTGTTTGGTTGTTGACATAGGAAATGAGTATAATGTTATATGCTCTTATAGGCCACCATCATTTGCCAACCCTACCATGTATTTACAATCTCTTGACTTGATTTTGGGTATGACGAAATCTAAACAAGTTATTCTAACTGGAGACATTAATTTGGATACATTGAGAGAAGATGCATCTGATCATATCTCCAATTACCTAAATCTACTGGCAGCACACGGCTTACGAGTAGCTATTAATAGACCTACACGATTGCACACTTGCCTAGATCATTTTATGGTAAAATCGGATAGTAACTACCAAACAATTGTTTTCGATCCGGTAATAACCGATCATTCTCCCATATTGTTATATATCGACAATACGCGTATTAAAAAAGATATACCCATGATTTGTAAAACCAAAATTGATATGACAGCAATTGGTGAATCTTTAAGTAACTTTTCTTGGGCCTTCATATATTCGATTACTGACGTTAACCTAGTTACAGATACATTAATAGCAGCCCTACAACGAATAATTAAGGATAACACAGTAAAGCAACTCGTTCGGAAAAGACTACAACCCCTAAAACCATGGATCACAGAGAGTGTAGTCAAGTCTATCCGTAAAAGGGACAAACTACATAAAAAAACTAAAGCCTTACCAAATGACGAAGGTATTCGACAATACTACGTCAGATATAGGAATGTTTGTAATAGTATGTTGAAAACTCTCAAAAAACAGTACTATCAATCTAAACTACAAAAAAGTTATGGTAATCTTAAGGAAACATGGAACATTATAAAGGAGGTTTGCAACATGAATACAACTAAGTCTATAGCTGAAGACCTGTTGACAATCAACCAATCAACAACTGAGTCTTTGGACGAAGTTAATAACTACTTCACAACGGTGGGAAGCGAATTGGCTAATGCCACACTTCTCAAATTAAACAAGACAGATAATGACCTAGCACGAGGTGCAACTTCACCCAATACACCCCTGAATTCTATGCTACTATATCCTACTGATCCGAGCGAGGTTAAAAGTATAATTGCTAAACTCAAATCAAGTAGTGCCTCGGGTTGGGATGATATTTCAACAAATATTCTCAAGAATTACAGTGACTACCTATTAGGACCCATAACATATCTTTGTAATTTGAGTCTGGAAGCTGGTGTTTTCCCTAACCTATTCAAAACAGCGGTTGTGACTCCGATACATAAATCAGGCGACAAACATATACCGACTAACTACCGACCAATATCTCTTTTATGCACACTATCTAAAGTAATTGAAAAAATCGTCAACAAGAGATTGGTAAAGTACCTAGAAAACAATAAACTACTAGCTAACAACCAATTCGGGTTCCGTAGTGGTATCTCTACTGACGACGCGGTTCTTAAGCTAACCTCACTGATAACTACATGCTTGGACGAGCGTAACAAATGTATTGGTGTATTTTTAGATTTAAAAAAGGCCTTTGATTCAGTTTCAATACCCATACTATTAACCAGACTAGAGAATATGGGTGTCCGAGGAGTGGCCAAAAATTGGTTCACCGATTACTTAACCAATAGAAATCAGTATGTACGGATAGGGAGCTACGTCAGCAATAGATCAGATTGTACGTACGGAATTCCCCAAGGCAGTACCCTCGGACCGACATTATTCTTAGTGTACATCGATGAACTCTGTAGATTAAAGCATGATGGTATGGACATATTGATGTTCGCCGACGACACTGTGTTACTGGTACATGAAAAGACTTGGGAAAAAACTAAATCCTTAGTTGAGAACGGACTAGCGAGGGTGACTGCCTGGCTAGAGGATAGTCTTCTTACAATAAACACGACCAAAACAAATTACCTCTGTTTCAGTATGACGGATGCGACAGGCCCTGAATCTAATTTTAGTGTGGTTATACATACATACCCATGTAATCGTCGCATTTCGAATCCAAACTGTCAATGTGATATGCTGACTAAAGTTAACTCAATCAAGTATCTAGGAGTACACATTGATGACAAACTAAGATGGGATAAACAAATTTCGACTATGACAGCTCGAGTTAGAAAACTCATATATATATTTAAGAGTTTAAGACTTGTGGCGGACCTTCGGTTACTATCGCAAGTATATAAATCACTGTGTGAATGTATAATAACTTATTGCATTTGTTCTTGGGGAGCCGCCCACAAAACGCACATGATCAGAGTAGAGCGTGCGCAGAGAGTAGTGTTGAAAGTATTAATGTCACTTACCTTTCGACACCCAACTACAGACGTTTATGTTCGATCCAAAGTTTTATCGGTAAGGAAATTGTTCATCTGGCAATGCCTGCGCAGGTTCCATCGCACTGTAGTTCCGCACCTACCGCAGACTCACAAGAGGTTGGACACATGCCCCGTGAGTGGAGTTAAAAGCGCTCTTGCCCGAAGACGCTATGATTACCTAGCACCTCGATTATATAACACACTACAGAATGTACACAAAACAAAAGAAATGAGTAACTATGTATTTAAAAAACCTCTAACAGAATGGTTGGAATGTTATGATTATGATTCTACAGAGAGGTTAATCAAATCTATCCATGAATATGGATTCGCACTGGACGGTCCTAGCTAGACAATAGCACAAAAATACCATAAAACTAAAATAAAATCATAGACACATCACATACACACCCTCACACCATCACACACCATCACACACCATCACACACCATCACATACCCTTACACACTCTCACACACCATCACACACCTCACATACATCTAATTTTATACCTATATACATGCATAACCCCTGCGTGGGATGCACCGTTGCTACTCTCCACTGTTCTTTCTAGGCTACATTTTGTACTTTTATTATTACTATTTTATATCAATTCCATTAATTTTACCTGTTTTGGATGCTTACTCTTTATCCTGCACTGGTGTACTATAAGTATATTGTACTGTAAAACTGGAAGGAACTGACTCTCAAAACACAGGTTATCCTAGTTTGAGAGTTTGGGCCACTATCAACTCTGTAATGTACCCATAATGGATATAAATAAACTATTTCTATTTCTATTTCTATTTCTAATACATTGCTTTTTCGTCAATAAATCTATTTATTTATTTTATTAATGGACTCGACAGTTCGTCATTTGAAAATGTCATATTACAGAAAATTCAATATATTCAATAGTCTTATATCTTCCTCCAGGGGAGCCGTAGTAGCGTCTTCACCCTGGGTAGCCGCGTCTTCATGTCTTCATCCAGAGGAGTCGCCGTAGCGTCATCACCCTGGACGAAGCAGCTCGACAGTCACGTTCACTCCCGAGCTTGTAGCGGGAACTCTTGACAAAAGCTTGAAACTTCAAATCTTGCATAAATAATCCAATAACTTCACCGTACTGTCGTTCGCGAACATTTTCTGATTAATTTAACGTGATATTAAACACAAAATAGTCCCTGTAGACATTTAAAAGGAAAATTATCAAATAATTTCGCAACCGTCGTTTCCCGCCATTTTCAAGACCGTCTGTACCTCTATGAGATTCCACACTCAACTCCCACGATCATTAGCGTCCGATTCGGACACACTGGCACTGGAATTCCAAATTGGGAATTCACTTTTCGAAAGGGACGCTCTACTCAAGGACAGGCAAAGGATATGGACCATTCAGCCTAAACAGCCATCTAAGCCTAAGCAAGTTATTATGTAAACAAAAACTAACGTTTCAGGCTTTGCCTTGTTTGGACAGACCGATTCTGAGCCACTGGGTACACTTACATGTCCCGGTGTCTCGGAGTCGGGACTAAGTCGCATGTCATAGCGCGTAATACACCTCGTGTAAACACTAACATAGTTTTAATTAAGTACTTACTAACACTTATATGGTCTTTGTGACTGCAATCATCATCATCATCATCAGTCTATTTATATCGCCCCACTGCTCGGGCACAGACCTTCCCTTACATCGAGGGAGCTCGGGCCATAATCCACCACGCGGGCCCAGTGCGGGTTGGCGGATTTCACATGCCTTAGAGTTTTTTTTTTTCTTCTACGACATGCAGGTTTCATCACGATGTTTTCCTTCACCGTTTTGAGAGCACTCGGTAAATGTACGTAAGTTTTTCCGTCGAAAAAACCGAGGATAACTCATTGGTACATGGCTGCCCTAGCTGGGAATCGAACCTGGGACCTCCATATTGCAAGTCCATTGACCCAACCACTGAGCCACCGAGCTCTCAACTGTGACTGCAATAAATCGTTTAAATTGAATTGAAAATTGAATTTGCTGTGATTATTGCATAGTTATACTCACATTAATAAATCGGATTATCACAATGATGAACAGATTCAATCAATCAATTCCCTAAGTGTTATGGTGGCACTTCACATAGCTATTCGTATTTGCGTATTTGTCATAATTGCCATGTGTGGTTGGTATTATTGACAAAATATTCGTCTTATTTGTATGTACAGTCGGCAGCAGATCAATGGTAACACATTTTACTTTTGATAGTTCTTATTATTTTATGAAATTTATTTTTATTGTTAAGATATACATTGTAACCTTTTCCTTGGATTACTAAGCATGCCGTTGTTGCCTATAATTGGGGTGACACTTAGCATAATTATTTGGTGGACTATTACACTGTAATTGTTTTGGTGTACACCCTGTGGGTAACCTATTACATAAAATAAAATAAATAAATAAATATTTGCGTCGTAAGACTTGAAATCGTACTGCAAGTGTTACCATTGATCTGCTGTCGACTGTACGTCAAGTATTTGACAAATACGACAAATAACGAATACGAATAGCCATGTGAAGTGCCACCATTACATCACAACAGGTGATTAGACAATCGTATTTTATTTACAAAATAAGACATTTGCTGTGGGCTTGAGTATACCTTCTCTAGTCTTCAAGATTGTTGTTTAAAACAAAAAGGCCTAACAATTTTTGTCAAAAAACGAATCTAACGACACCTCACACTAGATCAAGCCGATTAGACTCTAACATGACTCCTTTTCCTTTCGGCAATCGAGTAAAAATTACCTCAGTACAACATAAACATCTGCTATATTCCATCTCTTTCTGTCCTTAAGAGAAAAATAGAGACGGCAAATTCAAATCGACATTTGGAACCAGCAGCTGTTAATAGCGATCACGTAGGCTTTTAGATAAAGATAGGAGATACATAAGTGCACTTGTTAGAGTGAGATGGATTTGCGAAAGGTGAGCGCCAGATGCAAGTCTAAATTATTACGGTCAGGAGCGATTCTATGCTATGCAGCGTCAAAGATGCGGGTATTTTTTTTCCTTAGATTATTTAAAAAAAATAACTCTCTTGAACTTATTATGACGTACATAAAAGAACCACTTGCGCTAAGAAGATATTCAAATCTCGAATTTCTCTTGTACAGTCGAAGACAGAGATAAGTATACAGGGGGCCTCAATAATTTAATTCTAAACGAACAATATCTGAACTGAACGGTTGACGAGTGTGCTGAGAGAGTGCATGGTGTTCTGTGAGATAGATGGATGAGTGTTGGGTCTTTACATGTGTAAAGTTTTGTCTATGCGTATATGTTTGATGTTGTTTGTTTTATTGACAAGTGTATAACGCATAATTGTTAATGTGGACCTATTTTAATGTAACTGAATTTTATATTATTATCTATAAGTAGACTAAGTTATTATTATGAATTACACAGCGCATTGGTGTTACTGTAATATTTTTATAAATAAATAAATATCACAAAAAGTTTCAGTAATAAATTCCAGTACAGTAGCACGCTCCTTACGTTATCAACAACAAACATAATATTCTTTCTATCTCGTTCAGACTGAGAGGGAATAGTATCTGGCGTCCCTCTCACTCCTGTTTTCAAATGTCAACAGCTGTTTCGCAACGGGATCTCGGGGGCGTGCGCCGGCGCATGATCGTAAGGGTTGTCGCTTTTAAGTTTACAACTTATTATAATTTTTGTTTTAAAAGGAATGGCAAACTAGGGAGCGGGTACATACCACTTACATTTTACATTGAAATTTTTTTTCACGGTGTTGTGTTATTTTTGACGATGATATCGCAGTTCGTTGCAACGCCATCTATTATCTTAGTTTTATATTAGTTTTTAATTTATAATACTTAACATTATACTAAATGTAGATCATTTTATTACAGTTTGTTATTGACAAGGCCTCTTTACAGCCGCTACTTAATTTATTACGATTGTTACTATTTTTAATTAATTATTAATGAATGTAAGTAGTTTAATTACTTTTAGTGACCACTGACACAATACAGTGGGTCTGCATTTGCCCTTCTGCCTCTTTGTCTATCGAGCCATGTAATATACAGTATTGTACATGTATGATCACAATATATGACGAAACCAAGTGAAAGAGAGTGAATGTATGACGTAACCAAGTGTTCCTGGTGGACCTAAGGTTAAAATAAATGAGTATGAGTAAGGTTCCGAACCTCAAGAGGAAAAAGGAACCCTTATAAGATCACTTTGTTGACCTCTGTCTTTCCGTCTGTCAAGACCTATATCTCAGAAACGCGTGGACGGATCAAGTTGAAATTAATACCAAATACTCAGGTCTGTAATCTCATGCAGCCGTGAAAAAAATCAACATTCTACGTCAACGCAATCAAAAGATATCGCTGTTTATGTCGCATATTTATATGAAAACCAAAACCTATAGGGTACTTCCCGTTGACCTAGAATCATGAAATTTGGCAAGCTAGGTCGTATAGCACAAGTAAAGGAAAAAATCGGAAAACTGTAAATTTTAAGTTCTTTCACGAAATAATTATTTTTTTGCATGGTGAAGTTGCACGGAACCCTCTGTGCGCGAGTCTGACAGCCGACTAAAAATAAAATATAATAAACAATCGCTACCTACTACTTCTTAGTAACTACAATTTACTTTATATTTGAAGAAGAAATGTCGTCTCTCTCTTGTATTGCTGTGCCTAAACAAGGTCCATAAATAACATTGTAACATTTTAATGTTAAGTATGTGAACATCTGTATTATAACTTATGGAATGCAATAAATATATTGAGTATTAATTAGATAAAACGGGAATTACCGTGTTAAACATTTATTATTGATGTCTCGACATTTCGACAGCATTGCAGCCATCATGGTCACGAGTAGACTAGGTAATTCCCGTTTTATCTAATTAATATGTATACAAACCGTGAAAGTTTAAAAAGTGATATATTGAGTATTGACTCGCACTTTGTCCGTTTTTACACTGAACAATAATGTGTTTATCTATCTTATTTCAGTTCGTTGACAACCCTAAGGCAGCGTAGTCAGCTGCTCACACCGTTTCAATTTCGATTCGACATTCAAGCAGCCTTCGAACAGCTGTCCTATTGTGGTCTTATATATTTTTTTTAATATTTTTTCATACAGCCAAAGGACCTTTGCTGCTATACCTATACACAGTATGTGCCAAAAAAATGCAATAACGAAATTCCGTTGCGTAATTCTTTGAATATAGCCAAAGGACTAGGCTGAATGTAATATGGGTGGTTGCCTAATTTTATGGTAGCCCAAATCAACTCGTGTACAGACAGCCCTTAGCACATCATATGTAACACTTTGGATCGTTATTATCTGCGTCGTAAGCGTTAAAATCGTACTGCAAATGTTACCATTGATCTGCTGTCGCTACCTAACCATGCTGAGAATATATTTGAAAATAGTTCTTCGATATTCCAATTATAGGTACACTCGAAGACAGTCCTCAATAAGGTTGAGATTTTCTCAAAAACTACTGGACCGAATTTAATAATTATTTTACAGTACATAGTTTTAACTTTTATCTATCAAACAGTGAAAGAATTTTTGCAATAGGTCAAGTAGTTTTTGAGAAAATGTCAACCTTAAAAACTCTCCTGTACACCTTTCTCTGTGATCCACCGTACTATCAAAGCAGATGAAGTGTAACACTTTGGACCGTTCTTATTATCTGCGTCGTAAGGTTGAAATCGTACTGCAAGTGTTACCATTGATCTGCTGTTGTCCTTACCAAAGGAACCGACATATGTACCTCTAAAGTCGGGTAAAAAAATCAAACACGTATTTCTTTAAACACGCGAAGAAATCATGATTTCAATAAACAATGGCCTTCTGGGCACCGTGACTCCCGATGCCCTCCTAGAGGACATATTTTATTTATAGTTTATTTATAGGTAGTTTTAGTTTTTAGTTATTTAATGTTAGTTTTTAATCATGTATTATATTTTTCCTAGTTTTACCTTTTTAATAAAGCAATGAGTAATTATGGTAAAAAAAAAAAAAAAAAAACAATGGCCGTCACGATTCCTTCCTTTGCACGTTGTAATGTAGCTAACGTCACGCGTATGCGTTAACACGAGGGTAGAACAAAGAAATAATTAAAATATTAAACAATTGTTATTATGAATATGAATAACAATTATTAGAGGGGTCAAAGCACAGACCACTTCCCCCATAGACCTGTACCAGGAGGGCGCCCGTGTCTGCCCGCACATGAGCGCAACATTGCTTCGCGACACGTGTAACCTAGAGATATTATCGACATGGACGCATCTCTTTACTACGACACCCCTGTCCCCCGCTTCGTCTCTATGCGCTAATCGTTGACAGAATTTTTTGCTTGCTTTGTACAGATTTCATATCTATTGGGTAAGTGGTCTGTGGTACTAGGCTAGTCCTGTAACAGATTCTCTATTTTCAAATGATTTAAATGACGTTTCCACAGTTGCCTATAAATTTTGTATAAATTATAAACTTTTCAACAGTCTTCACTTACAATTGAATATTCGGAATTACCAAATTCGAAAATCGAACCCCAGATGGTTCCGTTTAGGAATAGGAAACAATTGCCAAGCGGAAGTTGGGGGCGAAAGGCAAAGGCATTTGTTCTCGGCGAGCATAATGCCAAATGCCAGATGCGTAAAAATTATTGTTTTTACGTGAAACTCTTGTATGGGCTGAGTAAATGACTTCGCCAGATGTCGGGATCGTTTATGAGTTTCTCAAGTAATCTTTTGTTCGTGGCTGCTTTGGAAATTACTGTCGTTGGTTTAGGGACGAATGTTTATAGGTTGCTTGGCGTAATTTTAAAAAAAAAGTTAGTCTTCCAGCTGACCCGCTAAAAACAGAAGAAAATAGAAACAGAGGCAGATTATTTAAGAATAAGTAATATAGAGTAACACACCACAACTTAAACACGATTGCACAACAAAACTAAGGTTTTCAACTAGTGCGTCCTGCCAGTGATGATCTACGGAGCCGAAACGTGGACATTGACGGTGGACTGACCCACAAGTTCAAAATCGCTCAGCGAGCTATGGAAAGAGCTATGCTTGGCATTTCTCTGTTAGATAGAATAAGAAACGAGTATATCCGCCAGAAGACAAAAGTTGACATTGCTCATAGAATCAGTAAACTGAAGTGGCAGTGTGCTGGTCACATCTGTCGTAGAACCGATAACCGATGGGGGAGACGAGTTCTCGAATGGAGGCCACGAACGAGTAAATGTAGTGTGGGACGCCCGACCAGATGGAGGGATGACCTTCGCAAGGCTGGCAGGGACTGGATGCAGAGGGCCGAGTAGGGTTGAGGGGCGCTTTGGGAGAGGCATACGTCCAGCAGTGGACTGATACGGGCTGATGGTGATGCACAACAAAATTCACGCATGCACTTGAAAAACTATACCCTATTTGCTGCTGTCGTGTAATAAACTATCAAAATTATAAACAAAGTTAAGTAAAATGCAAGGTGTTGGATACACCTGCTATAAAATTATCAATGACAAAATATAAGGACATTATCAGGCAGATGGCACGCGCCTCAAGGATGCAATTTATACGCTATAAAACCTCCTTAGTAATTAAACAACAAAAACGCATGCATACTTCTTTATTATTTTTTGGGTGGTTTACGCTATGGGTTAAGAAAAAAAGTGGTAAGTATAGCAACTGTCGGTTCTCTTGAAAATGGCGGGAAACGACGGTTGCAAAATTATTTGATAATTTTTGTTTTATTGTCTACAGTGGTTATTTTGAGATTAATATCACGTTAAATTAATTAGAAAATGTTCGCGAGTGACAGTATGGCGATTTTGTTGGATAATTTGAGCAAGATCTGGGGTTTCAAGCTTTTATCAAGAGTTCCCGCTACAAGCTCGAGAGTGAACGTGACTGTCGAGCTGCTTCGTCCAGAGTGATGACGCTACGGCGACTCCCCTGGAGGAAGATAGAAGGCTATTATATATTGAATTTTCTGTAACATGACATTGGCAAATGACGAACTGTCGAGTCCATTAATAAAATAAATAAATAAAAGGCAACTGTCAAGTTAAACATTTGTTACCGCTGATGCACAGCCCCCTTACCAACTCTTATAGCAGGTTTTGATATTTTCTTGCATATGCGCTATGCGAAACGAAAATCTAAATGATAAATGGAGAATTTTTATTTTAGTAATTGCACAATTACTGGATAGATGTCGCAACCGTTCCTAAGACGAGAATATGGAGACAAAGTTCACGATCTGGATACGAATCACGATGGCTCTGTTGGAATAGAGCGTACCACGGAATGGCGAGGTGCCGGGTTCGGATCCCGGTCGTGATGAAAAAAATAACTCTATTTATCATTTCTTATAGCAGGATTACTTCAATAATACTTTGTTATTTCGTACCATGACGACCTTAAAGTAAGCTCATTAAAGATGTCATGGTACGAAAGAATAAAGTATTATTGAAGTAATCCTGCTATAAGAGTTCATGGTAAGGGGGCTGTACGTATTTGGTAACTTTCATTCTTCGTTAAAACGTTAGCTATAAGAGACTGTGGCTTAAGGCGCTGACATGAGCCAACTGGCGCCGCCAATCTTAAAAAAATCATATCTTCCAATATAATCAATTTTATTAAAAAAAGCTACGTTCACATTGTTTATTACTATAAATATTATTTTTTAAATGCTTATTTGTAACGTGATGCAATGTAGGTAAGTTGTAGTTCTCAAATGTGCCAGAAACGGCCGTTTTTCGCAATTATGTAAACTACAACTTACCTACATTGCATCACGTTACAAATAAGCATTTAAAAAATAGTATTTATAGCAATAAACAATGTGAACGTAGCTTTTTTTATAAAATTTATTATATTGGAAGATATGATTTTTTAAAGATTGGCGGCGCTAGTTGGCTCATGGAAGGCTCTTAAAGCGAGGATTTAAGTTAGGCGATAGTTTTACCCGTAGATTAAGGATTCGAGTCAGATTTGGCAATAAAAAATCTGTGGTTCAACAACTGACAAAAGCCATCGCTTAGGCTGTTTTAATATTACTAAGAATTAGAGATGACGGAAACTAAAATTGGCAATAAAAAGTTACAAAAATTAATATTACTATTAAATTACTACTGCTGATAAGTAGCTTTATGTATACAATACACACAGACCGGGGCGCTATCTTAACGATTACTTCAAAACAACCGTTAAATAACGGTTAAAGTTTTGAAAAAGGAATAGCTACAAAATACACGACGACGCCCGGGAGTTGCATCAACGATCTCAAGTTCTGTCAAAGTCAGATTTTTGCCAAAAAAAGGTCGTTGGCAGACATTGACAGCTAATAAAATCGTTGATGCTCAACCCTCGAGTCTTTTACCCCTAACTTCCGAGACCTTTTAAGTCACGCGCGTCTCCCATAGGTACAGACCACTTACCCCATAGACATTAAATCGGTACAAATTTGCAAGCGAAAAATTCGGTCAACGATGAGCGCACAGAGACGAAGCCGACAGCGGTGCCGTATTAAAAAGATGCGTACATGTCGATAATATCTCTAGGTGCCACGTGCCGCGAAGCAATGTTGCGCTGAATGTTGAAATGAGTGACATTGTCATCTGAGCCTCGGAAAGCACTTTAAACAGTTGGTCCCGGTTGCTGTCGCTCGGCAGCAGTCGTTAGGCCACGTCAGAGGCCTACGAGCGGCCTGAATAACTGACAAATAGGTTTGGTCACTAAACCACACGAAAAAAAAGATTTGTCCTGAATCAAAATCATATTTTAGACACGACGTCATTTTTGGAATTGACTTTTACACCACTTGAAAAAGGAAAAGGTACCAACGCCGAGGAGAAAAAGTAGCAAAAAACTTTCAACAGCACATCTTTTAAAACAATACCAATTAGGCACATTTCTTAATAACTAGGAAATGACCATAAATCCTGTCTTTCACAAAAAAAAATCGCTTACCCAATCCAATTTTCCTCTTAATCTTCTTCAAGACCTTCATTTTGGATCCCTTCTTGTCTTTCACTGGCGTGGTCTCCGGTTCCAAAGCCAACGGAGGCAGAACCAGGGTCTGAGGCGGCAGCGGAGCCCCATGTCCCGAAGCCCTGGGACAAGCAGGACAATGGCATGGCCTCGCCTGACGCACGCTCACACAATTACTTACACCCATCATTGATACTAAAGTTATTAAATCCAAAGTAGAAACAAAAACGAGAAAAAATATATTATATTTTTTCTAAATTTTCATGTCTTAAACGCACTTAAATTAACACAGTCACGTTATTATAACTATAACACGATTTTTTGATAAATATTCGTAACGTCCAAAGTCACGAACGAATTGAATCCATAACAATAACAGTGGAAGTTGAACGTAAACTGAGTTGTAACGTAATGTAAACGCGACGCGACCGCTCACGACGGAGCTTGGCGGCGGAATGGAGAGAAAGAAAAACTAACTGAACTGAAGCGTGACTCTTGCTTGAGCAAGACGAGCCCTGTAAAGCTGCGCACGCAAGCCCTACACGTAGGGGTGTCAACTTCAGTTAAAAATTAATTTCATAGTCAGTATTTTTTTGGTGTGGTTTAGTGACCAAACCTATTTGTCAAAGTTATCTAGGGCACTTTTCACCATTGAACAGGTTAATGAGGCAGTATAACACTTTAAGTACAACATAACATTGATATTTGTTCCGATAGCTTGGGTAGATTTAAGGCTCAGATTATAGATATTGATGGTTCTAAAGAGGCAGCGGTTGCCTCCCATCAGTAACAGATTTTTGTTAGGTTAGTTGTTGTAATGTTTTCTAGAATTTTATTTTTATTGTTAGGATCGATATACATTGTAACCTTTTCCTTGGATTTCTAAGCATGCCGTTGTTGCCTATAATTGGGGTGACACTTAGCATAATTATTTTGTGGACTATTACACTGTAATTGTTTTGGTGTACACCCTGTGGGTAACCTATTTCATAAAATAAAATAAAGTTATTCAGGCCGTCCGTAGGCCTCTGACGTGACCTAACGACTGCTGCCCAAAATCGTGCCTTTCATAACTTTAGTGTAGGAAAGAGAGACAGCATTAAAAAGCAGATTGGACACTGAAAACTGTCTCTTAGAAAGAATTTTTACACACGCTTATGAAATTTTTGACAAAGTATATTTTCTTTCTTTCATAAAATACACTATACATACATACAATACATATGAATATAATGTGTAGGTATCTCGATTTTAGCACGTCAATATTTTTAAAATTTACATTTACACCATTTTTCAATGAAAAGATAAACTATGTTGAAAAAATTGGCAAAAACTATCAGTAGCACATCTTTTAAAATAATAACAAAGAGAATGCCAGATTCTGCCCCACCATAAACCGCATGATGAACAAGATAACGAATAAATGTAAAAATATCTCCGTTTTTTTTATTAAAATTATTGGTTTAAAATAAAGTTTTGTACAACATGCGAGTCGAAAAAACAGCTTAATTAAGAATTCAGAAAATAGTAAGAAATCGAAGCGAATTATTCATTGTCTTTGTTATCATTTTCTACTACTCTCGCAACTCCTACTGATTATGATTATGCAATATGAAACCTGTAATAAGTCCCCAACAAAATGACATATGAGCTTCAATGGGGCAAAGCTCCATTGAAATGTGGCAATGTCATTTTTGATCACTATGGCTTGGCAACCCTACACAACAAACATTGCTATCTCAATTATTCCCATACACAAGACAGGGATGCCACATTCAGAGAGGGGGTATATCAACAAGGGGTTGTTGTTTTCACTTGTCACACAGATGAGACAAAGAGGGATGGAAAGTTTAGGGAAACGCTAATTTTAGAATTTACGCCTTTGTTACTTTGAGTGACGATTAATTGGTTCGTGTTGATACCATGCATCAGGAAAACAATTGCTGCGTAGATTGCTATGGGACAAAGGCTTGGAGAAAAACGGCCTATGGCAGTAGCGGATTATCCTAAAGGCAAACTAGGCACGTGCCTAGGGGCGCGAGATCACAAAGGGGCGCGTTTAGTTGACAAAAAACCCAGAATAAACCTATTTAGTACTTACATAAAATAAAAAAAGTCATAATAAAAAGCTAGATTCGGACTCTGGTATTCCCTGCGTTTTCACGCCAGGCATTGCCACGAATTCGCTAATATTATGTCGTCTTTAGTGTTTTTTGTGATTCTAAATCCACTTTTAGAGCTTCCTAAGTGCGGCCCGTCTACTTCATTACACCTACATCGCTAGATTCCATAACAGAAGTTGGAAAGACATAAAAACCGAGGGGCGCCGATGAGATGCTAGCCTAGGGCGCTGTAGACATTTAATCCGCCTCTGGCCTATGGAAAAGCCATATTTACATCGCATGACAATTTTTTGCGTTTCTTTAACTCATTTATATATCTGTCGCAGTCAACTGGTTCAAATAGACGTTTCATTGAAAAGCTAGCACGTTAATTGAACGACGCCATCCAACCAAACATCTAGTTTTGTGGTTGGATCATTGATATGGATGATAAATGGAGAAAAATTTTCATCACGATCGGGATTCGAACCCGGGACCTCGCCATTCCGTGGCACGCTCTATTCCAACAGAGCCATCGTGATTCGTATCCAGATCGTGAATTTTTGTCTCCATATTCTCGTCTGAGGGACGGTAGCGACATCTATCCAGTAATTTTTTTCTCCATTTATCGTTTAGATTTTCGTTTCGCATAGCGCATGTGCAAGAAAATATCAAAACATATCATTATGGAGTATAAAACGTTCAACCTCTCATCTACCAGTGATTTCAGTGAAATAAAGTTCAAAGATAAGTTTGAAAATAAATGAAAACAATTATTTTTGGTGATGTCATAATTTTTTTAAATAAAATTAAAACTACCTCGTTAATAGGGCCTAATTTGTTGCAAACCATCTCTAGTATCACTCCTTTCAAGGAATGTATCGAATTTCCAATCAGACACACATACATACACTCGAAAAACATAACAAAAAGGCAAGACCAATGTTCATGTCATCAGCCTCACCTACCCTTTAACTGCCCAATTGTCACGCGAAAAGGTATTTGAACTGTAAAGTTTAATCTTAGCAGATGCAAGTGAGAATTAAGGGCGGAAAAAACGTGCCACGCGCAGGCTCCGCAAGGCAAGGTGCGCGGGCGCATCTGGCGATTGGCAATGTGACCGCGCATCTTGACAACTAGACCGTGTTGCCAACCTACGAGACCGAAAGACAGCAGATTAGCTGCAACACTGACAAGATAAAATACAACAAGAAGTTTTTTTTTAACCTATATATTGTCCCACTGCTGGGCAAAGGTCTCCCCCCTCCTCTTCCATCCATCCCTGTCCTGAGCCTCTTCCAGCCACCCATCCCTGTATCTAACGACATCGTCTCTCCACCTACGCCGCGGTCTGCCCCGACGCCGGCGACCGTCCGATGGCATCCATTCTGTGACAGTCCGGGCCCATCGGTCCGGTTTTTTAAATAACAAGAAGTTATTTAAAAAACCGACGCATCATTTCTTTGATTAAATTTTTATATCCTATGTCACTCGTACAATCAAGACCAGCATTTCTCAAAGTGGGCAATAACGCCCAGCTGTGGGCGCTGGAGGCCTAGAAAAAAATAGGGGGGGGGGGGGGGGGGAGGGGGGGGGGGGAGGTTGAAGTGTTTCAGGGGGCGATGACTGATTTGTAATTTCACTGATTTTGACATACTCGAAAAAAAGGGTAAAAAAGAATTATACAAAAGAAATATTGGAAAATAATAAAAAGAAATTATAAGAAATGTTGCCATTTTCTAATAGTTTTATGCAGAATGGAGATCAACTCAACAAAGATGTGCTGCTGAGAGTTTTTTTGCCACATTTTCTCCTCAGCGTTGGCACCTTTTCCTTGCAAAGTGGTGCAAATGTAAATTCAAAAATATGTTGACGTGCAAAAATGTACACAACGTGCTTACATGCAATAAAGAAAGACTTTGACATCTTTCAATCTACTTTTATAAAATCATCAGTGATATCTTTAATTGATCTTAATGTTTCCAATTACTTGATTAACTTAACAATGTCAAAAGGTTAACTACGTCCTCTTAACAGTTTTACAATGCGTCATCTTATTTGCCGCCCCTGACCAGATGGAGCGATGACATGAGTAAGGTAGCTGGCAGGGACTGGATGTAAAGAGCCTTGGGAGAGGCCTGTGCCCAGTAGTGGACTGATAATGATGAAGGTGTATTAAAAATACCAGGAGACCATAGCTAACCCGGAGTCTCAATATGTCTCATTCAACACCTGCTGTGTCCACTCGGTCAGAAGCCCCAGCTCTTTAAGTCACATCACAAGTACCAGGGCACTATGAGCCGCCTGGAGTCTCATTAGTATAATGTGAGTGAGTGGCGTGCTTTAGAAGAGGCATATAACCAGCAGTGGACATGAGGGTGATGAAGTTGCATTAATAAAATACCAGGAGATCATGGCTAACCCGGAGTTTAATGAAAACACGGTCCAGTATGCTCCAGCACTTGCTGTTTCTACTTGGCAAGAAGCCCCAGGTCTTTTTAGTAATATTACAAGTACCAGGACACTATGACACGCCTGGAGTCTCATTAGTATGCGGTCCAGCGTGTGTCTTTGTGTAAGGCTCTGAGAAAATCCTAAGCACTAATGCTTTTCTTAGTTTTCTTTGTAGTAAGTACTAATATAGATCTACAATGTGTTGCCATAACATATTTTTGAAGGTGACCCTCCAACGTCCTTAATATCAATTTAATTCCCTATTAAATGCACTCATCAGCTGTTTACAGTTAGCTGCACTATTTAAAAAAAATGTAATTGACAGGCAAAGGTGCGTAGCGTCTAATCTACAATACAGCCTAGAGTTCTTAAAACCATATTAATAAAGACTAAAATTGAACGATTGATCGGACAAAGACTGCAGATACAATTTACCAATCTATAACACTTATAGAGACATAAATAAAGTTTAAATTCAAGTTTAAAAACGGCATATTAAAAGTTTATGTTGGTATTAAATGATGGGAGTTTAGAAAGGTGAGCAATTTTTTTTAATTTAATTGTAGGGCTTGGAAAGTTCATGGTGTAGAAAGGGCAAAGCTAATAATAAAGGCAAAGGTGGCGCGTGCCAGTCCTTGTAATTTTTTTTGTTGCAAAAAATATGCGTTTATCTAAAATGTGCATTAGTTTAGTTAACTGTAACGACAGATGGAGCCGTTGGGTATTTGATGTTGAAAAAAATATGGGTAGAAGTGATATAAAAAAAAAACCGGAAATGAAATAAATGTTATTTGCATATGATTTTGGATATTACATAGGATATTAGGTACTTAGGGTTTCATTCAAACATATTTAAGGTACATTAAACCATGGACCAAATGGAGGGATGACCTACGCGAGGCTGGCACGGATATACAAAGAGCTAGAAGGCCTGCGTCCAGAAAGAAACTGATAAGGGCTGATAATAATATTGAAGTAGCATTACAAGTACCAGGACACCATGGCTAAAACGGAGTGTCACGAAACGGTCCAGTATGCTCCAACACCCGCTGTCTCCACTCGGTCAGAAGTCCCAGCTCTTTAAGTCACATCACAAGTACCAGGACACTATGAGCCGCCTGGAGTCTCATTAGCATGCGGTCCCGCGTGTGTCTGTGGGGCGAGTGAGTGTCGTCTTGGAAGAACTTAGGCCTGTGTCCAGCAGTGGACTGATGATGATGACGTATGAAAATTACACACTTAATAAGCCATATGCGTACGCGCCATATGCCGGAAGCGACACATTAGTACAATCGGCAGGAAAAGCCGACTTTAATGCGACGGTAATACGGCGTATATTACTGGCTAAAGTTTACGTAGGCGGCAACTTTGATAACAAATGTTTTCGGTTATTGGGCATAACAGTGTTTTTTTGTAGGTAAATGTTAATAAAAGTAGGGGAAACTCTCTATAGTACCAGATGCTAAGATTTTAAGACATTTAGGTTCATTTCCTTGCATTAAACGATAATGATTTACATACATACGTACATATTCATTCATGTTTCCCGTAGCGACATACATATACACAGACTATGTCCTTCCATCTGCTGTGATCCTGGTACACCACTCTCTTCATAAACAGTCATCACTCTCTTCACGCACGCTCCTCCCGTCTGTCTCCCGTTGCAGTAGACAGACTATGTCCTTCCATATGCTGCGATCCTGGTACACCACTCTCACTTCATACTCGCTTCACCCGCCTGTATCCCGTAGCAGTAGGCAGACTATGTCGTTCCATATGCTGCGATCCTGGTATACTCTTGCTTCATACACAGTCATCACTTCATACTCGCGTCTCTCGTAGCAGTAGGCAGACTATGTCCTTCCATATGCTGCGATCCTGGTACACCATTCTCACTTCATACACAGTCATCACTTCATACTCGCGTCTCCCGTAGCAGTAGGCAGACTATGTCCTTCTATATGCTGCGATCCTGGTATACTCTCGCTTCATACACAGTCATCACTTCATACTCGCTTCACCCGCCTGTCTCCCGTAGCAGTAGGCCTAGGCAGACTATGTCCTTCCATATGCTGCGATCCTGGTATACTCTCGCTTCATACACAGTCATCACTCTATTCATGCATGCTAACGAAATCCACGTAGTAGGTCACTTAGAATAAAAGATTTCCCAAAGACTCCAAACGCAATGGTTAAATCGCTAACTCTTGGCTTATCTTTTAATGGAGGTGGACCTAAGTATTTCTTTTTATTAATCCCAGAAAACGCGTTAAACTGTGCTAATTAAAATTGAAACTGCCAGCATTCTTAATAGGTCACGCTCGCATCGCCAAGTCAATTAATATAAGCGCGATACACCTGTCTGTCATTTAGTTTGTAGAACCTGCGATATCATCTAGCTAGCTTAAGCGGCTGCCATCTGTCAAACTCAAGCGCGAGACAGAAGATGCCACGCAGCAGAGGAGTGAAGAGAACGGCACAGTGACTCCATATTTGTATTTTTATTAATTTTGGATGAATTTTGGATGAATTTTGGCAATACGTTAACAATCGGATTTTTTTTAAACAAGCTCTCGTATTTATAATACCCATTTTGATATATATATATATATATTTTGTATGAATAACTATTTCGGTTTAGACATAATTTTCATTTTAAAAGACATGGAAGGGGTATGTTTGCGAATTTTTGTCTATCGAGCGAAGTTTGTCCAATCGTGTATCGGTATTCATCAGTCTGTAAATAGTCACCCCAAGATTGCTATATATTTTTTTCAGACGTTTAATGTTAGTAGTTTTTGCCGTAGCCTTCATAGAAAAACTGAAAAACCACGCACAAAAAGCCTTAATGATACCCCGTGTATAGCTTTCTCTATATTCGACTAAACCATTCTTTTTACTTATTTATTTAATCAGCCCAAACAATAAAGAAATGTGCAAAAGGCAGCCGCCAGGCTGACAAGGACGGTCAAAGCCCAATGCATTGCTGAAAAAAAAACTTGAAAAAAAAATAGCTGCCATCTGTCGGCGCGGCACGCGACGGCGCGTGCGCTCGCTTCTATCCACCAATGAGAGAGCTTGAATGTGTATATTGTTCGTTGAAAATTTAAAATATTTATGCAAGATCTGAAGTTTCAAGCTTTTATCAATATTTCCCGCTACAAGCTCGGCAGTGAACGTGACTGTCGAGCTGCTTCGTCCAGAGTGATGACGCTACGTCGTCTCCTCTGGATGTAGACGCGGCTACCCAGGGTGAAGACGCTACTGCGACTCCCCTGGAGGAAGATAGAATACTATTGATATATTGAATATTCTGTAACATGACATTGGCAAATGACGAACTGTCGAGTCATTAAAAATAAATAAAATAAATATTTGATGAGAAACGACAACTACAGAGTTCTACTATAAGTAGCTATATTCGTATGCTTAGAAATCGCTGGTTACTATGAGACTATAGACCTCCACTAAGTGCTGTCAATGTACTGTGAGGCAGCTCTTCCTCTCTGGTCCCATGGTTCCACATCACATACCGCAATGGCTCATAGCCTATGTGCTGCCCAGATATTGGAGCTATCCCTAGTGAAGGTCGCATCAAAATCCTTCCAGTTGTTTTAGCGTGAACAACGACACAGACAGACAAACAGACAAGGAATGGATCTGGTATCAGTTTCGACCCGAAAACACATTACAAATATTATCAATATGTTTTAGGATCGATACTGATGCCAAAACACCAATTTTTTGAATTCTTGTCTGTCTGTGTCGATGTTCCGGCATCACGCCAAAACTACTGGAAGGATTTCGATGGGACTTTCACTAGGAGATAGCTCCAATATCTGGGCAGCACATAGGCTATGAGCCAGTGCGGTATGTGATGGGGAACCACGGGACCAGAGAGGAAGAGCTGCCTCACAGTACATTATGACAGTACTTCGTGGAGGTCTATAATAACCAGCCACAGCAATATCAGGGCAGCACATAGGCTATGAGGCATTGCGGTATGTGATGTGGAGCCACGTGACCAGAGAGGAAGAACCGCCTCCCAGTACATTGACAGTACTTTGTGGAGGTCTATAGTAACCAGCGACTTCTACGCATACGAAGTCATTAATAACCGCAGATGACTAAAAGCTCAAATACAATAACTTACGCAACAAAATCTTTCATAAAGCCCTCCCACGCGCGCGCGTCTAAAGTTCTAAACAAATAAAGGCCCCCATTCACGCACCGGATGAGACATGGGTTCGGCTATCCCACGGTTAAAAAGCGTTATTTTTTATACAGTTATATACGTTGAAATATACCTATACGTAGTAAGACTTTGAGAAAGATAACGTCTTTCTGCAGTCTTAGTTATTATTTATTTGTTTTATTAATGGACTCGACAGTTCGTCATTTGCCAATTAAAATATCATATCGTCTTCTCTTCATCCAGGGGACGACTCCCCTCAGGTCTCCTTCAGGGCTGAAATTAAAAAAAAGGCGGAAAGGCAACGTAAACTAAGGCTGGGCTTTTGAAAATGGCGGGAAACGACGGTTGCGAAATTCTTTTTCAGTTCAATGTCTACAGTGGTTGTTTTGTGTTTAATATCAAGTTAAATTAATCAGAAAATGTTCGCGAATGACAGTATGGTGAAATTATTGGTGGATTCGTGCAGGATCTGAAGTTTGTCGCTATGGTCAAGAGTTCAGTGTACAAGCTCGGGAGTGAACGTGACTGTCGAGCTGCTTCGTCCAGAGTGATGACGCTACGGCGTCTCCTCTGGAGGAAGACAAGAAGACGCGGCTATTCAGGGTGAAGACGCTATTGTGACTCCTCTGGAGGAAGATGAATACTATTATATATTAATGAATTTTCTGTAACATGACATTTGCAAATGACGAACTGTCGAGTCCATTAATAAAATAATACTTATTATTATTAACGCAAGTGCATAGCAACTAAAAATTCTATGACAAAAACTTCCCTAAGAAATAAAATAGCACCAAAATTTTGCATTAAAACCTTATGTCCGCGTATTAAAGACTAATTTCAAATTGTACTTACTTAAACAGGTATACGTTTTTTTATTAACAGCTGTGTATCAGCTGTCGTGTGACTTAAGGGGCTGCCAGCTGTCAAACTCGAGCGCGAGACAGAAGATGTCCCACAGCGGCGGAGTGAAGAGCACGGCACAGTGACTCCATATTTGTATTTTTATTAATATAGGATGAATTTTGGCAGGGAAATAAAAATACGTCAACAAAAACCAGATTTTTTTAAACAACCTCTCGTATTTATAATACCCTACATTGACATAATTATATTTTGTACGAATAACTATTTCGGTTTAGGCATAATTTTATTTTAAAAGACATGGAAGGGGTATGTTTGCGATTTTTTTCTATCGAGCGAAGTTTATCCAATCGTGTATCGGTATTCATTAGTCTCTAAATAGACACCCCAAGATTGCTATATAATTTTTTCAGACGTTTAATTTTAGTAGTTAGCGCCGTAGCCTTCATAGAAAAACTGAAAATACGCGCATACAAAGCTTTAAGGCGATGCAGTAAGGGTCTCTCCATACAAATTGCGATAGCTTAAGGGCCTTCCATGAGCCAACTAGCGCCGCCAATCTTGAAAAAATAATATCTTCCAATTTAATCAATATTACTAAAAAAGCTTTTTTCAAAATAAATTAAATACTATTTTTCAATATACAATACATGGCATAATTGCGACAAGCTAAGTAATAGTTCTCAAATGTGCCAAAAACGGCCTTTTTTCGCAATTATGCGAACTACAACTTACCGACATTGAATCACGATATAAATAAGCATTTAAAAAATAGTATTTATCGTAATAAACATTTTGTACATAGCTTTTTTTTAATAAAATTGATTAAATTGGATGATATTATTTTTTTAAGATTGGCGGCGCTAGTTGGCTCATTATTATTATTATTATATCACGGCGTTGGTACGCGCCCAAGGGTCACTGCGACCTCAAAGGTCTATTGTGGCCGCGCACCGAGTTCTTATATCTCGCTCCCAAGGCCAACGTCCCTCAGGAACCGTACAATGCTCTTGGGTGAGAGTCTTGATATCCTCGCGTGGCATTATGTGTCCACCCAAGGCTCGGCTTCTGCTGTGAATGAGCGCTTCACACTCACAGAGGACTTGCATGGGGGTTTCCTCGGCTTCGCAGCAGAATCTACAGGCAGTGGTTAGTTGGCTCATGACAGTAATAGTAGTATCATAAATACGTCATATAAAGGTATCACAAATAGGTAGGTATGTCATACTTATAAAGTCTGTCCTAAATTCCCTATGATATAAACAAACATGGCGTTTGAAAGTTCACTAAAAATCAATATTAGACTATTTGGTGGCTCAGTTGGTAAGAGCGTGTCTATCGCGTGTCGTGGTATGAGAAGGTCGCAGGTTCAAGTCCTGCCCACGGCAATAATTTTTTCATCATGTTCCAATTTATTCACCGAGCATAGATAATGCGTAATTCAAATTCTGAATATTAGACTAATTCTTTTCTTCTTGCAGTGCCTATAACTCGAAAAACATAACTCTCCTTCTTGCGTAGTCGGGTAAAAAGAAGTTTCGTCGTCGACTTTGATTTTTTTTATTCAATAACCGTGAGAAAAATCATATGATCGAACCCAGGATGCGAACCTTGTACCTTTCTTCTATTGCATCAGCTGATTTCAAAGACAGGTATAATCTTTGTGTATTATAAAAAAAACCTTTAGTCCAAAAGCGTCAATTTATGTTCAAAATATAAGCGAATTTTAACTTTAGTGTAATGACATGGAGTTCACATTTGGGTGTACGCATGAGGGGCAGAGCCGCATTCAGATTTGTAGTTTGGGTGGGTCAAAGTAAAATGTAATTTTTTCAAACATAGTATTTATGCAAATACACTTTTCCTTCGTAGGATTAAATGTCTATCTCGAAGGCTAACCGGTAGTTATTGCCTTGTTCTGGGTTCGATTTCCAGTTAGACAAGTTGCAATGATAGACGACTAAAGTAGTTAAATTAAATAATTGCGAGTATGTCGATGTATGGGCATATTACTTTGGAATCGGCATAAATAAGTTGGTCCTTAAATCGAGTTCGTCTTTACTTTAGAGCAAAATTACAGTGATAAGTTGCGTTGCATGGAACCCTCGGTGCGCGAGTCCGACAGCCGACTTGGCCGATTTTTTTGACCACTTTACATTTATTTAAACCACTTTGCAAGGAAAAAGTGCTAAAGCTGAGGAGAAAAAGTGACAAAAAAAACCTCTTAGCAGCACATATTTTAAATATAATAACAATACAATTGCTTAATAACTAGGTAGGTAAATTATTCCTATTATTAGCTATCTAAACCTTATCCTTCATGCGGTACCGGCGACACACACCAGTGACACACTATTGGGGGATCACCAATTTTGGCCTATTTGACAGACCACTTACCCCATAGACATGAAATCGGTACAAAGCAAGCGAAAAATTCTGTCAACGATGAGCGCATAGAGACGAAGCCGGGGCAGGGGTGCCGTATCGATAATATTTCAAGGTTGCGCTCATGTGCGGGCAGACACGGGCGCCCTCCTGTTACAGGTCTATGGGGTAAGTGGTCTGTGGGGGTCACTGACTAAACCTGTGCCCCCCGCCCCTTGTTGCGGTCCTGTCAAAGTCCCCCAACGTCCATTTTGCACAAGGCCATTATAGAATGTATAATGCACGTGCGTCGTCCAAAAAACAACAAAAGAATAACAGGTAACTTAAGGTACATGTTCAACAGCTGACGATCAGCTGTTGAACTGGTACAAGCAAACGTGGACTGAATTACAAAAGGCCAAAGGCTTATTTTTCGTTAGGACTTAATGGAATTCATTTGGCAATGCATACTTAGGCTTTTATTATTGTTGGAATATTTAAAATAGTTTTTTTAACTAAACAGTACAGAGAAAGAAATGCTTTTATGCAAACTAAGGTTTTGAATATGTATAGTAAGATTTATAGTTTTAAAGCTGCACTAGACTACACCTATGTACAGTACAATACAACTACACACGAAGACAGAGATAAGTTTGTTTGTTTGTTTGTTTGTTTGTTTGTAAACTCTTTATTGTACATAAATTTTACATTACCACTTAACAAAAATATAAATAGAATAGTTGTACAAAGGCGGACTTAATATACAGATAAGTATACAGGGGGCCTCAATAAGGTTTAGATTATCTCAAAAACTACTGGACCGAATTTAAGAATTATTTTACAGTTACATAGTTTTAACTTTTATCTATTCAAAAATTAGTGTTTTGGCATCAGTATCGATCCTAAAACAGATTACAATTATTATTTTCAAAAAATATCCAACGTACAGACACAACTTTTTTAGTCTTATTATATGTATAGATTATTGCAACGATTTCTTTCACTGGAATTTGACCTAATGGTCATTTCTAAGGTCATTGTGTGACTTGTGACGTACTTAGTTCAATTTTTTTGGCAGTTTTGATTTACTAAAAAACCTTACCAATTTCATATAAATGACATTGCCAGATTCTGCCCCACCATCAACCGCATGATGTATAAGATAACGAATAAATGTAAAAACTATTAAACAATGTAAAACTATTAAGTAGGTATATTAAGTTGTCGTGCCCTTGCAGGGTTCGTGTGAACTCTCACACTTCACATTAAAATATAACACCATGTATGTACCACATGAAGCAATAAATTTATTTGATTTAATTTTGATTTGAAAAAAATATCTTCGTTTTTTTTTTAAATTATTGGTTTAAAATAAAGTTTTGTACATCAAGCGATTCGAAAAAAACAGCTTAATTAAGAATTCAGAAAATAATAAGAAATCGAAGCGAATTATTCATTGTTTTTGTTATTCTTCTATAGGAGTTGCGAGAGTAGTAGAAAATGATACTGATTATGATTATGCAATATTAAACCTGTAATAAGTCCCCAACAAAATGATAGGTACAGCTTGGTCACGTAGTTTTGTAGGTGGGGCAAAGCTCCATTTAAATGTGGCAATGTACTTTTCACACATAGGCTCGTAGCTACATGCTGTTATTCATATACCTAGTTAAACGTCACTTCCCTTAAACCATGTTCTTGTCACTTTCACATTTTGTTAAAAAGCATTAAGGTAGTAAGGGACAGAATGCCTAAACGGTGGAATAACTTTGATCCACATTTAAGGATACGCGCTAAGATAGCTAAGGGTGAAGTGACTAATTAACACGTTCATGGACAGTAGAAATTACGAAATGACAGTGAAAATTCTCATACAATTCGGAACTACTGTCATAACCGTGGGGGATTCTAAGTATGTGCGTGTCAAGACCGACAAAAATGTACCTACAACCTTTATTTTGACAGTACACATACCTATTTTCTACACAGAATGACAGTGGGACCGCTCCACAAAGAAAACCGCCTACGAACGCCGCGGGAGATGCCGTTGTGTCTTTTTAAATGCATCAAAATACTACGTCATACGCCGTACTGTCATTTTCCGAATACTCAAAGTACGGCATATGCCGCCACTGTCCATGAACGTGTTAGTAACAAATTGAATTCAACTTTAATTAATGCAACATACGACTGTAATCAGTATAGCGAAGTGAGAGGTGCGCGTGACGGCGCTCGGAGTCGCGCGGAGGATCTCAATATATCATATGTTGAAGTAAATAAAGTTGGATTCAAATTGTTACTAAATTAGTCGCTTCGCCGCCACTCCGTCGGTCTGCGCTGAGGGTTTCTTATTTTGACAGTTGCTAAACCACCGATTTTGTATGGCGAAATCCTTAGATCGTGGCTTAAACCACTGCCTAACTTTAAATTGCGTTTATGGCTAAGTGCCTTAGTTAAAAACGTCAAAGTTAGAAAGGGACCTAAAGCTTAAACTGTGGACTACCTTTAAATCACGTTTATCTCTAACACACAAAGTTCATTATCAAATTGATAAGCCAATATAATCGTATTAACCTCAACAAAGGTTATGAAGCGGAAATACGATGTTTTCTCATTAGAATCCAGTTAGAATGTACAAGAATGTGTTTAGAATACAAATTAAAGTCACTTACCCGGCATTGCACTGCCTGTTTGCCCCATTTCGCTGGATTCAACCTCGCACCGTGAGAAAAATTATCACCACAAAGTTGTTGTCCAAACACCCACTTAACGTTCAATTTATACCTATTAGCTACCCAAATAGTCTCGTCACGTGTTAAATATTGAACTATGAACTTCGCGAGTACATAATTACATGTATTTATTACGAAAATTGAAAATGTCGCGTTGAGTTATGTATTAAAATTTCTTATTGGAATCTCACTGCTTAAGACTTTTTTTAGTCTAAAGTTAAAATATGATGTTAGTAAATATTATTGCACGTCAATTTCACATTATTGCGATTAGAATTCAATAGTTTCTGATAAAAATTAAAACGATTACAACCGTGCCTACTATCTACGATAATTATTTTGACAGAAGTTTTTATCATCTGTGGTGTGGATTGAAGGAAAAATTATGTTCGGATACAGTGGATTCAAGTTATTTACTGGGTGAGAGAAGAATAATAAGAGATAATCTAATAAAACTCGACTGATTTTATCGCTTGATTAAGACGAATCTAACAACATACAAATCTATGGAGCCGTTTAGACTACCGGTAGTTTACAAACCAACATGCATACATTCGAAAAACTTTACCCTCCTCGCGGCAGTCGACTAAAAATAATGAGAAATACCATATGTGTATCCGAACATACCTGTCAATAAAAGGTCCGTTTATATGGTACGACATTTGTAGAAGATTTTATATTATCACGATTTTATATGCATGGTTAGTTTCTCTCTCTACGATTCGTAGGAATATTCATGGACTCGCCCGCGGCCACCGCCTCATTGAAGAAATGAAGACGAATCAATATTTTGGAATAATTGACATGAAACTTGTTCGAAATATCGATATTAGGAAATGCAAATATCGATATTTGCAATTAAATAATGTGGCAACACCGCCAACCTATCGACAATATAGAGGTAGAATAGTCGTTATTTTAAAATCGTTCGCTCGCTTTTCTGTTTTGGTTTGAAAAATTATGAAAAACTATTGAAAAAGTTAAGAATGTCTCGCGATATTGTGATTAGTGAGAAGAAAAAAGCTTTTCTGGCTTATAAAGAGACTATTCTAGAGGAGATCAAGTATTATGACAGTAGAATACAAGATGTGCGCTCGAAAATTAAATGTGGTTTATTTGAGAATGATGACAGGTAAATTGGTTCTGTTTTGATCTTGTCTCGTATGGTTCAGTGACCGTACCTATTGTCAGAGTTCTTCAGGCCTCCAGTAGGCCTCGTGACGTGGCCTGACGACTGCTGCCGACAAACAAACCGACCAAATGCGAGTAAACGGGAAGCACTCTATAGGTTTTGGTTCCCTTGCATTTTCATACATATATGCGAGAAAATGCGACATAAACGGACATATTTTTTGATTGCGTGGATGAAGAAGGTAGATTTTTTTCACGGCTGCATGATGTTGCAGACCTGAGTATTTGGTATTAATTTCAACTTGATTGACGGCTTGTGGACGCCGGACAACAAAGTTATCCTATGAGGGTTCCTTTTTTATCTTCAGGCACGGAACCCTATAAGCCTGACATTGAACATGTCATCATTTAATTAATTACCTCCTCCGTAAAACCTCTTCTCCAGTTCGGATTCTGAAACCGACGTCCCGTTGCAACTCAACGAGGCTGGTCCGTCACTCCGAGAGCTCAAAGACCAGGAGCTGCTGCTGAAGACTTGTCTCCATGCCACTCAGGAGTTGACCAGACTAGAGGTCCTGCAGTCTGAAGTCAATGTTATGGTCGAAGATCCCGTTTTGGAGAAGTAAGATATCATCATCAGTCTATTTATATTGCCCCACTGTTCGGGCACAGACCTTTCCTTACATCGAGGGTATCGGCCATGATCCACCACGCTGGCCCAGTGCTGATTTGACATTCCTTAGATATTTTTTTTCTAAGGCATTCATCACGATGTTTTCCTTCACCGTTTTGAGAGCACTTAGTAAATGTACGTAAGTTTTTCCGTCGAAAAAACCGAGGATAACTCATTGGTATGGTGGAACACAGAGAAAGGTGTACAGGAGAGTTTTTAAGGTTGAGATTTTCTCATAAACCACTATGCAAAAATTCTTTCACTGTTAGATAGATAAAAGTTAAAACTATGTAAGTAACTGTAAAAGAATTATTAAATTCAGTCCAGTAGTTTTTGAGAAAATCTCAACCTTATTGACTGTACATGGTTGCCCTGTCTGGGAATTGAACCTGGCACCTACAAAAACCTTACCAATTTAATATTTATCATGAGTACAACTCCCAATTTCAATTTGTCGAATGTATTCAAGGCCACCCTGTAAATTTTAGTCTTTAGAATTGAAACTATAGTGAGCCATTACTACAAATTATTATATATAAACGGATATCACTCACTTACATTGTTGAAGTCGGCAATTAGACCGACAGTTTCGACCAATTTCGACGGGCTTTCTCAAGGTGAGCGCGCCACGCCCGCGTCGCCGGTGACGTTTCTTCGCGCACTACGGATCAGCGCCCTCTGGGCGCGTTCCGAAATGACTTGTCCCATCGACGCCGCCGGTGCGTTCGATGGCTGTAGCTAGATTCGTTGATCGATCTCACTTGTCGGGGAGTTACCGCCACTCACGTTAGGTCTCGTCACGCAGTATGTACTCACTGCGTCTACTCCGCATTCACTCACACTCTTAACAACGACTTTTCGATTTTCGAGAATTTATTTTTTGACTTTTCATACCTTTCGTTCTGGTCAGCTGATCGATTTGTATGAGACATTTCATTTTCATTTCATTTATTCAGTAACAATTACATTGTATGCGAATTTTATAATTAGTCAATATGTAAATAAATAATCAATATAATACGTATACTAAACTAAAAATTCAATCAATTTAATTATTAGGCATGTCAAGAATTAAAACTACTACGAATGTCAACAACAAAAAAGATTTAAAATTCGTCAATAGAGTAACAACACCTTTCCAACAGAAAGTCCTTTAATTTGGTCTTGAAAGTATTTAGACAGTGAATAGATTTAAATTCCTGAGGCATCCTGTTGAAAAGAGTCACTGCCTGATGTCTTGAGCAATGCGTCACTATCCTCAATCGCGGGCGGATCACGTTCTGTAGATCCATCCATGATCCATCCTCCAAACTTGTTCAGTTACCGATACTGAACACCCTCCCTTCGGCTTCATATACCCTTTACGTTACACCCTGTATATGATCATTGCAGAGGCTGCTCTATCAAAGAGGATGGTGTATGGCGAGAAGTGATAGCCGATTGCTGCGTCGACCTCGTGCCTTTCTCTATTATATTCTATGCGCATAAGCCTGTAAGTATAATATTACTAAAGATATTGAATACATAGGTATAGTTAACAGATAGATTGAAAGCTCGGTGGCTCAGTGGTTGGGTCAATGGATTTGCAATATGGAGGTCCCAGGTTCGATTCCCAGCTAGGGCAGCCATGTACCAATGAGTTATCCTCGGTTTTTTCGACGGAAAAACTTACGTACAATTACCGAGTGCTCTCAAAACGGTGAAGGAAAACATCGTGATGAAACCTGCATGTCGTTGAAAAAGAAAAAAAATCTAAGTCATGTGAAATCCGCCAACCCGCACTGGGCCCGCGTGGTGGATTATGGCCCGAGCTCCCTCGATGTAAGGGAAGGTCTGTGCCCGAGCAGTGGGGCAAGAACAGATATATGTAAAACATAACTAGATTAAACAAGTGTCAAATTAAAATTAAATCCTTAAATAAGGAACTTGTACTTAAATTAAATAAAATTTTAGTTATAAAAGTTGAAAACGTACTACATAACAGTCAAGTAATACTAAAATAATAAAAACTTAATCGAATAAGCCCCCTCTGATCGTTCCCGATGCAAAGGTGCCCATAATACCAGCGGCGTTACCTAAAAAATAAATTAAATTACTTAAATTTTAATTAAGTAGGTACAAGATTGTATTTGCACAATCGAAAGCAAATCCCTAAAAAAAAAGAAAGTTCCCTGGTTCGATTGTGCCAGCCTCCCCAGGGACTTACTTGTGTCTGCATTGCGTGTGAGAGCCGGTCATATTCCAGTCAATAAATTTTATAAAGTGATGCGTGTGATTGAGTCAGCAGATTGCAGTACTTGTAACACAGCAGAGGACCTTTTACACTTTGTGCTGGAGTGTGACCGGAATAAAGCCAACAGAGACATGTACATGGCCGGGTTGGAATTAAGAAACGGAGGCATTAATGTAATCTTATCCAACCCAATCTCCACACAGGCGGTGCAGATATATAGGTTCGTCAGATACTCCTTTGTGTCCAGGGAGCCCCTTCCTGGTCGTAGGGGGGTCTGATGGGCCTATTTGTTGAGTTCCAATGAGGCTGGCATGGTCAACAAGTGACAAAAGCCTCGAAAAAACCTAGATTAAAAAAAAAAAAAGCAAATCAAGTGTAACACTTTGTACTTTGGACCGTCCTTATTATCTGTCCCATTAGATAGAAGTCGTACTGCGAGTGTTGCCATTGATGTGCTGTCGAGTGTACTACCATTGCAGTGTAAAACTAAGAATGACGGTTGCGAAATTATTTGATAATTTTCAGTTCAATGTCTACAGTGGTTGTTTTGTGTTTAATATCACGTTAAATTAATCAGAAAATGTTCGCGAATGACAGTACGGTGAATTTATTGGAGGATTCATGCAGATCTGAAGTTTGGCGCTATAGTCAAGAGTCCCGCTACGAGCTCGGGAGTGAACGTGACTGTCGAGCTGCTTCGGTCAGAGTGATGACGCTACGGCGTCAACTCTGGATGAAAAGAAGATGATATGATATTTTGAATATTCTGTAACATAACATTAGCAATTGACGAACTGTCGAGTCCCATAGTAAAATAAAGAAATTGATGTTCCTTGTTCATAATGCGAGGTCCCTGGTTCGAATCCCGGTCGTGTGAAATTTTTTAATTCTTTAATGTACACAAAGTTGATTACAATACAATACATGGAATAAGATGTACGGTGGAACACAGAGAAAGGTGTACAGGAGAGTTTTTAAGGTTGAGATTTTCTCAAAAACTACTTGACCTATTGCAAAAATTATTTCACTGTTTGATAGATAAAAGTTAAAACTATGTAACTGTAAAATAATTATTAAATTCGGTCCAGTAGTTTTTGAGAAAATCTCAACCTTATTGAGGCCCTCTGTATACTTATCTCTGTCTTCGACTGTACATAAGGTGTGCTTAACTCTATATTATGAAAATTTTCTCCATTTATCATTTAGATTTTCGTTTCGCATAGCTCATATGCTATTTGAAATGTTTTTCTCTATTTGAAATGTTGTATCACCATCATTGTCGCCATCGTCCGTGCAGTCACTATGGGGTCGGCTGAAAACCAGCGCTGTGGCCTGTTATGTCAGGCCGCAGCACTATGCTGAGCTGATGCCCATTTAGCACCACAACAACAAACATATATTTGTACCACTATTTGTATTTGTACTTTACTATTTGTCTGTGTTCTTCTTCTGTTAACACGTTCATGGACAGTAGAAATTACGAAATGACAGTGAAAATTCTCAACTACTGTCATAACCGTGGGGGATTCTAAGTATGTGCGTGTCAAGACCACAAAAATGTACCTACAACCTTTATTTTGACAGTACACATACCTATTTTCTACACAGAATGACAGTGGGACCGCTCCACAAAGAAAACCGCCTACGAACGCCGCGGGAGATGCCGTTGTGTCTTTTTAAATGCATCAAATACTACGTCATACGCCGTACTGTCATTTTCCGAATACTCAAAGTACGGCATATGCCGCCACTGGCCATGAACGTGCTTCTGTAATTTGTGGTGTTGAATAAATCTGTTTTCTTTCTTTCTTTTTGTATATCTGCAGAGCCGCAAATTCTCTCCCACAACGTACCACAGCCTCCGAGTGGTGCCGGTGAAGCAGCCCCATGAAGCCGAGCTGGCCCGCTCCGTGCTGGCCGGACTCACTCGGCCCAGCGATGCCGTTGAGGTAACTGACCAGTTAACATGGTGTTCTATACATGGACCGACAACATAGTTTCACAACTAACTCAAGCTGAGGGCTTCATTGAAATAACGGGGGCCTCAATAAGGTTGAGATTTTCTCAAAAACTACTGGACCGAATTTAATAATTCTTTTACAGTTACATAGTTATAACTTTTATCTATCAAACAGTGGAAGAATTTTTGCAATAGGTCAAGTAGTTTTTGAGAAAATCGCAACCTTAAAAACTCTCCTGTACACCTTTCTCTGTGTTCCATCGTAATTAATTGTACGTTGGACTAATGTAAATAAGTTCATCATCAGTCTATTTATATGTCCCCACTGCTCGGGCACAGACCTTCCCTTACATCGAGGGAGCTCGGGCCATTATCCACCACGCGGGCCCAGTGCGGGTTGGCGGATTTCACATGCCTTAGATTTTTTTTTCTTCTACGACATGCAGGTTTCATCACGATGTTTTCCTTCACCGTTTCATCACGATGTTTTCCTTCACCGTATAAGTTAGTTTATTTCAAAAAGGTACAGTCGAAGACAGAGATAAGTATACAGGGGGCCTCAATAAGGTTGGGATTTTCTCAAAAACTACTGGACCGAATTTAATAATTATTTTACAGTTACATAGTTTTCACTTTTATCTATCAAACAGTGGAAGAATTTTTGCAATAGGTCAAGTAGTTTTTGAGAAAATCGCTACCTTAAAAACTCTCCTGTACACCTTTCTCTGTGTTCCGCCGTACAATTTCAAATTTGAAATGAAATTTATTAATTGTATGTTGGATACTTACATTCTAGATACAAATTCACTAGTCCCCACACTAGGATACCCTGTGTCGTGGGATACTAGTTTCTTCCCTAGCTAGGTACATAGTGAAAAATACGCAAATATCACAAGTACAATCGATTACACAGAAAGAATAAATAAAGAAAAAAGAACCATTCAATATTTAAAAAACCTAATCTAAACTTTTTTTTGTGAACCTATAAATTGTCCCACTGCTGGGCAAAGGTCTCCCCCCTCCTCTTCCATCCATCCCTGTCCTGAGCCTCTTCCAGACACCCATCCCTGTATCTAACGACATCGTCTCTCCCCCTACGCCGAGGTCTGCCCGACGCCGGCGACCGTCCGATGGCACCCATTCTGTGACAGTCCGGGCCCATCGGTCCGGCTGCATGAGGCACACGTGGCCTACACGTGGTCTCGAATCTAAACTATTTAAAAAAAAAATTAGTTACAGGAGGACCCAAGACACTGTCAGCGTTACCTCGCTGGATCGCGATGCTAATCCGTTGCGCGAGGTAGCTGCCAGCTCTTGGGTCACCAGTGGCATCTACTACTCGTTTGCTAAGCTCTTTATAAAGCGACCAAGCGCCGGGACCCCACGGGTGTCGAGACCCCTGTATTTTAGAGTAATAAATATAATGTAAATATTTTATTTATTTATGTATCGGTTTCAAAAAACCCGGTCCTTTAAAAGACTTGCACAAGGAATAGGTCCAACGCGTAGAGTCCCCTTAGAAAGCTTTAATTTAAGGCGCTGACATGAGCCAACTAGCGCCGCCAATCTTAAAAAAATCATATCTTCCAATATAATCAATTTTATTAAAAAGCTACGTTCACATTGTTTATTGCTATAAATATTATTTTTTAAATGCTTATTTGTAACGTGATTCAATGTAGGTAAGTTGTAGTTCACAAATGTGCCAGAAACCGCCGTTTTTCGCAATTATGTGAACTACAACTTACCGACATTGAATCACGTTATAAATAAGCATTTAAAAAATAATATTTATAGCAATAAACAATGTGAACGTAGCTTTTTTAATCAATTTTATTAAATTGGTAGATATGATTTTTTTAAGATTGGCGGCGCTAGTTGGCTCCATGAAGGCTCTTAATGGGATATGTGATGCACTTAGCAGGACCCGTCCCGTCTCTGAGCGCATCTGAATGCACTCAATGACAGACCCCGTCAGGCATAAACTATTATAGCAATTAGAACATGATGAAAAAATTCTTGCCGTGGGCAGGACTTGAACCTGCGACCTTGTCATCCGTGTCACGCAAAAAATAGGAGCGCGTCATCATAAATCATGTTTCTAACCGAATGTTAGACATGGTTGTCGGAATACTACTACTATTGTCCGATAGATGGAGTTGCGTAACATGCCCTTTAAGTATGTATAGAGCGATGAAGATTTTCGGTGGGCGTGGCCTGAGGTGGCTCAGTTGGTAAGAGCGTGTCACGATGACAAGGTCGCAGGTTCAAGTCCTGCCCACGGCAAGAATTTTTTCATCATGTTCTAATTTATTCACCGAGCATGGATAATGCGTAATACAAATTCTAATATAGCAATATTATTATTATTTATAAATGAAACAGCATTTAACTTTCTATTGGTATATTTTATCACATCAAGGAGACATTTAATTAAACATTCAATACACATACTTATTTTTATTATGTTCTAATTCTAAATTAATTTTCATACAAAATTCTTTCGCGCATAACTTTTATTAAATTGGCGCGTGCATTTCGCCTTGCTTCATCTTACGTCTTGCGTCTAATTAGGCCACTGCTTGCTTCGCATTTCTTATTGGCGCGTATTCATAAACGTGATTTAAAGTTGCGCCACCGTTTAGGCTCCTGTCCCTTTCTATATTGAGGAAGTGTGAAAGGGATAGCAACACGATTTAAGGAAAGTGAGGTTAGGCAGAGACGATGGACACATGCTTCGATACTGGCATACAACAACACACATAGCGATCCTGGCATACAATAGCACACATAGCTATCCTGGCATACAATAGCACACATACCCTGGCGTACTATAGCACACATATCCTGGCATACAATATCACACATATCCTGGCATACAATATCACACATATCCTGGCATACAATAGCACACATATCCTGTCATACAATAGCACACATACCCTGGCGTACTATGGCACACATATCCTGTCATACTATAGCACACATATCCTGGCATACAATAGCGCACATGTCCTGGCATACAATAGTACACATATCCTGGCATACAATAGCACACATATCCTGGCATACAATAGCACACATATCCTGGCATAAAATAGCACACATATCCTGGCATACAATAGCACACATATCCTGGCACACAATATCACACATATCCTGGCATACAAGAGCACACATATCCTGGCATACAATATCACACATATCCTGGCATACATTAACACACATACCTCATCCAATTTATCTAACATCCCTCCCGTATATTCAATGCAGCAAACTATCCACCGCCCGCTTTTCGCCACTACGACGTTGGCCATGGCGTGATTACAGTTGATGAAATCATACCATGTCATGGCGTGCGTGACAGTGCTATCACGCTGGTATAGCGGCGTCTCTGTTCAGCACACCATCTCATCGTTTTGAGAACGCTAATACTCATTGATACCACTGCGGTAAGATGTCACTTACTTTAGATGTCATTCAGTTCAGATACCACTTAAGATGTCACCCGATTCAGATCCTACTTTAGATATCATTCGATTATGTTTAGTCTTAGTTTATGCATAAAAGAATTTTGTATGAAATTTAAATTTTACGTTGAAGGGCTATTTATATCCTACCACTGAATAAAAATTATAACAACCTGATACAATATCGGCAAGTTCCGATTGCTTAGCTTTTCTAAATTTGATATCTTGCATTGCATATTAGAAAGTCGTACTTTTCGTCATAATAAAGATTTTGTGCATAGATCATCTAACTAAAAAAAATCTGTTACAATATTATATTTTATAATAAGGTTTGTGGGCGTGGTAAAGTATGACCCCTAAGCAGTATACATCCGTAAACATACAATTACACAGAAACTAGATTATTCTTGAGAATCTCGAATTGACAGTCAATTCATTGTATTATCCCGCTTTTTACATTGACTGTCATTATCAATCACATCCTCATCATGACATAAATCGATAGCATATATTTTAGATCGATACAATACAAAAATTCTATGTCCATTCCATAGTTCTACAACATCAATCTGTTTTAAGGGTTGTAAGATAGACGTGTTGGGTGCAAGACGAAATATTTCATCTAAATCAATAGATTTATTTGGGATTGCGTCGAATAATTGAGGTTCGTATTTGGAACCATAAGGACTGATATATATATGAATTGTTATACTTGATTCTGTTTTACTGGAAGTACCAATGATGAGGATTTTACCGTACGTAAAGACACACTCGACAGTGACCAAACTAGCGAAACGAGATCTTGTAATCTGATGCCCTTTCTTGTAATGCGATGCGATATCTTGAAGCCGTAATTTGAAACCGTGTTGTTTTAATAATTGGAAATTATCGTCGTTCAATTGGGCTATAGGTTTCAATTCATTGTTATCTATAGTATAAATGCTTCGGTTTGTTAAAATTTTCATTTGATTATTGTTCCGAGATATATCGCACATTCTGCCTGGTGTTAATGTTCCCGTAAAATGTGTGGTTTCGTAATTTGGTAACGCGCATATGTCATTTGTAGCCGTTAATTTAACAGAACACAATCTAAAATGATATATTTGATAAAACAATTCGTTTTCATATAATATCCAAGGGTGACGTGAGTCACTTGTAATAGTTAATATGCAAGTCTTAGTTGGCTTATAAATTACGCGCATATGTCTGTGTAATTCTTTGGAATCGAATACTATAATAGTATCATTCTCTGCGTAGTTATAGAAACGAAAATCAAAAAATTGTTTACTTAACTGAAATATACCGTCCTCATCACAACTTTCATAATATATAAGTTTACAACAATATCGAGACCTACCTTTTATAAGTGAAGCTGACATAACACCATTTTTCAGTAATTGAAACTTCTCAATTTTTTTTAATTCTCGTAATCTCTTTGCTGTAGTTGTAGCTGCCGATACCTTGTACCACATACCCAAAGTTGCATGTAACTCACTCCATGATAGTGTAGCTTTTCTATATGCTTCGTTGAATACTTCTCTCTGTTCATTTGCATATACGTCACTCCAAAAGTTCTCTGTAGTGCGGTCAATTACTTGTCGCCAATATAGACACACTTTTCGACAGTCTGATATCTCTGTACGGTCTAAATGACTGAATATTTTCTCTAATATTTCTGGCGGAAAAATATGTTCATTCATTTTTCAAGAATGTAATTTGAATACAATATTAGTACGAAATTATGGACACAGTCAATGCATTATTGATGGGGTCGATGAATTTTTGGGCGGATACGTCTACCTTGCTTGATTTCACTCTGGTCAAATGTTATTTGGTTCAGATGTCAGTCACTTAAATGTTGCTTTGTGTATATAAACCAAGCAGTTCTTTGTTAATATCCCACTTAATTACGATAGCATTCAGTACAACGACACAAACTTCAGATATCACTTTTCAGAATACATTCAATTTATATGTCATTCGGTTCAGAACACATTCGTAACAAATGCCATTCAGCTCAGAAGTCACGTCGGTACAGATATCACTCAGCACAAAATCCACTCGTTTCCGATATTCGGATGTTTCAGAGATGTTATTCGATTCCGATGTCACTCAGTTCACAATTCAGATGTCGCTCAGTCATATATCACTCGATCGACTAATCATGATTTTAACTAATAATCACTTCGGTTCATTTGTCACTCGGTTCAAAACTCATTCTTTTCAGATATTCAGATTCAGTCAGATGTTATTCGATTCAGATGCCACTCAGTCCATATCTCTCGATTCCGATGTCACTCAGTTCACATTACAGATGTCGCTCAGTCAGATGTCACTCGATTAATCATGAGTTTAATCAATATCTTTGTAGTTCGAAGCTCTTCTCTTGTCTGATGTCAGCAATTTTCTGTTAAAACATCATTTGTATCTTAAGTTTTATTTTAGTAGGAATATAGGAACTCTTTAGGGCTTTTATAAGGACTCCCTATTCGCTCATAGGGTTCTTAACGGACCTTGTCCTTGGGAATGAATTAGAAAAGGACTGTACTGTGTCATAGATAGATATTTGAATCAAAATCTGCGGGTCTGATACCGTCTTCAAACTTATTAAATGATATCACAAATATGTTTTGCGAAACGAAAAGTGACCTGTTCAAATTATCATCTCATGATTATCATTTTACCTTTTTGAGAGGTGGACTGAACTCTCCTAGGTATAGACTCACAGATTTAAAATTGGTTCCGTTAAGTGAATTGATTATATTCACACGTAACCACAACCACGCTACATCGCAGCTACAAAAAGTAGATGGCCCTGATAAATAGTGGTTCAAGTTGACTTCAAAATGTGGTCCATGAGAGCAGTGGCGTAACTACACTGTCGGGGGCCCGTGGTAAATTCGTCAATGAAAATGTTCTAAAAATATCAATAAATTCTTTTTTATTTCCTTTTCTAATAAATTGGCGTCATTTAAAATGAGCAAAGTTGCAGGTTGCAAGATACTTCAATTGGAAACAATTTGATTCCTTCCAAGGAAACGCGATTTCTAAAACTGAGCGAAGTTTTCTTATGCTTCTGAATGCGTTCAAATCGCGATACATTTTTAGTTAGCTTACTAACTAAATTTTGAAATAATACAATTTTGGGTTCCTTCTTCTGTGGGGTGACCGCGACTTCCAATCGTTATCGTAATCGCTTTCAATTTGACACATGGACGCTATACATTGCTGCTATGTTTTGCAAGTTTTAACAAACCACGACGAAACGCAGCAATGTATATCGTTCAAGTGCCAAAATGAAAGCGATTACGATAACGATTGCAAGCCGCGGTCAGGGCCCTGTTCGTGGCACTGTTGGGCCCGGGGCCCCTGGCATTTTGCCCGTCATGCCACCCTATTCTTACGCCACTGCATGAGAGTTAATCTAGGTATTTGTTTTCATACAAATTAGCGCCCGACTACGTACAGTACTTGTGGTTATGTGTGGTACGGATAACAGCAGATCAATGGTAGCACTTGCAGTACGAATTCAACTCTTACTCTTCTGTACACATCAAGTGTAACACTTCGGACTTTGCATTGTTCGTATTATCTGCGTCGTAAGAGTTGAATAGGGTATTTGACTTATTTTTTTATTGCATCACCTGCTGAAGAGAACTGTGAAATCAGTTTTTCGATATCTCAACTAATACCGAAGATATTAAGCGATTAAGTCAAGGGGTCAAGATGCTCCATCTCTTTTTAGCAAAACGGCCTTTAGTATGAAGTTTGAATGGCGCTACCTCAGTATGACGTCAGAACCACAATATGGCGTGTACAGTTTCTGTCTCTTTCTATCACAACTTTTCTAAATGCCTGTAGTTACTTCATTTTTCAACTAATTTCAGTTTTAATTTCAAAATAATTAATTTTCGATACTTGTCATTTATCCTATTAGTACTGCAAGTGTTACCATTGATCTGCTGTAGTCCGTACGTATAAATCAAGTCTAAAGGTGGTCCCACACAGCAGTTATAATAATGTTATAAAACATTGTGTAACAAGGTATTATTAGTACAGTGTTAAAGAATATATAGAAGTTTATACACAATGTTTTATAACGTTATATCACTTCTGTGTGAACAGTTCTGGATAGATCAGAGAATTATTCGCTAGGAATCAACGTATAACTTATAGTATACAAAACAGTGCACAAGGGCGGCCTTATAGCTTAAAGCGATCTCCAACCCTTGTTCATTTAGGACACATTTAGAATTCTACTTATTATTTTACGAATACAGACATCAAATAACATTAATACATTGATACCGTATATATTTATTACTAAGTAAATAGACATATAATTATAATTAACAATATGGCACATTTAACACGCATTTGTGTTATAACTAGCTGCACCCGCAACTTCGTATGCGTAGATGTCGCTGGTTAGTATCTATACTAACCAGCGACATCTACTCTATAGTATAGAGTATAGAAGTACTTTCAATGTACTGGGAGGCAGCTCTTCCTCTGGTTATTTGGTTCCACATCACATACCGCAGTCCGCTATGGTTTATATCCTATACGTTGCCTAGCCATCTATCTCCCAGTGAAAGTCCCATCAAAATCCTTCCAGTAGGTTTGACGTGATGCCCGAACATCAATACGAACAGATAAAGAGTTCAGAATTTGAATTACGCATTATCCATGCTCGGTGAATAAATTAGAACATGATGAAAAAATTCTTGCCGTGGGCAGGACTTGAACCTGCGACCTTCATGGAGACAAGGTCGCAGGTTTAAGTCCTGCCCACGGCAAGAATTTTTTCATCATGTTCTAAGATAAAGAGTTCTTAAAATTGGTGTTTTGGCATCAGTATCGATCCTAATGGTGGCACTTCACATGGCTATTTGTATTTGTTATATTTGACAAATAATTACCAAGTGTGGATAGCGCACGTGTGACAAAATATTCGTCTTATTAAAATATTCGGGGTCTCGGAGTCGGACCTAAGTCGCATGTTATGGCGCGTAATACACCTCGTGTAAACACTAACATAGTTTTAAGTACTTACTAACACTTATATGGTCTTTGTGACTGAAATAAATCGTTTGAATTTGAATATTCGACAAACACAGTAAATACCAAATTCGCGTTTTTGCGCGCTTGTCTGTTTCGACACTCAACGATGTTTGTGTGTTTATATTTGGCTCTCATGTGGACGGTCGTATTTGTCTGTATTTGCATATTTGTATTCTATTCTATTTTTATTTGAATGGCTTCTACTCTTGTTCAAGAGATAATTTCGCCAATGTCAAGTTTTTTTAGAGTTTTCATGTAAATAGAAAATTAAACAAATAAAAAATCAATCCGCCATTCCAAAATGATGGCGGATCATCAAAAAAAAAAATCTGCATATTTGTATGTACCTAACCTACGTCAAATATTTTTACAAATACGACAAACATCCAATAGCGAATATGAATAGCCATGTGAAGTGGGAGGATAAAACACATTACAATTAATCTTTTGAAGAAATATCCAATGTACTGACTCAACTTTTTACAGTCTTATTATATGTGTAGATAGATATGATTTCAATAATCCATCTTAATTATTTTAGCAGCATGAGAGGTGTGCTTGGCACAAAGTATATATATTTACAATGTGAAATTTTAGTAGTACTTTCCCGCGGAAGAATGATTTGCCATCAGTTACAGTAGTACTGTTGATTTTAAAATTATTTTATTCAACCCGAAAACGACCCGATAGTAACTCACTAGACGTAGGTACCTACCAAACAGCACGTGCCTTGCAGTGCACCTCGTCCGCTGGCCACTCCGCGCTGTTGCCACGCTTCGATATCGCGGTGTTACTATTGATTCGCGATCGCTATCGAGTTCAGTTTTTCACAATGATTACTGGCATTTCTTCATTTAACGAAAGTTTATATTAATAAATCGACCACTAGATTTTCACGTTGTATATTATATTAGACTCTCTGATTGGCTACAATTATATTATACTTAATTCTAAAAGTTCGCAATTCAATAGGTATGTAAAGATTTTTAAAGTGTTTGTGTTTCTAAGTTTTTAATTTATTTCACAAAATAATTATAAAATTAGGCTGAATCTATATAGCTGCCTTTGCTGCGTTTAAAAGAAAAAGAAACTGTCTAGAGATTAGAGACTGTAAGGCAATGAATTTATGCCATAAACAGCCTACAAAAATGATTTTAAATTTAAAATCTCGAATGGTTTTGGAAATAGCTCGGCAAAAACTTTCTTTACATACCGAATTGACAGTTTAAAGTAGACATTACACTTTGTATTGTAATGGAATTTTAAAAATCAGTCCAATAGTTCTTGAAGAAATAGGCCTATAGGATTGTATATTTTATAGTCAGTTTCAGCATGAGCTCGCTCTTACGACTGTCAAAGGCCGAACTCAAACTCAAGTCTCACTTAAAACTATCTTTGAATTTATATAAACGAGACCCCCTGTTTTTGAGAGTTTGTCCGTCAAACTACAAGCTTTTAGCTTAGTTGGAGTGATTGAAGACATTTAGTAATGTGAAAAACATTGCTAATACACATACCTACATGTAAATATAGAATTTATATACAGGGTGTCCTTGAATTCATTCGACAAATTGAAATTGGGAGTTGTACTCATGATAAATATTAAATTGGTAAGGTTTTTTTAGTAAATAAAAATTGCAATTTAACTAAGTACGTCACAAATCACGCAATGACCTTAGAAATTTTAATAATTACCATTCCAGTGAAAGAAATCTTAAAATATAAAAACTTACAGTAATGATGCACATCAAATTAATAATTTATTTTCAATAGTTGAATTTATTGTAAGTTTTTTTTTGTTTTCCCCCAAATTGTTTAATTTACTTCAACGCTGTGCAGAATTAATGCACGCCCTCAGGTTGCTCGACTCCGTGCTCGGCGCGGCGCCACAGTGCGACCTATTTGCGAGTGCGCCGGGATGTTTGATGGCAGAGTGTAAGAGAGTATCCGAAAGAAGAATGCCTAAAAGTTCGATTGACTGAATGAGTGTTTAGTATTAATAATAATTTTATTGTTGTTTTATTTTATGTTTGTACTATTTGGCTACTAGCTGTTAAGGTGCAAATTATATATAATTAAATAAATGTCACAACTTTAACCATCCACTTAATTTTGTCGAATGAATTCAAGGCCACCCTGTCTAATATAATAAGACAGCGAACGTCATTGGACTTTTAACCGCGTGCCAAAATTCGAGATGAAATTTTAATCTACTTAAACCACTCCATAACTTTGGAAAATGTAACTAAATATCCCTGTAAGATATGGGCGAAAAAATACTTATAAAAGCAAACGACAAAGTTTACAAAAAAAGACCGACTGCTTTTTGTTAAAATGCTTACACAGCAGTTATATAACGTTATAAAACATTGTACAGGATAATATTCTTACAGTATCATTGTGTTAAAAAAATCTAAGGTGTGTGTAATCTGCCAATCCGCGCTGAGGCCGCGTGGTTCATGCCCCGAGCTCCCTCGATGTAAAGGAATGTCCGAGCAGTGGGGACGTAAAAACAGACTAATGATACTATTGTCTCAAAGAATATTATCGTATTACACAATGTTTATATAACGGTATATATAACTGCTGTGGGGACTTTTATAAAATGTATAATATGTCAGTCCCGTGATCTATATGAATCTAACCTCATACATCAAAATACATCAAACCGGTTAAGATAGCGACAAGATCGCCATACATACTCGAAAAAAAAAATACTTTCCTCTTTTCAGCAGTCGGTTTAGGCTACCTAGTTAGCTCAGGTATGGGCCTTAAAAAGAAATAAAAAGAGTGAGAGGTTTTCAAAGTGACAGGTAAAAAAGTCAGGTAGATGGCACTGATCAAGTGTCAAAATTTAAATTAGATTTGTGTATGACGCTGACATCTGGAAACACTGCCTTCGTTTTGTTGTCATTGTTTGGCTACAGTCGTGGTCTTTCATTCTTGGTGACTTTTTCAATGTTTACCTATTAAATGAAGCTTTAAAACTTATATTTTAAGAGTCTTATTCTAGCTAAAACAACTAATTACGGCATTGTCGGCTAGAGCAAATAATTGTAAACAATTAAAATAGCTATGAAATTGTGTAAAATTACACAAACCCAAAAATAAATTATTCAGCTGACCATTGACAATATTTTTTTCACGGGCCTTTTTTACGATGACATCTGACTTCGGTGCAGGTGCAACGCCATCTATTATCAATTTAACAGAGTTTTATTTATTTATTTATTTATTTATAACTGCTACTTTGAGAACCTCTCATTGTTATAACAAATGATTTATCTGCAATTTTTATGTCTATAAAATGTCTTGCTCTTCTTACAAACTCGACAAATGTTAGACGGAACCTTTTGTTTAACAACTTTCTCGCTCTTCGTCGGGTTCTGAGTTAATTGAATAACAAATATGCTGTTTTGATACAGAATGACTAATTTGTGACCGTTGGCGGTTTCAACAATTTCAATTTGGTCAACACTCGTCGAACGAGGCTCCTCCTTCATCGACGAGCGAAAAATCTCTTCGATCGTATTGTGGACCTGACTGCCAAATGTAGACATAGGCCTAGATTTTACAGGAGCCTTGACTTTTTCTGGAACCTTGTCTTTGTCTGTCGATGTTGGATCTGGTGCGTGAATATCGTTCAGACTCGAAAAAGTTTTATCTTTGGCAGAGGGAATCTTATTTAGACCGACAGACTGAGATTGGCACAGTCTAGATGAGGTCGGCTTTTGAATTGAATCTTTAACGGTGTCATCCACGTCTACAGCTCGAGCTTCGTCAAGCTTTGCAAAGTTATGCGTATGATTAATAGGTGGTCTTTTATCCTTTAACTCACACAACTCTTCCAAATTAATAATTTTATCGGGACTCACATCGTGTAGGTCTATGTCGTCGTCTGGGCCGTAAGGGTTATAATATATATTGAGTAGCGCCGGTGGTCCCATTGTGGCAATAATCAGCACATTGCCGTAACTCAGCATTGATTCCACGCTGACATTGGTCAAAGACGGTATGAAGTCTGCTTCGGTTAGTTTGAAGCCATGGCGTCGAACGACCTTCGATGGAAATCCTTCAGGTCGATGTGTGCTACATAGTGTCTTTAGTTCCTCATTCTTAACGGTATATATGCAATCGGTAGTAAGGATTTTGAGATCACCTTTCTTATCTCGAATAATGTCTTGCATAAAGGTGTCCGATTGGAGACCCTTGAACATTCTCCTCTCGTAATATAAACTCTTTTCCAGATCAGTGAATCGTACCCAACACAGTTCGTTTCGAAGGTTCTGGTAATATAGATCACCTTCAAACAGCAGCCATGGACGCCAATCTAAATCTTTGGCATTAGTAAAAGCGTATCTCTTCTTAGTTCTCTTTGATACTGCGACTAATTCGTAGTCGCAACGATTCAGGACAAGGATCTTGTCGTTTTCCGAGTAATCGGAGAAATCGAAGTCGAATTGCTCTCGGTAGATCTCTTGTTCGGTATCCAGGTCGTGGTAAGCTATAGCGTTGGAAGTCTCGCAGTTCCAATGGATCGGTTGGGTGGATATGATACTGTTTTCCAGTATCTGGAATTTGACGGCAACTCCGGCGGTAATGTTGAAGACTTTGATGTTTGTATTCGATATGTCTTCCCAGGAGTTCAAAGAGTCATACAGCTGACGCCAGGATAACTTGGCTTTCCTATACGCGTCTTCGTAGGTGTAATAATGCTCCTTAATGCATAGCTTCTTCCAGAAATTATCGCTGAAGCCGTCAATGACGTCCTGCCATCTTTGGCACACTTTATAACACTCCATGACATCTTTGCCTGTTAAATTTAGAAATATGCAGTGAAGGATTTCTGGCGGGAGGATACTTACGTCCATTTTGGGGGTTAGTCCATGTACGGCGTCGTCTCAAATGGTATCGGGAATCTGTAACAAACCAAGCGCTCATTTTGTTTGTTTTATCAATTTTGAAACCACTGTGACCGCGACTTGCAACGTTTTGGTAAACGATTTCAATTTGACACATGGACGCTATGCATTACTGCAATATTCTTGCAAGGTTTTAACAAACGACAACCAAACGCAGCAATGTATATCGACGAATGACAAATTGAAAACTATAACGAAAACAATTGACAAGTACAGGTCGCGTCATGTAAAATGAACGCTGTCGGTCAAGCTGCGCATTAGGCGATTTATCGATCTATTTGGTGGTATGAGGTGCGGCGCGCGGGGGGCGGGTCACGCGCTGCATGCTTGCCGTCGCGCTATTGGTTCGTCGGTCGACCTTTGCTTTACGCATGCGCAAACACACCCCCTCCACTTTCTTCCAGCGTTCTTTTTACATGACGCGACCTGTACTAATTTTTTTTTTTTGGTAAAATTAGCCAACCCATATTTTTATTTTATTAAAAGAATGTCGTTTTGATTATTTAAAAATTAAGTTAAGATCGTGAACATTAAAGGCGTAAGTGACGATGACGTCACATTACTGAATACGTTCCAAAATCGGTGAATACCCATGTTTCGAACGTTTTCGTAAGAGTGTGTTCATTGCCATTGTTCTTGTGGACTCGCCAAATATGATTCTGACTAACTAGAAACCATTGAAAAGGTGTTACGAGCAAAAACACAATATATACAAATCAAATTCAATTCAAATACACTTTTTTATTTATTTATTTATTGCATGACAAAATATTATATTAAAGACTATAAATAAAAAATTTGCCCTAAATCACCGACCGCGGGGAGTGTCCCCAGAAGGCTGGCTGACCGTTGCGCGAGGTACGCGCCAGCCCTCTGGTCATTAGACACATCCACCAGGCGCACAGAGATCTCTTTGTGGATGCTGTGTGCGCCTGGTCCCCACGGTCCCAGGGTCTCCCTCCACACCAAACGGCACAATTATGCAGTCTCCACTGAGACCTGCATATTTGCGCCGTTTAGTTGCCTCTGCAGTAGTAGCTGCTGCAGCGCTGGCCTTATTTTATTTATTTATTTTATTAATGGACTCGACAGTTCGTCATTTGCCAATGTCATGTTACAGAAAATTCAATATATAATAGTCTTCTATCTTCCTCCAGAGGAGTCGCAGTAGCGTCTTCACCCTGGGTATTATCAAATAATTTTGCAACCGTCGTCTCCCGCCATTTTCAAGAGAACCTTCTTCTTTGTTGTAATACACTTTATTGTACATAATAGACACAAACAATAAATTACAATACAGAAATACAAAACAGCATGTACAATTTTTTCATTTCAAAACTTTCCTTCTTATGGTACATTTGTCTAAGTCATCTAATTTGTCAACCGTGGATGCGCTCTTTTTTTCACTATTTTCTTAACGCGTACGTACTATAGTTATTGAGTAATTGTGTTATCATTATTTTAAAAGACATGCTGCTGAGAGTTTTTTGCCACTTTCTCCTCAGCGTTGGCACCTTTCCTTGCAAAGTGGTGTAAATGTAAATTCAAAAAATATGTTGACGAGCATAAATGAACACAACATGCTTACTTGCAATAAAGAGATTTGACTTTAGAAGGTTGAAAAGTAGAATACTCATCATCAGTCTATTTGTATGTCTCCACTGCTCGGGCACAGACCTTCCCTTACATCGAGGGAGCTCGGGCCATGATCCATTAATTGATGGATTTCACAATGATCCGTCAAGCGGGCCCAGTGCGGATTGACAGATTTCAAATGCCTTTGATTTTTTCTATGGCATGCAGGTTTCATCACGATGTTTTCCTTCACCGTTTTGAGAGAACTTGCTAATACTTACTCACGGTTAGGCATGAATGAGAATTAAAGTTTTTTTTCAAGAGACTTAGCTGCAGATTTGTCGGTACTAGAGTATTAGTTCAAGGTGGTAGTCCATTGACAGACTGGGAATAGGCCAATGGTCTGAGAGTTGTTGCTCTCAAATGGTGAAGGAAAACATTGTGATGAAATCTGCATGCCGTAGAAAAAATCTAAGGCATGTGAAATCTGTCAAACCGCAGTGGGCCTGCGTGGTGGATCATGGCCCGAGCTTACTCGATGTAAGGGAAGGTCTGTGCCCGAGCAATAGTTACATACAAATAGACTGATGATGATAGGATTAGGTAGACTATCAACTTTAATACCAGCTTCAATAAAACACAGAGTATAATCAGTATATAATCAACGAGGCAATGTTTAATATGACAGATACACGACCGTTGCGAGGACACCATATGAAATTAGACTGCACTAAATACAGCACCAATGTCTCTCGTCACTTCCTGAGCAACAGTGGTTCAGGCCTGGAACTTGTTTCCAGACAACGTTGTCTCTGCCGTCTCAGTTAACGCATCCAAAAACAAATTGGACATTTATTTTAGAACCATTAACAAGAATAATACCACTAAGTGATAGACTTTACAAACACTGTGAAGTGGACATATCAGCGATGAGCTGCCTGGACATAATTAAGTGACCGGTTGTAAGGATTTTTCCACTGTTACTACCTTCTCAGCAAAAACATTGGCGCACTCACAAAATGGCGTCATCGAATAGAAATTCTAAAATAAACGCTGACTTGCAATATTCGCAATGCATTTTACTTGCAATGAATTAGGGTCTATTTCTCTTTAGAATAACAGCTTAAATAAGTTACCTGATAGTAAGGTCACCTTTGCCTATTATATTAAAACACCTGCAACTATTTTGCCGTCCTTAGCCTTTTACGGGAATTATTCTGGATCAATTTCTATTGTAAGCAACAAAGTAACAGCATTGCATTGACGCCAGGAATAGGCAAGTGTGTGGTACCTATATCTAGACTTTGCACGGAAACCTACTAGGCTTAATTATAATAATAATTGGTATATTTTAGTCGTAAAAAACATTGTTTTGTTGATAAAACTATAAAAGTTAAGTTGTGGATTCGCTTCTGCATTGAATTAACTATCGTTTTAAACTTATCTTAATTCTTACCTTTTGTCGTATTCACAGGACAGAAACGTTTATTACGTAAACTAAACAGTCACTTAACATTCAATCGTTGTTTAATTATTAATTCATTTACAAAGGAAAGACAGAATACTGCGAAGCTACCTCAGTCAGTAATTGATTGGAAAAAGGACTAGCCCAAAGTGTTGCCAGATATTCCCGACTAAAAACGGCCGAAATTCCTTATTCAAAAGTTGTCGAAACCGTCTAATTTTTACTCGACTGACGAATGAACGAGGGTCATGATTTTCGAGTGTATTTATGTCATTCTTAAGTGAAATGAGCAGAAGTTAAAATGACAGTTCACAGGCTAGTAGCCATTGACGGATAAATTCGCCGCGCTTTATGGAGAGAGTCTAAAATATATTTTTTTATGGGGACAGGTCTCCGCCTTTGTTGTCACTTTCAATCTTATATTCATATACTTTGTTTATAACCATACGGAACATAACAGAAAGCTTTGGTTATGTCAACTACAATTTGGTATCATACAATGAAACCGGGCGCCAAGCTTACTTAAGCCTACCTACGTCAGAAAGAGACATCTGTTTTTAGGGATCCGTACCTCAAGAGGAAAAAGGAGGGACCCTTAGAGGGATCACTTTGTTGGCCGCCCGTCTGTCTGTCAACATCTATATGTCAGAAACGCGTGGACGGATCAAGTTGAAATACTCAGGCAGGTATGCAACCTCATGCTGCAGCCGTTAAATAATCAAATTTCTACGAAATAGATATGATCCAGTTATGTCTTCAGTTTATGTCGCATTTTCTCGCATATTTATATGAAAATGCAAGAAAACCAAAACCTATAGGGTACTTCCCGTTGACCTAAAATCATGAAAGGCAAGAAGCTAGGTCTTATAATCGCGCTTGGTGGAGAGTTGCTATCGTTCACTGCTACCATGTCATGTCCTCTCACGTCGAAACTATCGATCTAATTGCCGGCTTCAATAATATAAGTAGTGATATTTGTTTATGTATAATACTTTGTAATAATGCCTCATTATAGTTTTAATGAGGGATTTTCAAGGTTACATTTAAAAAAGAAAGAAAGTACCTACCTACCGCTATCCCCGGTAGTTGGCACAGACTGGTCTGATGTCAACATTAAATGCGTTATTATTGCTTGTAACTTGGGCTTGTCGTATTTCATACCTAGTATTAATTTGCACTGTATTGTTTAAATTACACAAACAAACCAATAATAATAAATTATTCAGCATTCGACATTCTATTATCAACATAAAAAGGTTGTTTTTTCCTTAGATCTGTCACTTTGAAAACCCCTCATTCTAAAACAACTTAAAAATCCTATTAAATGGCGATACATCTTCAAATCTGGCAACACTGGCCGATCGTGCCAAATGACTTTGCATGCGGCGTAATTTGGAACTAAACGGCCGGCCGCCTGGATTCCATACAACGCCCATGGATCGATTGAGCTAACAGCGCCATGTCTGGACGCAAAGTTATATTGCACACATCTGGGACATCTGGGTTGGTAACAAATAGGTCACTATACATAAGTTACAGGTACAACTAGTACTAAATTAATATATTTATTCCCGCAACTTCGTGAGGTCGCTGGTTGCTATAGACCTCCATAAAGTACTTTCAATGTACTGAGAGGCAGCTCTTCCTCTCTGGTCACGTGGTTCCACATCACATACCGCAATGGCTTATAGCCTATGTGCTGCCCAGATATTGGAGGTATCTCCTAGTGAAAGTCCTGTCAAAATCCTTCAAGTTTTGGCGTGATGCCGGAACATCGACACAGACAGACAAAGGATTCTAAAAATTGGTGTTTTGGCATCAGTAATCGATTGATCTTAAAACTAATTTGTTTTCATTAGTTTTTCAATTTCAATTCTTTTCCAAAAATATCAAGTGTACAGACTTACCTTTTTTACATTATTAGACTTTGATTAACACAGAGTTAAGGGCCTTCCATGAGCCACCTAGCGCCGCCAATCTTAAAAAAATAAGATCAATATCTACTGTAGTTCGCATAATTGCGAAAAACGGCCGTTTTTGGCACATTTGTGAACTACAACTTAGCTTGTCGCAATTATTCCATGTATTGTATATTGAAAAATAGTATTCATCCTAATAAACATTTTGTACATAGCTTTTTTAATAAAATTGATTAAATTGGAAGATATTATATTTTCAAGATTGGCGGCGCTAGTTGGCTCATGGAAGGCCCTAATTACAGAGACACAGAGTTTAACACGCAATAATAATACGAAACACATTGTTTTTATAAATTTTATTTAAAACACGAAACAAAAATAGCGCCATCTATATCATTCGAACATAACAATGCCAGAAAGCGCTGTTGCCAATCCTTTGTTCTAGCTAGATTGACCCCTGTCTGTGGTATGGTATTAGTAGTTTATTTAGAGGTATTCAAAGTGACAGTTGTAAGAAAAAAAACAAGTTTTTTAAGTTGACAATAGATGGCGTTGCACCGAAGTGCGATATCATCGTAAAAACACAGCACCATGAAAAAAAAATCAATGTCAGCTGAATAATTTATTTTTATTGGTTTGTTTGTGTAATTTAAACAATACAATACAAATTAATACTAGGTATGAAATACGAAAAGCTTAGCAATAACAACGCATTTAGTGTTGACATCAGACCAGTCAGTGCCATCTACCGGGGATAGCGGTACTTTTTAAGAAAATGTAACCTTGAAAACTCCTCATTAAAAGTAAACAAGCTGCAATGGTTTCTCAATAAACCTCAGTAATTATTTATTAGTATTATGACTTAACTCTATTACACTAAGATTTCCAAAACACCATAGTATAATATTGTTCCCACGTACGGTTTCAACTACATCTATCTTCAACGTTTGATTTTGCAACTTTGACTCGCGTAATTCATCCAAATTGATAGATTTTAAAGGACTCACGCCTTTTAATTCTGACAAATTTTCATCTGGCAACTTGTATATTTGTATCATTTCAGGCTTACGTATGCCTATTATAATTATCTTGCCATAAACATGTACGTAGTTAATTTTTAATTGTTCAAAATACTCCATGATATCTGACGCTTCCATTTGGAAGCCGTGGTTGGATTCTAAGCGTTGCATCGGGTTCCTGGTAACACGTTTTTCTGTAATCAATTCTTCGTTGCTAATAGAGTAAATTATCTTTTCTTTGTAGCTCTTCATTAAAATACTTATTTGACCTTTTTTGTTGCGTTTTAAATCGGCTATGTAAGCTTCTATTGGTAATCTAGGATACTCTATAATCTCACATTTATTTGTGTCTGAGTAAAATTTGACACAAAACATTGTATCACGTGTTTTGTAGTATATATCGTCTTGGAACAACACCCACTCATGTTTCATGGGGTTAATTGTAAAAATACATTCTTTAGTCTTCTTTAAGATAATGCTTAATTCGTCACATACATCTTTCTTAAAAAGAACTATAACTTTATCGGTAACATTGTATGTATGGAATGTAAAATCAAATACGTATCTGTGGGTCTCTTTTAGACTGTCCAAATCGTAATATACGATTGAATCGTAGCGTTCGTTTAATACAGACCTTTGAGCATCGCATACCGCACCTTTTTCTATAAAAAACCTTGAGGTGCCATCTGTCGGTATATCGTAGACTCTAACATTAGCAGAGGATACTTGCAGCCACAAATTCAAAGACTTATAAAGCTCATACCACGATAATTTTGATTTTCTGTAAGCTTCTAATACATTGTCGTGTTCTCTTGAGCAGATTGTTTTCCAAAAGCAATCATTCAGGTCTTCAGTTATAGCCTTCCAACGTTGGCACACTTGTCGGCATTGTAGAATACTTTCGCCGTCCAGCATTCGAAATATATGGTCCAGGATTTCCGTTGGCAGAATTGATACACTCATTTTGAATCGTACTTACGTATTTAATTGTAGAATTATTCGATCATAAGTTTGTTTCGTACCAACTTGTTAGAACAACAATGAATCACCATTAATCAAGGTTGCGTAGTTCAGCGAATCAGTGACCTTTTCAAAGAATATAATATTAAAACAAAACAGAATACGACATTACGACTATCCTACAACAAACGATGCGATAATTCCAAAAAAATTGTGTTTATTTACAAGAATCAAGAAACGTCAAACCGGCCGGCGGCGTGCCATGTTTATTTTTTAGTTTTGTTAATGGACTCGACATGTTGTCATTGGCCAATGTTATGTTACAGAGTAATTCATATTGTAGTTTTCTTTCTCTACTATCCACTAAAACTGAATTCTATTCTGTCTTGCACCAAAAGTAATTTGAGTGTTAGTTTGTTGAGTTAAATTTTCACGGGTTATACGCTATAACCCGTGAAAACTTAACCTAGCAGAGCGCTAACCCTTCAATGCTAATCCTTGGTGCATGCCTGCATGGCCACTCTTACAATAAGTCGTATTTAAAAAAGAAAAAAAGATCCAAGCTTTTTTAAGTATGGCTTTAGCTATTTGAACGGCGTACGCCAAATTCTTTTGGTTACCAAAATAAATCTTAGATTTTTTTTAAAAAGACATTGCCACATTTCAATCGAGCTTTGCCCCACCTACAAACTACGTGACCATTTAATCCTATCATTTTGTTGGGGACTTATTACAGGTTTCATGTTGCATAATCATAATCAGTATCATTTTCTACTACTCTCACAACTTCTATAGAAGAATAACAAAAACAATAAATAATTCGCTTCGATTTCTTACTATTTTCTGAATTAAGCTGTTTTTTTCGACTCGCAACTTGTACAAAACTTTATTTTAAACCAATAATTTTAATAAAAACGGAGATATTTTTACATTTATTCGTTATCTTGTACATCATGCGGTTGATAGTGGGGCAGAATCTGGCAATGTCATTTATTATGGCATAGCCCAATGGCATCGGCCAAAATGTCTTTGGATTCACATCACAAATACATTTATTGCATTTTATAACTTATTGTGTACTACTCCGGTCGGATAATGTCCCCTATACTTTTTTGTTTAATACTCGTGCTGCCATCTAGTTTTAAAGATGAAATCTAAAAGAAAACTGCTCATTTTGTCTTTACTGGGTAATAATTTGATAACCCGGCTCCGCTTCCAATGCAGGGGTATCTTCTTTGATTAAAACAAGATAATTTAATTTAAAAGGTTTAATCTTTACCTGTAAGAAATAATCAGCTAAACCTAACCTACGTTTAAATCTTCATGAGACAATTCTATCACAATTATTTTCGCTTCAAACACCACTATAACTTTATGCCCATTCACGCATTCCACAACATCTATCTGTTGTATGCTTTTGCGCGCATCTGATTCTTTAGTATTTACTTCATCTAAATTGATGACTTTAGCCGGAGTCTCACAATAACGCTCCTGTAATTCTTCTGTAGGATTGTAGTATATGTAAAGCATTGCCGGTAAATCAGTTCCTATAATGATTACCTTTCCATATGTATATATACCTTTAATTTTAGATACGTCTTTAGAAAAATAATGTTTAATATCTGCAATGGTTATATCGATTCCCTGGCCTTTCACGTTTGGCATGAATTCTATACATCTTATGTTAGTTATTGCTTGCAGCTTGTTATCTATTATTTGATAGGTTATCTTCGCGTTAAATGATATCCATGTTACAAGACATATGTGACCGCTTTTAGTGCGTGATATATCGTAATTTATAGCGTTTGGATGCAATCCAGGGTATTTGATAATGTCATAATCAAAACTGTTGGTATTTTCAATTAATTTGACGCATACTAACACATCACCTTTCTTATAATACACATTATTATCAAATAATAGCCACGGTAGACCTATATCGTTAATGTTATAGACACATTTATTATTTGCGTTTAATATTCCTCGCAATTCGTTATTCTGTTGTTTGTGTAGTACTGTAATTTTATCTCCAATCGCGTAATCGTCGAAACTATAATCAAAAGCCTGTCTATAGATTACTTCATGACATTCTATATCATAATGTACTATAGTTTTAACTATAGACTCTTCGTTTAGTTCCGAATATGACAATACACCATTAAGTATTTGCATTTCTACTTCTGATTTCACAGATACTTCGTACAACTTAACATCTGCGCGATATATATCTGACCATAGATTTAGTGTTACATAAAGTTCATGCCATGATAATCTAGACTTTTTATGTGCTTCATCGAATATTATTTCGTGATCTTTTGCGCATATTGTCTTCCAAAAGCCGTCGCTTATATCCAATATAGCGTTATCCCATTGTCGGCATACTTTTTGACATTCTACAATGTCTCTGCCGTCCAACATTTTGAATATATGCTGTAGGATTTCAGTTGGTAAAGAATTTGCACTCATTTTCGTAGCTTTGTGTTGGTACTTGTTTTTCGCCTTTTCTGTTATCTGTTGACAAATTAAATAAGTATTAGTTGGTTATATTATTATGATTCCTTGAAAAGCGCACGAAGCGACAATGCTGTTTTTTTGTGAAAATTCTAATTAAATAGTTTCCGTGGTTAGTGATTAATGATCACGTTAAGTTAATCTGAAAGAAGTCGTGTTTGTGAAGTTTTGTGCTCTTAGCAAGGTTTCCTTTGCATAGATTGATGGTTGCGTGAATCATTGAGTTATTTCGTTTAGGGGTTTGGGAGGGTTGTGCGTAGGTTTAGGTTAGGTTATATTTGTATGTATTTATAAGAATTCAGACATTCTATTAACATCAGATCAGGCTGTATCTAACGATCGAGATATGAACAATACATGTTTAACCCTGTAACTTTGTCTAATGAATATTTGTTGATTAATTTTACGTGATATTAAACACAAAACAACTACCTATTATTTCTAACCTAAAAATACTTAACATAAAATCTATGTTAATACTTACATTCATAAAGTTATCCAGACAATGAATTTTGAACACAATTATTTGGTACTGAATTTAAAGAAGCACTGATAGTATTTATCTAAGATACTGATTGAAGTGACCAACTGTTACATTTAGACGCTCGATATTGTGAAATACACCGCGTCAAGGTCACATGCGTCATACACAGCTGTTCATTGACCTACAGTACAGTAGGCAGTAGCGGATTATCCTAAAGGCAAACTAGGCACGTGTCTAGGGGCGCGAGGTCACAAAGGGGCGCGCACGGAAGGCGTTTAGTTGACGAAAATCCATAACAAGCACAGTCGAAGACAGAGATAAGTATACAGGGGGCCTCAACAAGGTTGAGATTTTGTCAAAAACTACTGGGCCGAATTTAATAATTCATTTACAGTTAGATAGTTTTCACTTTTATCTATCAAACAGTGAAAGAATTTTTGCAATAGGTCAAAGTAGTTTTTGAGAAAATCTCAACCTTAAAAACTCTCCTGTACACCTTTCTCTGTGTCCACCGTGCCTACTTAGTACTTTCATAAAATAAAAAAAGTCATAATATAAAGCTAGATTCGGACTCTGGTATGGCCAGGCATTGCCACGAATTCGCTAATATTATGTCATATTCAGTATTTTTTGTAATTCTATATCCACCTTCAGAGCTTCCTAAGTGCGCCCCGTCTACTTCATCACACCTACATCGCCAGATCCCATAACAGATGGTAAGACGTAGAAACCGAGGGGCGCCGGCACAGACCCTTACTTACCCCATAGACATGAAATCGGTACAAATCTGCAAGCGAAAAATTATGTCAACGATGAGCGCATAGAGACGAAGCGGGGGACAAGGGTGCCGTATTAAAGACATGTGTCGATAATATCTCTAGGTTACACGTGTCGCTATATTTTTTTTTGGACGTTAAATTTTAGTAGTTAGTGCCGTAGCCTTCATAGAAAAACTGAAAAGCCGCGCATACGAAGCCTTAATGAATTCTTGGACTTTAAATATAACAATAATGTAATCGAAATATTAATATTAATTTGAATAATTTAATTTATGTAGGCATTGAATTACCTGTATTATTATTTAATTTATTTATTGTAATGTAAATATTGTAAATATTAATGTAAATATAGAGAGAGGGGTTGTGACTCTCGCCCCGGGTCCTACCTGGTGCAAAGGTTGGCCATAGCTATACAGCGCGGCAATGACGCGAGCGTTATGGGCACCTTTGCACCGGGTACGACAAGGGGCGGGTTATTTAATTAATTAATTTAGGTAAGTATTTATTTTAATCACGTTTTATTTGTTATTATTGTTCTTAGTGACTTTTAGATTATTACTGAATAAATTGACATTTTCTTAATAACTAGATAATTAAATTAAAGGGGTATAGTATTTATTCATAAAGCAATAAAATGACTAGTTAATATTGACCTGTAATAAATAATTATCAATAAATGACTATGAACTATGAAACAAATCATGTCTGTCCAGGTGCTAAGAAGCTACGCACTGGCGCACCGTTCGCGGCGCTCCACTCTCGCCCGGCTCACTGACAAATACGCAAGCTCATTGTTTATGGAACCCATGGTGAGTATACGGATAGACATACTATAACTTAGGGGCTCATAGTGTCCTGGTACTTGTGATGTGACATAAAGAGCTGGGGCTTCTGATCGAGTAGAGACAGCGGGTGTTGAAGCATATTAGACCGTTTGACACTCCGAGTTAGCCATGGTCTCCTGGTACTTTTAATGCAACATCATCATCAGCCCGTATCAGTCCACTGCTGGGCTTGGGCCTCTTCCAAGGCGCCCCTCCCCCCACTCGCCCCACAGACACACGCGGGGCCGCATGCTAATGAGACTCCAGGCGACTCATAGTGCCCTGGTACTTGTGATGTGACTTAAAGAGCTGGGGCTTCGGACCGAGTGGAGACAGCAGTGTTGAAGGACACTAGATCGTATTATCGTGAGACTTCGGGTTGGGCATAGTCTCCTGGTACTTTGAAGTGACTCCTAGGCTTAGTCCAGTTGCGAGTACACGTTGAACACGATCGTACAAGTTAAGTAACGCTGGGCGAGGTCAGGACCTGGGGGTGACCGCTAGTGACACTTTCATCTGAGCCCCTCCGTGCCTCGGGGCGCACGTTAAGTAGTTGGTTGCGGTTGCTGTCGCTTGACAGCAGTCGTCAGGCCACGTCAGAGGTCTACTACAGGCCTGAATAACATTGACAAATAGGTTTGGTCACTAAACTACACGAAAAGAAAGAAAGACTAACTTAAATCCGGCTTTAATAGCCGAGGATCCTTGTAGGAGGAGTGTGGCCTTGTGAGAAGCCTATGTCTAGCAGTGGACTGATACGGGCTGATGATGATTAAGTTGCATTACAAGTACCAGGAGATCATGGCTAACCAGGAGTGTCATGAAACGGTCCAGTATGCTCCAACACCTGCTGTCTCCAGTCGGTCAGAAGCCCCAGCTCTTTAAGTCACATCACAAGTACCAGGGCACTATGAGCCGCCTGGAGTCTCATTAGCATGCTGTTCCGCGTGTGTCTGTGGGGCGAGGGCTGATGATGATGATGAAGTGGCATTCAAAGTACAGTCGACGACAGAGATAAGTATACAGGGGGCCTCAATAAGGTTGAGATTTTCTCAAAAACTACTGGACCGAATTTAATAATTCTTTTACAGTTACATAGGTTTCACTTTTATCTATCAAACAGTGAAAGAATTTTTGCAATAGGTCAAGTAGTTTTTGAGAAAATCTCAACCTTAAAAACTCTCCTGTGCACCTTTCTCTGTGTTCCACCGTACCAGGAGACTATGCCCAACCCGAAGTCTCACGATAATACGGTTTAGTATCCTTCAACACTGCTGTTCCCAGCTCTTTAAGTCACATCTCCAGTACCAGGGCACTATGACACGCCTGGAGTCTCATTAGCATGCGGTCCCGCGTGTGTCTGTGGGGCGCCTTGGGAGAGGCGGGTCTGACGCAGAATGTGCACTTCTCAAAATGAGCACTTCGCAGAATGCGCACTTCGCAAAATGAGCACTTCGCAGATTGAGCACTTCGCATAATGAGCACTTTTTGTGGAAGTTGTTAATTAATAAAAAAGATATGGGTACTGGGTATTTAAAATAAAATAAACACTTTTACAAAGTAATCATTTATTTAAAAAGTTATCCACTAAGTTTTGACTGTCAATTAAATATTTCCTTACATAGAATATACATAGAACTATAACCAATAAGTAGTACCAATATCTTTCTTTCTGCATTTTTTGTCGAGTGTACATTTTGCGAAGTGCACAATCTGCGTCAGACCCGGAGAGGCCTTGCTTCCAGCAGTGGCTGATACGGGCTGATGTTTTCCAGCCTGAAGGCGGGTACCTCCTGAAATGCGCGAACCTGCTCCAAATCCAGTGGACCCTGGTCAACAAGTGGTCCCCAATAGCTCCGTTCCACCACAGCATGAAGTTTGATCTCGAATATATGGGTGAGTTCTTTTAGGTATTTTTAATAGCTAATATTAATATGTGGTCTGAGTCTGCGCAGAATAGAGATGAGTGGAAGGGTTGGGGGGAGGTCTTTGACAGCAGTGGGACATTACAGGCTATTAAATTATTATTTTTAAAATTAATAATAATATGTAAGAATTGGGTGGCTGGAAGAGGCTCAGGACAGGGATGGATGGATGGAAGAGGAGGCAGTGAGACAATTTATAGGTTTAATAATGTTAGTAAGGTAGGGTAGTTTTTGTTTACAAAATAAGACACTTGATCTGGGCTTCGGTATAGTTGTTTATAGGAGATCAATGGCTACGTACATAATAACATTGAAACAGATAAAATGTTAATTCACCTTCATCAATCGCATCATCAATTCACCTTCTGAATTGTAATTTATAGTATGTTTTGATATTTTCTTACATATGCGCTATGCGAAACGAAAATCTAAATGATAAATGGAGAAAAATTTTCATCACGACCGGGATTCGAACCCGGGACCTCGCCATTCCGTGGCACGCTCTATTCCGACATCTATCCAGTAATTGCACAATTACTGGATAGATGTCGCTACCGTCCCTCAGACGAGAATATGGAGACAAAATTCACGATCTGGATACGAATCACGATGGCTCTGTTGGAATAGAGCGTGCCACGGAATGGCGAGGTCCCGGGTTCGAATCCCGGTCGTTATGAAAATTTTTCTCCATTTATAATTTACATTATTGTTTTTATCAATCGTCATTTTGGTTACAGACGAATCTTACATAAAAATAATAACACAGACCCACCGTCAGTTATCTAGCCCAGACGTTGATACCGACGAACGCACCTTACTCCTATCCAAAATCATTAGCACATGTCTAGAAGCACAGGGCCCTACTCAGGATCTGTACGACAGTCTCTCGGACGACCCTGAGGCTGCAAGGAAACTGGCTACACGTCGAACGACCCTGGATAAAGAACCGGAGATGCCAGTTATCAAGAGGAAAAAAGATTCAGAAGTAATGGCACCACCGAAGTCTTTGCCAAAGAAATCTAGGCCTAAAAGCGATGGTAATAAGAAAGGTGAAGCTGTGAAAAGGGGTAGTGATGATAATAATCCGGGTAATACGAAAAAGATGAGAGTTGATGATAATGAAGATGTAAATGATACTACTAAGGCAATGGCACCACCGAAGTCTTTGCCAAAGAAATCTAGACCTAAAAGCGATGCTAATAAGAAAGGTGATGACATGCAAAAGGGTGATGATAATGTGGGTAGTACCAAAAATAATGAAGAAGTAAGTAATACTAGCAAAGCCCTAAAGTCATTGCCAAAGAAAACTGGACCTAAAGGCGATGAAAATAAAGGTGAAGCCGTGAAAAGTGTGGGTAGTACGAAAAGAATTAAAGTTAATAATGTTGAAGTAAATGATGTTAGTAAGAAAAGCGCTGGAAATAAGGATGATGCTCAAGAAAGTATTGCAGCTGGCAATACTGTAGCTAAAAGCAATATTGCCGATGTTGCCAGCTTTATACCGACTGCTACTAAAGCTAAAGTTGTGAAAAAGGTAGTTAAACCCACGGATAATAAAGTTGATAAGAATATTGTTAAAACTAATAAAATGGTTGCAAAGAAAACTGACAAAAAGGGAGAGAGTATTGAAAAAAGCGAAGAAAATAACGCAACAACTAAATCTGCTTCGAAAACCATTGAAAAAACTAAAAATGTAGGCGGTAAAGATAAACTTACTACAGAACTTAATAAGGAAACGAAAATCTCAAAAATGAATAGCGCAGGACGCAATGATGGCTCAGAAACAGTTGCTGAAGGTAGTAAAAAGGTTGCCAGCACAAAAAATAACAATACTGAGGCTAAAACTGGCAATACTATTAATAAAAATAAAGTTGATAGAAATACAATGGTGAATAAAGCTCCCGATGGGAAAGTTGTGAAGAAAATTGTTGCTAAAACTAATGAGAAAGTTATTAAAAAGGTTGCCAGTGCTAAAAATCAACAGTCTGTAAAGAAAAATGAAAACAATGTTGCCAAAGTTAAAAATATTGAACATGTTGATAAAGTTTCGTCGACGTCAGCCACAGATAACCTCAAAAAGAATGTTGCTAGTGCGAAAAATATAGAAAATGCAAAACCAATCGAAACTTCGAATAAAGCAAAGAAAACTGTTAAAAATCAAGACGATGTTTTTGTAAATAATAATCAAATGAAAAAAGCTCCTTTGAAAGTTGTGAACAAACCTAAAATTGGCAACACTGGTACAAAAATTCCGTTAGCAAACAGTTCTAGTGCTAGCAACACTGAGAAAGAGAATAAAGGTGGAAATAGACAGACTTTGCTATCAAAATTAGCTCCTAAATCCAAACTTCCTATATCTGAGAGTATTTTTAAGAAAATTCCTCTAAGGGTTAGTCCAAGTAAGTAACTTATTTTATTAATGGACTCTATAGTTCGTCATTTGCCAATGTCATGAACAGAATATTCAAAATATCATATGGTATTCTCATCACCCTGGGTATCCGCGTCTTCTTGTCTTCATCCAGAGGAGTCGCCGTAGCGTCATCACTCTGGACGAAGCAGCTCGACAGTCACGTTCACTCCCGAGCTCGTAGTGAGACTCTTGATAATTGCTTGAAACTTCAGATCTTGCATGAATTATCCAATAAATTCACCATACTATCATTCGCGAACTTTATCTGATTAATGTAACGTGATTTAAACACAAAATAATTCTTTATTTAAAAAGGAAAGCAAGTCCCGCTCTCCCCGGTAGATGGCACTGACTGGTCTGATGTCAACATTAAATGCGTTGTTATTGCTTGTAACTTGGGCTTGTCGTATTTCATACCTAGTATTAATTTGTACTGTATTGTTTAAATTACACAAACAAACCAATAATAATAAACTATTCAGCTGACATTGAAGTTTTTTTTCATGGTGCTGTTTTTTTTTTTACGATGACATCGCACTTCGGTGCAACGCCATCTATTCATCAACTTAAAAAGCTTGTTTTTTTCTTACAATTGTCACTTTGAAACCCTTCATTAGATATTAATTTGATAAAACGTGAATTACCGTGTTAAACATTTATTATTGATGTCTCGATATTTCGACAGCATTGCAGCCATCATGGTCACGAGTAGACTGAAGTCGGTGAGTGTTAAACGTCAGAAGGGTGACACAAAACGATCTACCCTCTTTCAATGTGATCTATCCTCTTTTAATTTTCTTTTCTCTACCATGATGGCTGCAATGCTGTCGAAATATCGAGACATCAATAATAAATGTTTAACACGGTAATTCCCGTTTTATCCATTGATCTCCTATAAACAACTAGATACACAAAGGTCTTACCAAAACAATTTAAAAAACGTCCAAATGAAGGTCCATTGTTAACGTCCAAATAATGTCCAATAAAGCAAATGACCATTCATCCGTTTGGACCTTCTTTGCGCTCGGACATATTTAGAAGGCAGACTGTGTATCTAGTTGTTTATAGGAGTTCAATGGTTTTATCTAATTATATATTATGTAAATCCAGCTATATATTATGTAAATATGTATACAAACCCCTCATTAGAGCTAAGTTTTTACGTAGTCTCGTAGTAGTAAAGTTTAAATAGACCTATATATTTTCAGGGAAGCCTGCACCAAAAATCACTACATCGCCAATGCGAGTGAATTTGAAGTCAAAAGTCATCCAAAAACCAATAACGAGTATACCGAGTAAGTATATTTTATGAACTAAGATATTACGTACTAGCTGTATCCCGCAACTTCGTTTGCGTAGAGGAGGATGGAGGAGATCAGGAGGCAGATCTTCCTCTCTGGATCCTTGTTTCCACATCACATACCGCCATGGCTTATAGCCTATGAGCTGTCCGGATATTTCAGCTATCTCCTAGTGAAACTCCCATCAGAATCCCTTCAGTAGTTATGGCGTGATACTTGCACAAAGTCACAGACAAAAATTCTAAAAATTAGTGTTTTGGCATCAGTATCGATCCTAAAACACATTACAATTATTCTTTTCAAAAAATATCCAATGTACAGACACAACTTTTTTACAGTCTTATTATATGTATAGATACCGCAGCCCAAATCGTTTTGTAGACAAATATGATCGTCTAATTACCTGTTGTGATGTAACACTGAAGGAACTGATTGGTCGAACCTGTTCATCATTGTGAAAATAAAGTGATCCGATCTAATAATGTGAAAATAACTATGCAATAATCACAGAACAGCTTAAAATGTTAGCGGTTTTTGTTTACTAAATAAGATACTTGATTTGCGCTTCGGTATACATATGTATACAATTATAAGCAACACAAATATTTTTCTTATTAATCTTATTATAAATAAACGGTGAAGGAAAACATCGTGATGAAACCTTAGAAAAATAAATCTAAGGCATGTGAAATCCGCCAATCCGCACTGGGCCTGCGTGGTGGATCATGGCCTCAGCTCCCTCGATGTAATGGTCTGTGCCCGAGCAGTGGGACAATATAAATAGACTGATGATGATGAAATATTTTTCAATTTTTTTTTTTTCTACTTTCAGGACTAATGACGAAGGCTAAACCGAAGATTAAATAAATTCAAGTTTTAAATGATCGGAATTCGAACCGGGACCTCGCCATTCCAACACTTTCCTTTTTAACCAAGCTACCGTGACTCGGACCCGCGAAATATTCCCCGATTTATGTGGAGGAAAAATCCGTTAAGGTACCATACCGTAGCTGACCGCAGACATGCTACCGGGCCCGTAGCGACAGACGTGTCGCTCGCTACGAAAAGTATTACATAGAAACACATAGAAATCAGTAGACAGCCGACACGTCTGCTGCTGTTTGCGGTCGGCTGCGGAATGGTACGGTGGAAGACAGAGAAAGGTGTACAGGAGAGTTTTTAAGGTTGAGATTGTCTGAAAAAGTGCTTGACCATTGTAAAAATTCTTTCACTGTTAGATAAAAAGACTATGTAACTGTAAAATAATTATTAAATTAGGTCCAGTAGTTCTTGAGAAAATATCAACCATATTGGGACCACCTGTATACTTATCTCTGTCTTCGACTGTACCTTTATGTTTCGCGCACATTATGCCGGGCCGCAGCGCAGCGCAAAATGCATACTTAGCACATTAGTGCCGGGCCGGGTCGCAGCGCATTGACGGGTTTTGAGTCCAGTGTACTGACAGATATCGTAAAATGAACCCGGGCGCGCGTGCACTCCAATCCGCTTGCTATAGCACACTGTGTCGGGCCGCAGCGGGGCGGGGCGGGCCGCATCGTACGGACGCAAATCTGCCTCGCAATAATGCGAGGCCGCTGCGACACAGTGTGCGATAGTTCATACAAATTGTATTAAAGCGATTTGAGCGGATTTTTGCGCTCCGCCCCGACACGCTGCGGCCCGGCATAATGTGCTCCGACCTTTAATTGTAATGTTTATTGTTTATCCGACTGCCGAAATGTTGTTGTAATATTTAAATGTGTAATCATGGTATTTATGATATGATTTTCGTATTAAGTTTAATTAAATGAAATAAAAATTTATATTTAAAAACATCGTTTATTATTCAGAAAATAGTTATTTATAATAAAAAAAACTCTTATAAAATAAAATAAATAATATGACTTATTGGTAGGTTTAGGCTATGTTAGATATATTCTTTTCGTATTAGGTATATAATGACGGGTTTTCAAAGTGACAGTTGTAAGAAAAAAACAAGCTTTTTAAGTTGATAATAGATGGCGTTGCACCGAAGTGCGATGTCATCGTAAAAAAACACAGCACCATGAATAAATATTCAATGTCAGCTGAATAATTTATTATTATTGGTTTGTTTGTGTAATTTAAACAATACAGTACAAATTAATACTAGGTATGAAATACGACAAGCCCAAGTTACAAGCAATAACAACGCATTTAATGTTGACATCAGACCAGTCAGTGCCATCTACCGGGGATAGCGGGACTTTCTTTCTTTTTTTATATGTAACCTTGAAAACCTCTTATTAAAATAAATTGGATACAGGATAAACTTCATTTTATCTAAAAAGCATATACAATAATTAATTTAAATTCTTATAAGTACATATAAATTGTATGTGTTCTTTAGAATAAATCTTTGAAGGGATAGTTCCGATGCGTATCACCCATTCTGAAATAAGAGAAATAGTACGTTAAAATTACAATTCAAATAAATACGACCTTTAGTGGCGGACCCGTGACACCACCTAATCGCACCACTGGTGGTGTCATTAAAAGTACCAGGAAATTATGACATGCCTGGAGTCTCATTAAAATGCTGTCCATTGTACAGACGTGGGGCGAATGGCTTTTTCTCCTCTCTATAGTATTACTCGGTGGTGTCATGATATAAAAATAATACCCATGGCCCCGCCGGTAGTTTCATAAGGATTGAAAAATACCCATGACACCAGTGGTGCGTTTGGGTGGTGTCACGGGTCCGCCACGCGACCGTTGTACTTGGAGGCAGCTCTTCCTCAGTATATCCTCTCTGGTCCCGTGGTTCCACGTCACATACCGCAATGGCTTATAGCCTATGTGCTGCCCAGATATTGGAGCTATCCCTAGTGAACGTCCTGTCAAAATCCTTCCAGTAGTTTTGGCGTGATGCCGGAACATCGACACAGATAATAATTCAAAAAATTGGTGTTTTGGCATCAGTATCGATCCTAAAACACATTATAAATTCGATTTTTCATAGTCAAAGTCAAATCTCTCTATTGCAAGTTGTGTACATTTTTGCACGTCAATTATATTTTTGAATTTACATTTACACCACTTTGCAAGGAAGAGGTGCCAACGCTGAGGAGAAAAAGTGGCAAAAAAACTCTCAGCAGCACATCTTTGTTGAGTTGATCTCCATTCTGCATAAAAATTAGAAAACGTCAACATTTCTTATAATTTCTTTTTATTATTTCCCAATATTTCTTTTGTATAATTCTTTTTTACCCAACGGTTATGTTTTTCGAGTATGTATGTCTATTTCTTTGTCCCGCCCTGCAGCCTAAACGGCTTGATGGATTGTAACATATGATTTTTAATTACTTAATAACTAGGGCTGTTATTCATAAACGTGATTTTAAGTTAAGCCACCGTTTAGGTCCCCCGTCCCTTTCTATCTTAACCTTTATTAACGAAGTGTGAAAGGGATAGCAACACGATTTAAGAGAAGTGAGGTTAACTATGTTTATGAATAACAGCTCGGTGGCTCAGTGGTTGGGTCAACAGACTTGCGATACGGAGGTCCCAGGTTATATTCCCAGCCAGGGCAGCTATGTACCAATGAGTTATCCTCGGTTTATCGACGGAAAACTTACGTACATTTACCGAGTGCTCTCAAAACGGTGAAGGAAAACATCGCGATGAAACCTGCATGCCGTAGAAGAAAAAAAATCTAAGGCATGTGAAATCCGCCGATCCACACTGGGCCCGCGTGGTGGATCATGGCCCGAGCTCCCTCGATGTAAGGGAAGGTCTGTGCCCGAGCAGTGGGGACATATAAATAGAGTGATGATGATGATGATGAATAACAGCAATAGATTTTATTTATTCCATTGTAACTTACCCCTTAAAAGTATACGCCCGCTTATTCTTATTGAGGGCACTTAACGCGTCTATCGTTGCGCTATCCACGTTATAGGTGAGAGCGAGAAGACCTTCGCGCAAGTGAGAGGCACTGGTTGCCTTCAGCACTGCGCTGTGGCCGCTTTGAATTTGATATCTGTAATTACATAAAGGATATCTCTTAAGGCAAGCTGAAGGCTGTAGGCTGGTCACAGCTGTCGTAGAACCGATGGGGTAGACGAGTTCTCGAATGGATGTCACCACAGACCACTTACCCAATAAACATGAAATCGGTACAAAAGACATTGCCACATTTCAATGAAGCTTTGCCCCACCTACAAAACTACGTGACCATTTAAACTGTACCTATCATTTTGTTTGGGACTTATTACAGGTTTCATATTGCATAATCATAATCAGTATCATTTTCTACTACTCTCGCAACTCCTATAAAAGAATAACATAAACAATGAACAATTCGCTTCGATTTCTTACTATTTTCTGAATTCTTAATTATGCTGGTTTTTTCGAATCGCAACTTTTACAAAACTTTATTTTAAACCAATAATTTTAATAAAAAACGGAGATATTTTTACATATTCGTTATCTTGTACAACAAGGTTGATGGTGGGGCAGAATCTGGCATAGTCATTTGCAAGCGAAACATTCTGTCAACGATGAGCGTATAGAGACGAAGCGGGGGACAGGGGTGCTGTATTAAAGAGATGCGTCCATGTCGAAGCAATTTTGCGCTCATGTGCGGGCATACACGGGCGCCCTCCTGGTACAGGTCTATGGGGCTAGTGGTCTGTGGATGCCACGAATGGGCAAAAGGGTGGGACCAGATGGAGGCATGACCTGCGCAAGTTGGCTGGCAGAGACTGGATGCAAAAGGCCGTTAATCGTGTTAGTGGCACCTTGGGAGAGGCCTGCGTCCAGCAGTGGACTGATACGGGCTGATGATGATGGGGCCACATTAAAAGTACCAGGAGACCATGGCTAACCCGGAGTATCATGAAAACACGGTCCAGCATGTTCCAACACCCGTTGTGTCCACTCGGTCAGAAGCCCCAGCTCTTAAGTCGCATCCCAAGTACCAGGACACTATGAGCCGCCTGGAGTCTCATTAGCATGCGGCCCCGCGTGTGTCTGTGGGGCGAGGGGCGCCTTGGGAGAGGCCTGCGTCCAGCAGTGGACTGATACGGGCTGATGATGATGTCTTCTGTATCTCTACATTTTAACATAGATACGCAATGATTCTTAACCGACCATCTTTCTTTATTCCTACTTGATTTTGGTCAGTCCCGTCTATTCGATCCGTCTCATCGTTCATATGTCTGTCTATCCCTGTCTTCTCGAATGATTTAGTGGCCAATCCTATTGCCAGAGATATTCAGACCGCTCGTAGGCCTTTGACGTGGCCTAACGACTGCTGCCGAGCGACAGCAACCGGGAGCAACTGCTTAACGTGCGCCCCGAGGCACGGAGGGGCTCAGATGAAAGTGTCACTAGCGGTCACTCAAGGCGCTGACCTATACCGACGTTGTTTAACTTGTACGATCGTTTTCAACGTGTTCTCGCAACTGGCAGCCCCTTATTTGTCTAATCTCATTCTTTCGTAGGTTACCTGATCAGCATCTGAGCAGGCGTAATATCCATTCCAGCAGCCATCACCACGACCATTGGGTCATCAATGACGGACGCCTGGCTACCCTTCAGGTGTGCTGGAGTCCCCTTGGATCCCAGGATACCGAAGCAGCATAGCTTGACGTCTCGCTCGGCACAGACCTGGTCCAGACGTTGTTGGGTCAAGTAGGGATGGCATTCCACCTGGAAAATTGGATTTTCATCATTAGGAGCCAACAAGAGCATCTGCTAACGGAGACCAAGGTACCAGGGTAGCATTATATTGGGGAGATCTTTTTAGAACGGCTTGAGAATCATTTATTGAAGGCGAAAGAGCAGGAGCTAGCAATTTGAAAGGGATTTTAAGGTACTAGGATAGCATAAGATTGAGAATGTGTTTAGAAAATGTACCTAGCTGGTTGAGAACCTAGCAGGTTTCTTTCCACTACTACAGCCGCAGCCATAACGGGCATTATGTCTGGCAAGGTACTAGGATTGCATAAGATTAAGAAGATCTATAGTTTCTACAAGCGACAGTATGAAAAAGAGACTCAAGGTACTAGAATAACATGAGATTCGAGAACATTATACATTGCTGTATCCCAGCCAAGGAAACCAGGCAACGGATTCTTGTAGCGCAGGTCAGCAGTATTGGCAGCTATGGGAAGCAGCCCAAGGTACCAATAGGGCAGCATGATATTGAGGAGTTCTTTTGAGAGTGGCTTGAGGATCTAGCATGTTCCTTTCATGAAGATGAAACAGTCGTGAAAAAGAGATAGCAGACCACCAGTTTGAAAAGGCTTCTAAGTTTGAAAAGGATAGACTATACAATTCTTCGGTCGGCGGCATGTGGAATGATCTGCAACGTCTTTATATAAAGATCTACATGTGCTGGTGAAGAGAAACGTGGATCGGTAAGGTCGGCAGCAAACCACCAGCCCCTCCGGTGTTTAAAGGTGTCGCCAGGCGACGATGACAGCTTATCGTCAGGGTAGCTCGGCTGCCCCTTTCTCATATCATAACACAACTTGTCAAACTACCTTATTGAGAACCTACTCCGTATCGTTACCTGGTTAATGACCGGCTTCGCCCTGGATTTCTCGTAGACCCTGGTGATTTGCGTCGCGTTGAAGTTGCTCACTCCTATACTCTTCACCAGACCCTGAGAAAAAACCAGGAGTAATTACTAGACCACTAACACAATAGACATGAAAAATCGGGTTGAGTGGCGCCTTGTGAGAGGCCTGCGTCCAGCATTGGACTGACACGGGCTGATGATGATAATGAAGTTGTATTAAAAGTATCAGGAGATCATGGCTAACCCGGAGATTATGCTTCAATACCCTCTGTCTCCACTCGGTCAGAAACTCCAGCTCTTTAATTCACATCACAAGTACCAGGGCACTATGAGCCGCCTGGAGTCTCATTGGCATGCGGTCCCGCGTGTGGCTGTGGAGCGAATGGGGGGAGGGGCGCCTTGGGAGAGCCCTGACAGCAATGGACTGACACGGGCTGATGATAGCGAGTGAACTGACTAATAGCAACTCACGGGTATGTTACATACAACTACAGAGACATACCTTGGTCTGTAGTCTTTCCATGCCGTACCAGGCGTCCATATAGTCGTAGGAGGAGTACTGGAGAACGTTGGCGATCTTGGGCAGCGGCCCGGCGCCCTCCTGTAACGGGAATAAAATGGCATATAGGTAGATATTTAACTCGTTCTATCTAATTCCACAAACCACTTACTTAATAGACATGAAATCGGTACAAATAACATTGCCACATTTCAATGGAGCTTTGCCCCACCTTTAGTCACCTACGTGACCATTGAAGCTCATATATCATTTTGTTGGGGACTTATTACAGGTTTCATATTGCATAATTATAATCAGTATAAACTTCTCTAAAAACCTTTAAAAATGTAATTTTGTTGTACTTATTCATTTCTTTAGAATTTCTATCATTTTGGAGAAATATCAATCCGGGGAAAATTTAAAAGTCCAAACTGGCAATCCAGGATGGAAAACAAAGTAACCCTGCGTGCTGCGTGCCAGATTGGGGGGTTTTCTCGCAATTTTGGGCTTAAATGACATTGCCACATGTCAATGGAGCTTTGCCCCACCTTCAAAACTACGTGACCATTGAAGCTGTATACCACCTATCATTTTGTTGGAGACTTATTACAGGTTTTATATCACAATCAGTAGGAGTTGCGAGAGTAGTAGAAAATGATAACAAAGACAATGAATAATTCGCTTCGATTTCTTACTATTTTCAGAATTCTTAATTAAGCTGTTTTTTCGACTAGTTGTACAAAACTTTATTTTAAACCAATAATTTTATTAAAAAACGGAGATATTTTTACATTTATTCGTTATGTTCATCATGCGGTTTGTAAGGCCACGTCAGAGGCCTACGGGCGGCCTGAATAACTTTGACAAATAGGTTTGGTCACTAAACCACACGAGAAAAAAAAATGCGGTTGATGGTGGGGCAGAATCTGGCATAGTCATTTTAATGACATTTAAATGAAATATTACCAAAAGTTTCTCTTGAAAATGGCGGGAAACGACGGTTGCGAAATTATTTAGGTAATAATTTTCCTTTTAATGTCTACAGGGACTATTTTGTGTTTAATATCACGTTAAATTAATCAGAGAATGTTCGCGAATGACAGTACGGTGAAGTTATTGGATTATTTATGCAAGATCTGAAGTTTCAAGCTTTTATCAAGAGTTCCCGCTACAAGCTCGGGAGTGAACGTGACTGTCGAGCTGCTTCGTCCAGAGTGACGACGCTACGGCGACTCCTCTGGATGAAGACATGAAGACGCGGCTACCCAGGGTGAAGACGCTACGGCGACTCCTCTGGATGAAGACATGAAGACGCGGCTGCCCAGGGTGAAGACGCTACTGCGACTCCGCTGTAGAAAGATAGAAGACTATTATAAATTGAATTTTCTGTAACATGCCATTGGCAAATGACGAACTGTCGAGTCCATTAATAAAATAAATATTACCAAAACAATTCATATGAATAAAAGCTAGACAGTTTTATTTAAAGTTTCATTATGAAAAGATTGTAGGTTCGCAAGTGGACCCCACAGCCAGCATACCTTGAATGACATAGGGTTGTGAATGAGGTACAGGTCGAAGTATTCCAAGCCCATTGCGTCCAGCGAGGCTCTGCAGGCTACCTCCACCAGGTCCTGGCGGTGGTAGGTGCTCCACAACTTGTTGGTGATGAACAGGTCCGCCCTGGAACCAATATCAGGGTCAAAGTCAAATCTCTTTATTGCAAGTAAGCATGTTGTGTAATTTTTTGCATTTTGAATCTTCATTGGGGCTTTTTTTTGTGTACCACCACGCCCGGGGGAGCATGTTGATTATGTCGGGCTCGCCGCCCTGAAGGGGCGGAATACCGACTAAATTTTCTGGGACCACCTCGTGCCATTGTTGCCGAGCCACGGGAACTGCGATACATCCGCGACCCGACTGGCGCCCCGAGCACTCCCCATTGTGGGCTATCATTAGTGCCTCACTGCTCGGGCACAGACCTTCCCATACATCGAGGGAGCTTGGGCCATGATCCGCTACGCGGGCCCACTGCGGATTGGTGGATTTCACATGCCTTAGATTTTTTTCCTTCTACGGCATGCAGGTTTCATCACGATGTTTTCCTTCACCGTTTTGAAAGCACTTGGTAAATGTACGTAAGTTTTTCCGTCAAAAAAAACGAGGTCAACTCATTGGTACATGGCTGCCCTGGCTGGGAATCGAACCTGGGACCTCCGTATAGCAAGTCCATTGACCCAACCACTGAGCCACCGAGCTCTCTAATGTGGGATGTAATAGCAAAATCTCAATCCAATCTCAATCCTCTTCATGAATTCTTCATCCACATTGATCTCCTATAAACAACTAGATACACAGTCTGCCTTCTAAAAATGTCTGAGCGCAAAGAAGGTCCAAACGGTTGAATGGATCATTTGCTTTATTGGACAATATTTGGACGTTAACAATGGACCCCCTTAATTGGACGTTTTTTAAATTGTTTTAGTAAGATCTTTGTGTATTTATAGTATGACCGTCTAAATCAATCTTCGCCTGCGCGGTACAGGGATGCGGGGGTAGGACGACAACGGGGACCGAGAGAGGTGCGGGAGGGGGGGTGTAACAGAAATGCGCCCGCCCCCGCACCTCTCTCGGTCCCCGTTGTCGCCTTCCCCCGCATCCCTGTACCGCGCAGGCGAAGACTGATTAGACGGTCATACTATAGTTGTTTATAGGAGATCAATGGGCTCCTATTGCAAATGTCGATGGCCGCTTTCGAAAAGCATTAATACCACCAGCGGTGCGTTTGATAGCTAGCTGGAATTTCTGGTCAACCATTCTTACCTGGTGACAGTGCCGTCTTCAATCTTCGCTCTGATGGCTTCCCCAACTGCCTGCTCGTTGCCGTATATAAAGGCTGTGTCGAAGGCTCTATAGCCGAGGTCAATGGCCGCTCCGATCACTGGCTTTACTAGACGGGGGTCCAACTGAAAGTCGAAGGCAGAGCAGAGTTGATTTATTATTCTTAGAGTGACTTGCAATAAGTAACCCTAGATTTAACGTGAAACCGTTGAAAATTCCATACATTTTGCTCAATAAGGTTGAGATTTTCTCCGAAACTACTGGACCGAATTTAATAATTATTTTACAGTACGGTGGAACACAGAGAAAGGTGTACAACTTTAAAAACTCTCTCTACACACACACACACACACAGAGGTGTGTTCCTCAACCTTGACATTTTTTCAAAAACTACTTGACCTATTGCAAAAATTCTTTCACTGTTTGGTAGATAAAAGTCAAAACTATGTAACTGTAAAATAATTAATAAATTCGGTCCAGTAGTTTTTGAGAAAATCTCAACATTATTGATGTCTCCGTATACTTATCTCTGTCTTCGCTGTACTTACATATCTTTCACTTTTATCTATCAAACAGTGAAAGAATTCTTGCAATAGGTCAAGCAGTTTTTGAAAAAATCTCAACCCTAAAAACTCTCCTGTACACCTTTCTCTGTGTTCCACCGTACTTAACCTAAGGCGTGGTCCGGAGAGCCTTCAGGGGGAGTGGAAGGGGGGATGTCATTTCAAATTTACACTTTTCGGATTTTTTCCTTTACTTGTGCTGTAAGACCTAGCTTCTTGCCTTTCAGGATTCTAGGTCAACGGGAAGTACCCTATAGTTTTTTTTTGCACTTTCATAGAAAAATGCGACATAAACGGTCATATCTTTTGATTGCGTTGACGTAGAAGTTTGATTTTTTCACGGCTGCATGAGGTTGGACAGACAGACATACGGACAACAAAGTGATCTAATAGGGTTCCTTCTTAGGCACGGAACCCTAAAATAAGTCATGGGACAAAGACAGGTGCTACAACCAAACTTGCAAAAAGAGTAATAAAAAAACTTACCAAAGCAGTACCCAGCGCTAGAATAGGCATATCCTTGCTATCATTAAGTTTCATGTACAACATATTGCTCATATCACCATATTTTGTCTTGGCATTTTTTAATTCTTCAATTCTCTGTACATAATCGTCCTCTGTCCAGGTCTTTTGAGTGACAGTCGCTATTGGATCCATTACGGAATCTCTTTTAATGGTAATGGGTGCTTTGGTCGTGGGTGCTTCGCTAGTGGTGGGTTCTCGGGTGTTTGTGGAAGCTTCAGTTTTTGGAGCATGCGTGGTTGTTAGAACCTCACTTCTGACGGGAGCTTCGCTATTATGTGGAGCATGGGTGGTTGTCAGATATTCACTAGATATGGGTGCTTCAGCGATGTTTTTAGCGTTGCTTCCGGGAATTGCGCCAGTTATGGGTGCTTCGGTGGTGGTGAATCTGGGATCTTCGCTAATGTTGGGTTCTTTGACGGCAGGATGGCCTCTAGCATATAGATTCCATTTCTCTGGCAAGTGTTTATTCTGTGAAAGAAAAACTACTGTGGTATAGATGTATCATTAGAAAATAACACTTCATTTGGCTATTCGTATTTGTCAAAATTGCCATGTGTGGTTGGTATTCTTGACAAAATATTCGTCTTATTTGTATGTACGTCAAGTATTTGGCAAATACGACAAACATCCAATAGCCAATACGAATAGCCAAGTGAAGTGCCGTCATCAGAGGTCGCGCGCGATCAAACTTATCTCTGCATTTCGACCTAAGGGTTTTAGTTATACCCCACTCCCGCCGACCCTGTCTTCTGATACTACCCACACCCTCTACCCTCACCTGGATACGGACCTGCAAAAGCCCGTCAACTATTATCTCTAAAGATATATATATATTTTTTATTAATGGACTCGACATTGTATAAACATTTGCATTCAATGACAATGCCAGATTCTGCCCCACCATCAACCGCATCATACAGATAACGAATAAATGTAAAAATATCTCCGTTTTTTATTAAAATTATTGGTTTAAAATAAAGTTTTGTACAAGTTGCGAGTCGAAAAAAGCAGCTTAATTAAGAATTCAGAAAATAGTAAGAAATCGAAGCGAATTATTCATTGTCTTTGTTATCATTTTCTACTACTCTCGCAACTCCTACTGATTATGATTATGCAATATGACACCTGTCATAAGTCCCCAACAAAATGATTATATTCTATTTGAATGGCTCCTACTGTTATTCAAGAGATAATTTCGCCAATGTCAAGTTATTTAGAGGATTCATGTAAATAGAAAATTAAACGAATAAAAAATCAATCCGCCATTCCGAAATGATGGCGGAAAAAAAAGAAAAACAACAAAATGATATATGAGCTTCAATGGTCACTTAGGTGTCCAAAGGTGGGGCAAAGCTCCATTGAAATGTGACAATGTCATTTGTACCCATTTCATGTCTATTGGGTAAGTGGTCTGTGGTACGGTACCTATAACACGGGAAAAATGTAAAAGAGAGTTTTGAGGTCACCTCAAATACTACTGGACCGAATTTAAGTAGTTTTTGAGATAATCTCAACCTTAAAAAATACATATAAAAGTATACTAGAAAGGTGAAATCTATTTATTATATACCTACATAATATCATATGTTGTAAAAAAAAATTAACTAAACTTTTTAAACATAATTATATATAAAAAACCTGCGCCAATTCCCCTACAATTGGCAATGTGCCCAAAAGGCTAGAAAGGTTGTAGTATACCTTATATTATATAGTCGTCGTATGTATGTACTTACAATTAGAACCAATAAATATAGTATCCATCTCGGCAGCATTATGTAGAAAATTTTCACTACACTTCACGAATTCTACACACTTTTTAAATTTTATCATGAATGTAGATTTATTTTTCAAATCACCGTTAAATTAGAAAATAGACCGTGTCAAATTAAATAAATTGGTTCGTACCAGGGCCTTTAAGGGCCTTCCATGAGCCAACTAGCGCCGCCAATCTTGAAAAATAATATCTTCCAATTTAATGAATTTTATTAAAAAAGCTATTTACAAAATGTTTATTAGGATGAATACTATTTTTCAATATACAATACATGGCATAATTGCGAAATTGAATCACGTTATAAATAAGCATTTAAAAAATAGTATTTATCGTAATAAACATCTTGTAAATAGCTTTTTTAATAAAATTGATTATATTGGAAGATATTATTTTTTTAAGATTGGCGGCGCTAGTTGGCTCATAGAAGGCATTTAAATGATTTCAATAAGGGTCAATTCATAGGAGTGGGTTTTGCTTTTTCATTAGCAAAATGTCAATACCATACATTGCGCAAGGTTCTCTTGAAAATGGCGGGAAACGGTTGCAAAATTATTTGATAATTTTCATTTTAACGTCTACAGTGGTTATATTATTATTGTGTTTATTTAATATCACGTTAAATTAATCAGAAAATGTTCGCGAATGACAGTATGGTGAATTTGGGCAAAATCTTAAGTTTGAAGCTTTTATCAGGAGTCCCGCTACAAGCTCGGGAGTGAACGTGACTGTCGAGCTGCTTCGTCCAGAGTGACGACGCTACGGCGACTCCTCTGGAGGAAGATATAAGACTATTATATATTGAATTTTCTGTAACATGACATTGGCAAATGACGAACTGTTGAGTCCATTAATAATAATAAAAATAATACTTTCTACAAGCGTTATCGAAAGTCAACACCACAGCTAGAGGCCACGAACGACTAAAGCAGGTTTTGCAATGACAAATATCTCTGGACGCTGTCCACATTAAAATCTAATGAAGGTATCTTTTAGTTAATCTAAAACTTAATTACAAAAGTAATCAGTATTGTCATTCGTTTTGTTATCATTAAACAGCATTACCTACTAATCTCTAAGGGTCATTTTGTACCAAAAGATAATCTGGGAGTTAGAATGTTAACCCGTGCAAATATTAAACATTTCTCTTAATCATAACAGAATCAAAGAATAACAAAAACAATGAATAATTCGGCAAAGAATTGTCGCGGCGCCTGGTCGAGGCATCGCGTGACCAAAAGGCTGGCACGTACTTCGCCCAGCGCGTTAGCCTCGCGATACAGCGGGGCAACGCGGCCAGCCTTTTGGGCACGCTGCCAATTGTGGGGGACCTGGGGCAAGTTTTTTATCTCTAATTTTTATATATATTTGTAGTTGTATGTAATTCGCTTAGATTTCTTACTATTTTCTGTATTCTTAATTAAGCTGCTTTTTTAGACACGGGCCTCCTGTTACAGGTCTATGGGGTAAGTAGTCTGTGAAAGCAGCACTTACCTCGAATAAAGCAATCTTGTCCAAAACAGATCTCTTCCTAGGTGTCTCCTTAACATTTATAGGCTCTTTCTTATCGATGTCTAGTAAATTCTCCATAGAATTTATTCTCACTATCATCTGCTGTACTCTGCCCTTTACAGCGTCCCCTAACTCAATATCTGCTGTCGACTTCGATCGCAGTCTTCTATCCTCTGTTCTGGATTGCATTCTTCTTATTCTGTCTCCTATTTTAGGCGGTTTTAATTGTTCTTTTTGTAGTTCACGATCTTTGATAACTTCTTTATCTACTGGAAGCGCAGTTTCATTGTCAATTTTAATATCAATAGGTTGTTTTTCTGTATCAGGATATTTGACTTCTGCTTTTTCGGGAACACTTACGTCGCTTGAATCTGTACTTTCAATTTTGTTAGGAACAATCACATCCTCTATTATATGGATTGTATTTTGGTTTTCATCTTCAATAGCTTTTATATCATTTGTGTCTAGTTGCTTATTCGTTTTTCTTTCTTCTATACCATCGTCTTTCAAATCATTCTTCATATCTAAATAATTATCTTCCTCTTTAGGTGTTTCGTCAACTATATTAGGTTTAGAATTAGTGAATACAGCGTCGTCTTTTGAAAGTTCGACTTTTGCCTCTGTTTCCTTTGAGTCCAGTTTGCCTTTCGAAGGTTGTAACGACAGAGGATCGATTATTTTTGGTTTGTGGTCAATGTTCTTTATTGTATCAGATTCTTTGTTAGATTTCAGTATTTTCTGTTGCAGTTCCTTTGGTGATTGATTCTGAAAAATACATATAGATTTTAGTAATTCATTACTATAGAAGGTCAAAACAAATTTGGGTATAAATTCTGAGTAAAAATATGTTTCTAACCGAATGTTAGACATGGTTGTCGCAATACTACTACTATTGTCCGATAGATGGAGTTGCGTAACATACCCTTTAAGTATGTATAATACGATGAAGATTTTCGGTGGGGGTGGCGTGGCCTGTGGTGGCTCAGTTGGTAAGAGCGTGCCACGGACGAAATTCTTTCATCATGTTAAAATTAGAACATGATAAAAAATTTCTAGCAGTGGGCAGGACTTCAACCTGCCATCTTGTCATCCGTGACACGCTCTTACCAACTGAGCCACGGATGACAAGGTCGCAGGTTCAAGTCCTGCCCATGGAAAGAAATTTTTCATCATGTTCTAATTTGTTCACCGAGTATGGATAATGCATATACAAAATCCAAATTTAAGGGTATATTTAATCTAGCGACGTTGTCCGCGATATTCGAATTTATTGTGGCAATCATATATTTTTTAGAAAAACTTATGTTTGCCTCAATATTATATATATTTGAGCTATTTAAAAGTGCAAAGTTTATACTTACTTCAAACATAGCTATCCTCGATGTAAGGGCTTTCTTTTTCGGTATATCTTTATCATTAGTGTTTATTTTACTAACAATTGTACTAACTTTCCCTTTCGGTGTCGGAGTAACTTTAATAGTCTCCTTTATTTCTATTAGAGTAAGTTCTTTCTCTGAATTGTCGTTATCTTCTTGTATAATTTGAGGAGATACGCCTTCTTCAGTATCTGTATTAATTTCTACTGGTTTAGGTACATTTTTAACTTCAACATTATTTTCTCCTTTCGAAACTGGATGAATTTGTTTATATTTAATTGGCAGTTTCTCATCTTTTCTTATTGTATTAACTTTTTTAACGTCTGGTTTATCAATCTTAGTAACCGGTACTGTAATTAATTTAGGTGCGCCGTCTTTAGGAGATTCTTTAACTTGAAATTGTGTTTGTTTGACCTTAGGTATGGCACCAAGACTCTTTCTGTGCGACTGACTAATGATTGGTAGGATAGATTCGTCGACTCGCTTTTGACTTTTATCCGTTGTAGGATAACTAGATCTTGTTGGTAACTTTTTGAGTGTGACCTTTGATTCCCTATTCTGGGCTTCTTCAGGCGATTGTTGTAAAGAAACTGTCTTGTTATTTATTCGGTTCTTTTTATTTCTGAATACTACAATATCTTCATCTTCGCTCTTGACCGGTTCTATTTCAGAAACTGACTTATTAGAATCATTACTAGCTATATTTTGTGTTACCGATTCTTCATCTTTCGACGGCCTGTCATCTAAAATAGGTGTGATCTTGCTATCTCTTTCAAGGCTCGTATTGGATCCCATCCTCAATAATAAATTTTGTACCATTCTAGCTGAATCTGGGACTGAATTTGAACTTTCGTCTACCAGTTTTGGTATATGATCATCAATTTGGTTTTTGTCTAGTTTAGTTTTATCTTTTTCAACAGTATATATTTCTACATTACTTTCTTTGTCGAAAATGGGCGTTTCTATTTTCACAGATTCCTTTATTATAACTGTATTTCTTGCATCGTCTCCGGGCGTAACAGAAGGTTCATTTATATTTATTGATTCGGTTGTATCAACTTCTTCCTTTACAAATGGCGCAGTGTCTTTATCTTCATTGATATTGTCTCTGTCATCAAAAAATGGTGTAGCTTTATCGACAAGATTTTCAATTACAATCTGTTCTGTTGTCGAAGGTTCGTAATTATTATCGGGATCTTCTTTATCAACATGGATCGGTATAGGAACTGCTTCTGATTCAAATGAAGTTGAATATTCTAGTTCTATCTTATCAATTTCTAAATTATCTCGTTCACCATTGTCTGAAATAGGCGTAGTTAACTTGGCAGTATCGTCGTCTATGACTTTAATCGGTTCTGCAGGCACAATAGGTGATTCTATTTCTAAAGTTTCCTGAACACCAGTATTTTGTTCGTCTACTGGAGCTTGAGGTTCAGTAACTTTAGTCTTTGGCTGTGGCACATCATCTGGGTCTGTAATTATCGTGATGTCACTATTTACTATACTATCATTTTCCAAAGTAATTGGTTCAGCATCTTTAGATCCAGGTGGTGTCAGATTTTCATTCATGTTATTACCTTCATTTGTTTCTACCGACACAGGAGGATCATATTTTTCAATTGGAGCTTCCGTTTTTGAATCACTGCCATCACCAATTTTATTTTCAGGCAGTAGTTTACTAACATCTTCACATCGTGGTATCTCATTTTCATTCATGTCATTCACTTCATTTATTTCTACAGACACCGGAGGATTATATTTTTCAATTGGCGCTTCCGTTTTTGAATCACTATCAGCTATTGGTTTTTCAGGCGCTGGTTTACTAACATCTTCAGTTGTTTGTGGTTCATCGTGTTTAGATCCAGGTGGTATCAGAGTGTCAGTCATGTTATTACCGTCATTTATTTCTACAGCCACATGAAGATCATATATTTCAATTGGCGCTTCCGTTTTGGAATAATTTCCACCACCAATTGGATTTTCAGAGAGTAGTTTACTAACATCTTCCGTTGTTTGTGGTTCATCGTCTTTAAATCCAGGTGCTATCTCATTTTCATTCTTGTCATTCACTTCATTTATTTCTACAGACACCGGAGGATTATATTTTTCAGTTGGCGCTTCCGTTTTTGAATCACTATCACCTATTGCTTTTTCTGGTTTACTAACGTCTTCCGTTGTTTGTGGTAAATTATTTAAAACTGCCTCCGGGCTACTTGTTGTATCGTCATTGATGGTTGTGTTGTTGTTATCTAGATAAAGTATTTCCGTTTTTTGTGATACAGGTGCAGTTTTTTCAATACCCTCTGAAACAGGTGTAGTTTCTTGCAGTTCAGTTTCAGACGGAGTGTCTATAGTATTTTCAGTATCTACTTCCGAAATACCTTGACTTTCGTCTATTTCTCTCTCGAGTAGCCTGTCAGCAACTTCATTTGATTGAAACAAATCAAGGGAATCATGTTCTGGTACAATCATTTCATTAATATCTCTATTATCTTTATTGTCATTTTCCTCAACAAGTTTTGGATTATTTTGTGTTTCATGACGATCGACGGTTTTAAGCGATTCTGTTTTAACACTGTCTTCAATGACATAATCTATTTCCTTTTCCTCGGGTGTTGGTTTGATTTCTACAATGTCTGGTTGTGATTCAGGTTTGTTTTGATCTGTTTGATTTGGTACAGTATCATTGTTTATGGTATCTATTACTGGATTATCTTTTTGGGCATGGTCTGAGATAAGTGTGGCAATATTATCCTTAGGTTCGGTATTAGTTTGAGGTTCCTTGATTTCAGGAGGAAGCTCTGTATTCGATGTGTTTTGTTTATCATCTACTACTTCCGTTGGTTTCGCTTCAAATGTGTGTCCTGACTCAATAGTTTTAGCGGCTTGACCATTGTCAGTATCGTAATTATCCTGATCGACTTTATCAGCAATCTCTGGAGCAGGAGAGCTTTTTTCAACAGTTACTATTTTTATTATGTGCTTAATGTCTTCTTGAATCGATGGTTCAATTTTATCAGTGGATGCTTCTGTTTCTATCATATTACGATCTTCTTCAGGTTTTGATTGCGGTACTTCTTGTTCCAGTTCAATCGTTTTAATAATGTCATTATTTTGTGTTTTATCACTTTCCAGATCATCTCTTGAAATAGGAGTGCCTTCAGAAGTTTCAATAGGCGGTTCTTTGCTTGTAGTAACATTGCTGGCATCTATTTCTTGCAATGGTTTAGAAATTTCGGCTTTAAAATCTTCAGCTTTGTCTTGTTCCGTTTTAGTAATGTCAGTAACATTAGCCTTTAATGTATTTTGATTCTCCTCATCAACATTTACAGTATTATCTGCAACAGGTAGAGCAACTTTAAGATCATCTTCAGACGCAATGTGAGTTGTCGTGTCTCGTACCTCTCGAATATCATCTATGGATGAGGATATATTGATATCAAGAATTGACATTGGCTCCTCATCTTCATCTGGATCTAGTCTATTCGTTTCAATAATGTCACTATTGGCTACATGGTCAACTGCTTGTGTAGTTTGATCATCGTTGTCAGACACAGGTGTAGCTGTTTCCAATGTTTCTTCATTGTTAATGTCACGTATTACATTTTGTAATCTAGCTGGTGCATGAGTTTCCATTGCGAAGTCTGCTTTACGATTGTCTAATTCCTTTTCGTCTGATGGTTTAATAATATCTGGATTTAGTGGTGATACTAAATCTGATTGATTATTATTGTCTTCTTCCACTACAGTACCAGAATACTCTTTTTCATTCGGGGTCGTCTCTTTATTATCAACGTCTTTCAAAGCATCTTTATCTTCATATACATTAAGAGAGGATCTCCTGTCCTTTTGTTTCGATGCCTTAACATTATGATAGCTCTTCTGCTTTATCAAAGACATTTTAGGCTTTGTTTTTCTAAGTCCTTCGATCATCTGCATTTCATCTTCATCGTAAGTGTGAAGAATACCTTCGAATGACGTCTTTAGTTCTTCTGAATCATCAATGTCCTCATCGAATATTGTGTCAAAGACTTCCTCTGTCGGTGTGTTTACAACTACGTCGTCAAACATTTTTTCAAACTCATCCTCTGGGTCATTCTTTCGCTCCATAAAGTCACTTTGAGTTTGATCGTGCTCATCTTTGTCTATATCTTTGGATTCATTTTTAAAATCTATAGGAATTTCATTACTATCACTTTGAACATCATCTTTGATAGGTAAAACGGTTTCATTGCTAACAGTTTTAGTGGTAGTTTCTAGTTTAACAGGCACAGGTATTAATTTGCTTTCTTTTTTAACATTTTCCTTGACTGGAGTTTGTTTAGTTCGCTGTGTGACAGGGGGAGCTTTATCCCGTTTCGTAGGATCCTTGAGAGACGTGTTATTCGATTTCACTCTCTCTGCTGGTATGGGAGCAGATTTGTCACTTGTTTTAATATCTCTGGCAGCAGGCGATGGGAGCTTACTGCCTCTTAGTCTTGGGATTGAAGAACGACGGATTTGATGCGATGGTGGTGCCTGGAATAGATAGATGGATTCATTTATTTCAGATTACAATGTCATTTTTATAGTCATGTCAATACTTAAAATACACATAACTAATTTGATCGTCAGTTTAAAATAATACTATGTATAACAACATTATGCATTGTATAAATTATGATTTTAACATTAATAAGTCAAATTCCTTAAGAGTCTTCCATGAACCAACTAGCGCCGCCAATCTTAAAAAAATAATATCTTCCAATATAATCTATTTTATTAAAGAAAGCTGTAGGTGAGGGTAGATCTGTACCCTTTCAGTGGGGAAATAAAAATATACTGATGTCGAATTCTAAAGATATTATACCACTATTGAAATTGAAACAAGGCTGTATACCGCGGCCCAAATCAAGTGTCTTATTTTGTAAACAATTATGATCGTCTAATTACCTGTGGTGAAGGAACTGATTGATTGAACCTGTTCATCATTGCGAAAATAAAGTGATCCGATCAAATATTGTGAAAATCGCTATGCAATAATCACAGAAATGCTTAATCCTAAAAACGTGGCTAACTCAAAATGTTTTCTACAGTCTAAATGAGTTTTTTCTTTAATACATACTTACGTAAATAAATACATGACTGCTTATAAATTGAAAATTGAATTATTGGAATGTACTTATAAAATTGGTGGATATTGGTTAATTTTGAATTTGAACAATGACTTTTAATAATTATTGACATTGAATAATTGTATGCCTGATAAGGTGTGAACTGTGAAACTGTGATGAATCATTTATACCAACTGTTTATAACCATGTTCATACAATAAAAATTTCTGATTTCTGATAAAATTTTAGTAGGTTTTGTTTACAAAATAAGACACTTCGATTCTTATAGTCTTAGTAATGTTACCTCATCTTCTTTTGTCTCTTTCGAATTGTGTCTCTCTCTCTTGACTCTCTCGGCAGCCTGTCTCAGTCTAGGCGTTGGTATTCTTGTTCTTGGTTTCTTCACTTCTTTATCTTCTTGATCTATAATAGATATATATCAACTATGGCAACATCGTATGCGTGTAAGTCGCTGGTTACTATAGAGGGTGTATAGTAAAGGGTTTATGAAGCCGAAGGGAGAGTGTTCAGTATCGGTAACTGAACAACTTTTGTTAACGTCCAATAAAGCAAATGAGGGTCCATTCATCCGTTTGGACCTTCTTTGCTCTCGGACATTTTTAGACAGACTTAGTATCTAGTTGTTTATAGGAGATCAATGATCTACCCAATTGCACAGATAGCAAACTACGGATTCTACGTCACCTGATATTGGTATAATTGCATCTTCAACATTCTCCTGTCCTCCTGGTAGTCTGATGGGGTGATTGTGTATCACTTCGCTATGTATTCCAGAGTATATAGGATCGATCGATGTAAATGGTGCTTCTTCGTTTTCAACCTGAAAAGACATTGCCACTTTTCAATGGAGCTTTGCCCCACCTACAAAACTACGTGACCATTTAAGCTGTACCTATCATTTTGTTGGGGACTTATTACAGGTTTCATATTGCATAATCATAGTCAGTATCATTTTCTACTACTCTCGCAACTCCTATAGCAGAATAACAAAAACAATGAATAAATCGCTTCGATTTCTTACTATTTTCTGAATTCTTAAATAAGCTGTTTTTTTCGAATCGCAACTTGTACAAAACTTTCTTTTAAACCAATAATTTTGATAAAAAACGGAGATATTTTTACATTTATTCGTTGTCTTGTACAACTTGCGGTTGATGGTGGGGCAGAATCTGGCATTGTCATTTAGCAGTAACTCTGTTAATTTGGAATTTGGATGAGCATGCATGGTGTGTTTTGAATGGAAAACTTATATCTTTAAAACTGTGATGGTGGGTGTCGACGGTTCCGCAAGAATAATTATGTAATTTGATTTTTTTTAAGTATTCGGCCAGCGTATGTCTCTATACAACGAGGTAACGTCGCCAGCCTTTTGGGCACTCTTCCGCAGGGCAGCCATTTGGCCCAATTTTTTTATTTATAAGTATATATTTTGGTTCTCTTGAAAATGGCGGGAAACGACGGTTGCGAAATTTTTGATAATTTTCCTTTTAATGTCTACAGGGACTATTTTGTGTTTAATATCACGTTAAATTAATCAGAAAATGTTCGTGAATGACAGTATGGTGAAGTTATTGGATTATTTATGCAAGATCTGAAGTTTCAAGCTTTTATCAAGAGTCCCGCTACAAGCTCGGGAGCGAACGTGACTGTCGAGCTGCTTCGTCCAGAGTGACGACGCTACGGCGACGCCTCTGGATGAAGACATGAAGACGCGGCTACCCAGGGTGATGACGCTACTGCGACTCCCCTGGAGGAAGATAGAAGACTAGACTATTGAATATATCGAAATTTCTGTAACAGTCAGTTCAGTTCTGTTGTGACCACGATTGGGACACGATGGATCGTAAAAAGATTATTAGAAAATATACAAAGTTACTCATTCCACTATTAGCAGAAGAATTAAAGGAATTGTTGGAAAAAGAGCAACGCCGGATTTGGACAAGACCATGGATGTTGAGAAGATCTGATTTTGGCGCTACAAACACTGTTTTTAAAGAATTAGAGGTACTTCTACCTCTAATCCTGCTGAATTTAAAATTATCGCGAGAAAAGGCGCGCGCGGTGACGTGTCGACAATCATGCATGTGGCCGAGTGGCGAGTTGCGAGATGTGTGCACGTTCAGACACACCGAGTGAGCGAGCGAGACAGTGCGGGGAAGCGGGAGGGTGGACACTCGGCCTAGTAAGTAGAACGGTTCACTAATGTTTGACAAAAAACGTATGACAAATGATCATTTTACAAATTATTTTTGAAAAAGTAATCATTTGACAAACTTATCATTTACTAAAGTGATCGTTTTAAAAGTGATCATTTGACAAAAATCCATTTTATAAATATTTAACATAGCAAATGTTGTGAATGCTAAACCGTCATTTTGCAATTGATTAAATGACCAAAGTATTCCTTTTGCAAGGTCGCCATTAGACAAAATATTGGGTAAATAAGTGGGTATTTTATATGTATAATTGTTAATAAATGAACTTGCTTTTTGAATACAAAAAAAAAAAACCTAACATCGAAGTCTCTGGCTTGGAGCGAAGCTGCGCTTCGCTCCAAGCCAGAGCCTTCTGAACCTAAACATCCGTGTCGGATCTGGTTAGAGAGTTGGTCGGGGCGTCCCTTCATTTGATAAAAAACAAATTACAAATTTATGTATAATTGTTAATAAATAAACTTGCTTTTTGAATACAAAAAAAAAAAAAACCTAACATCGAAGTCTCTGGCTTGGAGCGAAGCTGCGCTTCGCTCCAAGCCAGAGCCTTCTGAACCTAAACATCCGTGTCGGATCTGGTTAGAGAGTTGTCGGGGTGTCCCTTCATTTGATAAAAAACAAATTACAATTACCAAACAATGCATTTTGTCAAAGGTTTTTATGCCTTGCGTTGTTTTATCTATTAACGTATATAATAAGTGAATAGTTTGTTAAGTGATGTTTTGAAGAAAGAAACTTTGTCTCGTAATTGTTTTGTCAAATGAATTATTTATAGAACCATTACTTTGTACAAAGATGAACTTATGAATCATGATTTTGCCAAACGTTGTTTGTGAAATGAATGGTTTGTAATATGTTTTTTATCAAATGAAGGGACACCAAGTAGAACGGGTGCCGAGCTCCTGTCTCGCCGCTTCGTTCGGCCGAGCGCTCGGCCGAGCACTCGGCGCTATGTTTATACGTACCGAGTACTCGGCCGAGAGCACTGTCTCGCCCATTTGCTCGGTACGTGTGATCAAGGCATTACTCGCTTCACTCGCCCACTCGCCAGTGTAGCTCAGCGAGTGGGCGAGTGTCGCCGAGCGATGGGATGCCGACAGTTGACCCACCGAGTAAGCGAGTAACTCTCGGCTATTTTCTCGCCCAAGAAACATACAAAAGATACTACATTCCGTGTAAACAAAAGAGATGCATATATAATTCATCGCCGACTGTTCACACCGACGGCGAGTACTCGGCTATTTTGTCGCCGAGCGAGTACATCCCATCGCTCGGCGACACTCGCCCACTCGCTGAGTCACACTGGCGAGTGTGCGAGTGAAGCGAGTAATCGCCCGTCGCTCAGCGACACTCGCTGATAGCCGAGCTACAAAACTATACTCGCCACTCGCTGCTCGTCCACTCGTTTTATAGTTGATAGCTTTACTCGATCATCGCCGGCGGTCCGACAACTGCCTTAATTAATAGCCTGACACATGCACCTGCATGCGGCCTGCGGCCTGCGGCCAGCTGTACTGCAAACCCCGCCCCCATTTCTCCCGTCGCTGTGTTTGTGAGAGACAAGCGTTTACGTAAAGTATTTTTCAAAGAAACAACGAAGCGATAGTTTTCGAATTTTATATTTAAGTATTCTTAATTCTAGTTTTGCTCAAACTTTTCAATCTTAGTAACTGTAGTTGTAGTCACAGATCTTCCGGGACCTTTCTTGAACAAATGCCTATAACTTACCGCTATATCCTCAGTTACAGAAACCTTCTGAAGTTTAACATCTCCTTTTATGAATACAGCTTGTTGCTTAGTAACGGTAAGGACTGGAACGAAATTATAATCTTTTGGCACTATTACTTCTTCTTTAGCTTCCATTTCAGACTTTACGTCATTATCTATCGCCTTTATGTCATCATATATCGACTTTACGTCATCATCTATCGTCTTTACGTCATCATCTATAGATTTTAAATCATCATTTATTGACTTTATGTCATCGTTTACCGACTTTACGTCATCATCGATCGACTTTACGTCATCATCTATCGATTTAAAATCATTATTTATAGAAGTCTCCTCATTGTCCCTGCTTTTTGTCGGAATTTCGTCGTAGTTTATCGTAGAGTCTGGCTCTCTTAATTTCTGTAGCCTTGGTACTTCTGCCTCGATGTTGTTTGGGGTTTCATTGAAATATTCCACTTTGATGGTGTATTTCTTTGACATTTTTGTACTGCAATTGAAAAATTAATTGTAATTTTTTGGTGAGGGATGTCCACTGACCACTTACCCCATAGACCTGTAACAGGAGCCCGTGTCTGCCCGCACATAAGCACAAAATTGCTTCGCGACACGTGTAACCTAGAGATATTATCGACATGGACGCATTTATTTAATACGGCACCCCTGTCAGAATGTTTCGCTTGCAAATTTGTACCGATTTCATGTCTATTGTGTAAGTGGTCTGTGACGATGTCCATTAGTTAATTCGTCCAAGATTTCTGTATACCGAAGCCCAAATCAAGTGTCTTATTTTGTAAACAAAAACTACTAACATTTTAAGCTGTTCTGTGATTATTGCATAGTTACATTTTGACATTATTAGATCGGATCACTTTATTTTCACAATGATGAACAGGTTCAATCAATCAGTTCCTTCAATGTTACCTACACCACAACAGGTTACCCGATCATATTTGTTTACAAAATAAGACACTTGATTTGGGTTGTGGTATATGTAAAGATGGAGGGATGACCTTCGCAAGGCTGACAGGGACTGGATGCAGAGGGCCGAGAGTAGGGTTGAGTGGCGCGCTTTGGGAGAGGCCTGCTTCCAGCAGTGGACTGATACGGGCTGATGATGATATGTAAAGAAGTATTGCACCATTTTACCAGTGCAGTGCGGATTGGTAGATTACACTTACGTGACATCTGCAGGTAGAAGGAACTTCAGCAATCGACTGTGGCCGCCGCTTTCCATGAAGTGATAATCATTATCATTCAGATAATAAATTCGCAATTCACTGATTATATCATTATTAATTCACTATTCGATCTACAGGGTTTATTATTATTATGTACAGGGTGTAAAGAAGGTGACATTCAATTGACAATGTTGGATTTTAAAAAGAATGAAAATTATTTAAGGGTTTTACATGAGCCAACTAGCGCCGCCAATCTTAAAAAAATCCTATATAATAAATTTTATTAAAAAAAGCTATTTACAAAGTTTTACCATTGATCTGTTGTCGACTGTACATAATCTTTATTACGATAAATACTATTTTTTAAATGCTTATTTATAACGTGATTCAATGTCGGTAAGTTGTAGTTCGCATAATTGCGAAAAACGGCCGTTTTGGCATATTTGAGAACTACAACTTTGCTTGTCGCAATTATGCCATGTATTGTATATTAAAAAATAGTGTTTATCCTAATAAAGATTGTGTACATAGTTTTTTTAATAAAAATTAGTAATTTGTAAGATATTATTTTTTTAATTTTGGCAGGGAAATAAAAATAGGTTAATAAATATCAGATTTTTTAAACAAGCTCTCGTATTTATAGTACAGTCGACAGCAGATCAATGGTAACACTTGCAGTACGATTTCAAGTCTTACGACGCAAATAATAAGAACTGTCAAAAGTAAAAAGCGTTACCATTGATCTGCTGTCGACTGTACCTACTCTACATTTTGATATAGTCGTATATTTTGCATGCAGAACTATTTCGGTTTAGACATAATTTTTATTTTAAAAGACATGGAAGGGGTATGCTTGCTTTTTTCTATCGAGCGAAGTTTGTCCAATCGTGTATCGGTATTCATCAGTCTCTAAATAGACACCCCAAGATTGCTATATATTTTTTTTGACGTTTAATTTTAGTAGTGCCGTAGCCTTCACAGAAAAACTGAAAATCCACGCACGCCCAGCCTTAATCAATCAGTCTCTTGTCTGTGGTTAGACCGTAGAGTACAGTCGAAGACAGAGATAAGTATACAGGGGTCCTCAATAAAGTTGAGAGTTTCTCAAAAACTACTGGACCGAATTTAATAATTCTTTACAGTTACATAGTGTAAACTTTTATCTATCAAACTGTGAAATATTTTTTGCAATAGGTCAAGTAGTTTTTGAGAAAATCTCAACCTTAAAAACTCTCCTGTACACCTTTCTCTGTGTTCCACCGTACGTATTCACTTTAGGTTTTTTACGCCCTGTATAAGAAAACTACTCTTAAGGTGCTCCCTCACCGGGAGCATTCGCGTGTAATGTAACGTTACAGATTCGAGCATTACATCAGCGAGGGAGAAACACAGCGTCAGTCAGGGAGGTAGTATTGTAATGTAATGCTCAAAGTCGAATCTGCAACGTTACATTACACGCGAATGCTCCCGGTGAGGGAGCACCTTTATAGGAAAATGGAGGCATAAAACAGCTTTCTTTTACACTAAAATATAACCTTTTAGCACTTTTCACCACTTCACTAGAATAATGCCAATACTCAACTATAGTATTTCATTGGACTATCACAACTCACTGATAAGAGCTTTGATAATTATTGATTACGAGCAGATAACCGAAGAAGTCGGTTCCGATAAGGTTTTTGGAATTTATTGCTTGACCATCCTGTGGCACTATGCTTGCGGAGTTATGCTGTTTTGGCAAAGAGAATGGAGCTACTTTTATACAGGCTGTGGTTTTGATCAACGAAGCGCGTCAGGGGTGATAATATACACTATGGCCGTTTATGTCGCATTTTCTTGCATATTTGTATGAAAATGCAAGGGAACCTATACAGGGTGTAACGTAAAGGGTATATGAAGCCGAAGGGAGGGTGTTTAGTATCGATAACTGAACAACTTTTGTTCTACGACTTTTCCATTTTCGCGAATTTATTTTTTGACTTTTCATACATTTCGACCCGGTCAGCTGATCGATTTGTATGAGACATTAATTTATTTTTATTGTATATTCGAAATGTCGTAGAACAAAAGTTGTTCAGTTATCGATACTGAACACCCTCCCTTCGGCTTCATATAGCCTTTACGTTACACCCTGTAGAGTACTTCCCGTTGACCTAGAATCATGTTTGACAAGAAGCTAACGAAAACTATAACTTTGCACTATATTTTTTGTTATTACAAACTTATATTTGCAGTTGACGAAGGAGCTGGAGTACGTCGATGTATGAGCATATTATTTTGCGATGGTAAAGATAAGTTGGTCTCTAAATGCATGTTTATCTTTTCGTTAGAGCAAAGTTACGGGGTTAAACTGCGTCGCACGGAACCCTCTGTGCGCGAGGCCGACTCGCATTTGGCTGGTTTTTATTTGTTTTTGATTCTATGACTAATGGATTAACATTTTTATGGATTAAAATAGTTGGATAATACCAAGGAATAAGTAGGTATCTGTTAGCAGTATAGCGATAGTAATATGTAGGCTGGCCTTGAATTCATTCGACAAAATGAAATGGATGGTCAGGCTTGTGACATACATTAATTCTGCACAGCGTTTAAGTAAATTCAACAATTTGAGGAAAAAATAAATAATATTTTTTTTTGTTAACCTATAAATCGTCCCCCTGCTGGGCAAAGGTCTCCCCCCTCCTTCCATCCATCCCTGTCCTGAGCCTCTTCCAGCCACCCATCCCTGTATCTAACGATATCGTCTCTCCACCTACGCCGAGGTCTGCCCCGACGCCGGCGCCCGTCCGATGGCACGCATTCTGTGACAGTCCGAGCTCATCGGTCCGGTTGCATGCGGCACACGGGGCCCGCACAGTAACACTTTAATGTGGCTGCTTTGCGGGCCACGTCTGCTACGCCAGTTATCGATCGCAGGTTTGTGATTTTGTTGAATTTATCGTAAATAATAAATATTTACGATAAATTCAACTATTTACCAAATAAAAATTAATTTGATGTGCATCGTTACTGTGCTATGCAGGTTTTACATTTTAAGGAGTTTTAATTTTTTGCAAAGATTTCTTTCACTGGAATTTGACTAATGGTAATTTCTAAGGTCATTGTGTGACTTGTGACGTAATTAGTTCAATATTTATGGCAGTTTTGATTTACTAAAAACCTTACCAATTCAATATTTATCAGGAGTACAACCCCCAGTTTCAATTTGTCGTTCGTTCTTTCTATAAGCACCTATAGCTTATAAAAAATCTGATTTGCTCCCCCTCTGGCCCAGAACCTGGCCAGTTTATATATAATAATGTGTAATGACGCCTCAGTATAGTTTTAATTCTAAAATTATTTATATTGAATACATGACAGCCATATTTTCTTGTACAGTCGACAGCAGATCAATGGTAACTCTTGCAGTACGATTTCAACTCTTACGACGCAGATAATAAGAACGGTCCAAAGTACAAAGTGTTACACTTGATCTGCTGTACTCTCGCAATACTTTTGTCATTCGTTCGTTCGTTATTAAGGAATAATTATGACGATTCTTTTAATCGTTACAATTAAGTAATAAAATTAATTATATTTTTTATGCCAACGCGCAATGGAACTCAGCATATTGGGCGTGAGGAGAACGGACCGAGTCCGAAACACAACCCTGCGATCGATCACTGGCGTAGGAGATGTGGACCGCAAAGCAGCTACATTAAAGTGTTACTGTGCGGGCCACGTGTGCCGCATGCAGCCGGACCGATGGGCCCGGACTGTCACAGAATGGGTGCCATCGGACGGTCGCCGGCGTCGGGGCAGACCTCGGCGTAGGTGGAGAGACGATGTCGTTAGATACAGGGATGGGTGGCTGGAAGAGGCTCAGGACAGGGATGGATGGAAGAGGAGGCGGAAGAACTTTGCCCAGCAGTGGGACGGTTTATAGGTAAAAAATGGTTATCAAAGAAAACCACACTTTTAGTTCATATACCCACATTTTATTAAAACAACACCTTAAGACAAGGTTTCGCAAGAAAGACATATAGTTATATTTTTATTCAATTGTATAATATCTAGTACTATGTATATAATATTATTATAGTCTTGTAAATTTAAATTATATAAATATATCCATCAGGGCAGGACTAGATATTTATATTTCTAATAAATATATACTCGAAAGTAAAGTTGGATTTATTATTTTAACTAAGTATTATATAGAAATAACAAAACATATAATTTAAAATTTCATTTTAACAAACTAATTAAAATTAGGAAAAATCAACAGCTGATTACAATTATAATAACAATGTATTATAAATTATAATTCTTAAAAAATAAACTATTATATTAATGAGATATTTGTTACGTACGCTACACATTCATTGCTATTATAATATTATTTCAAAAGCATCAAAATATCACTAATTACTATCACATTAATATTTTATTATTGTTAAGTAAGATTATTGATATATGCCACAAAATCACTACCTAATAAAATAGTAGGATATAATATTAATATTATTATTATAGGAAACATTAGTTTTATATAATAAAATGTATTTTACAAAGGTTTAGATTTATTACTACGATACACTTTTTCTTCGCACGTGGCGCTTGTACTGATATTAATATTATATTTAAATTACATTATAATAACTCATTTGCTCAATATTTTAAATATCTGAAAGAATTTTAGGAGAGAAATCAAGCTCTAGGAATTAGGAATTATAAACGTAATATAATTATAATATAATTGTATTAAATTCCTAATTATGTTAAAAAAATAATAATAATAAAAACTTTATATAATTAGTAACACTATGCAAATAATTGTAAATATGACATATTTTTAAATTTTATTTTTGAAATGTATAAATGTATTAAATAAGAATATGTGTAAATAAAGAGAATAAAAAATAAATGACATATTTAATAAACGACCAACAAATAATTTAAAAAAGTACAATAGTATTAAGAGGATATTAAAAGTACATTATAGTAAGAATGTAAAATAACGTCATAGATTATTAAAACGTATTATTAAAAATGATTCCATACATAAAATAATAGGAAATCTATTTGTAGACAAATAATAAATATTTATTATTTATTTAGTTTTAATACGAGAAAAATCAAGAATCGTGGACAATAAAATAATCTTAATTTAAATGTAAGAATATAGTTGAAACAATCGGTATTTTTAGATTTAAAAAAGTAAGAAACTCTTTCAGATATTTAAAATATAAAACACACAACGCGTATTATTAAAATGCTTGAAATAAAGATATTTATTATTATTATAATATTTTAGAAAGGACCCCGAACCCAGCTATTGCATCTAAATAACTTCTGTAACTATTCAAAGTCAAAGTCAAAATGTTTTATTGCGATCATGTGGTTAATTCTAGGTGTTACATAAAAATCCAGTACTCAACATGAACCCTGTCAGGGCAATGCAACATAATTTAAACTTATATACTAAACAAAAACTATTCTAAAGTTAGCATTTCACTAAAGTTAAGTTCATTTAATTATTTAAAACATAATGTAGGTACCTATATTTTATTCTTCAAATATGAATGATTAATTTTTCAATCAAGCGATTACTACCTAATATTATATTAGTTATATTATCGTTACTCAATCTACCATAATTATCTAGGTTTAAATACGTATCGGATAATTTTTAAAAACAGCCGTAGTTTTGCTACAAATTCGTACATCCTACCAAAGTATGTACCTACTTGCATTGTTTATTTGAATAGATCCCACAAAAAAAGAAATTAAATATATAAGATACAGAATTATATTATGTTGACATTTCACAATAATTTCCCTAATTGTATACACTGAATGACAAAGCCTCTTTACAGCTGCTATTATAGTATATAAACTAGGTGAAACTTGCAATTGTGACAATTGCAAATTTAAATATTATGAACTAGGTTTAAGAACAGTGTTACTGTGCTGCTCTTTACGCTCACATCACCCAGCCATGTGATTTGAAATATAATTAATGAATGTGTACAAACATATAATATGTAAGAAACGTGACGTAACCAAGTGTTTCATAGTGTACCTAAGGCCGAATAAATGAGTATGAGTATGATATAAATTATATTAAAACTGTACGAAAGCATTCCCTCTGTAAACAGAGTAAAAAAAATTAATTTTTTTTTTTTGGAAAGCGAAGTACTATAACATAGTTATTTAAGTATTTACTAACAAAATATGGATGTAAAAAAGTCTGAAATAAAAATATTTTATTTTTTATTTTATTTTTACTATATTTTGCTTTACATAATATATACACCTTCCGATACCGGACAATAATCCTCAACTGACATCTGTTTGTATTCTCTAGTTGATAAGTTTTCATGTTATGTATTTATTTGCGATTACCTGTTGGGTAATCAATTAATTGCGATTGGCTGCGTTGAAAATATATTCTGAAACAATTTTTGACCATGCTGTACAGCTGTTGGTAATCTAAACTTGTAAAATAAATAAATAATAAATAAATATTAAAAATTCAAATATTTGTAAATTTTTATATCCTTTTAAATATGTGTAGTGAAGATTCCTACTGAGAAATGGCTAACCATATTATATGGTATGATTTTTTATTATTCTGTAAGTAATTAAGTAATGCCAATTATTACGGGTAGGTACATACTTAATTTTCCTAAATTCCTAAGACTGGAAGATTATGTGATTATATATTTTTCTTTTTCTACAATAACAAAGCTCAAATACAACCAAAATTAAATGAAATGGACATTTTCAACCATCGTATTACAAACCATATGTGCAGCCATACACAGACGATTCAGAATGTCTTCTATATTGAATTTTTTCAATATTATAATTAATTAAATAGTAAATAATGAAAACTTGTTTTAAAGTTATAGGTAATAACTTATTTTATAACATAATAATGTATTTATTGTAGATGTTGCTGATCCATAATGATAAAAGTAATGGTTTTAATAATTAATTTTAATTTTACGGTCATAAATTGAATTATAAGTTTTAATAAAATAATATTAACGAAGACATTAATGGAGAAATATGTCCATCGCATTTTTATTTAATTTAAATTTTAGAAACATTGCCATAATATTAGTGGAATATATTTCTAGTTTAAATCTCAAATAAAATTAACTAATAAGAGAGTAATTTATTCATATAACAATAATAAAAATTAGAAATAACTATTATAATATTAACCTAAAAAAATATATATATAAACTAAACTAAAAACTATATGTACAATAGGTCGGTTGAACTATCTGAATGACTTAGCATTACAGATAGTTCAACCGATCCCCGTTGTCCGGCAACGTGCCCAAAAGTAATTACTAATAAGTATATATTATATCTCAATAAAATAATAGTAATCACTACAAAGTGAGGATGAGTAAAGTTGTATAATTTAAATAATATTAAATAGTCACTAAAATTATATACCATAAGAAACGATTAATTTACAGGATTTTATGTTTTGTTGTACCGATGACCAGTTCGGTATTAGGTAGCCGAATTTAAAGTACAGACCTATATAAAAAAAGTACCTAAGCAAATGAACCTCTATTGTAATATTAAAAATAAGAGCTAAGAAATTATTCGAACCATACATATTTTTTTAGAAATAAGTCATTCTAATGATAAGTACCTACATATTATTATATGAGAATTTATTAGAAAAAGGTGCATCTACAACTACACTACGGCGGTGGTGCAATAATATCAAATATTATGTAATAAATATCATATAATATATTTTCATGTAATTATTCTAAATTAAAACATGATGAAAAAATTCTTGCCGTGGGCAGGACTTGAACCTGCGACCTTGTCATTCCGTGACACGCTCTTACCAACTGAGCCACCACAGGCCACACCACGCCCACCGAAAATCTTCATCGCTTTATACATACATACGGCAAGAATTTTTTCATCATGTTCTAATTTATTCACCGAGCATGGATAATGCGTAATTCAAATTCTGATTATTCTAAATGTTTAAATGTAATGTTTTTTTCTTCAAATGCGTACATATAAGTGTATTTTACTTGATAATACAACAACTACCGACCATTTAGTTAGTTCTTTATATATACGAGTACACAATGGAAGATGAAACTAATTTTATTAATTAATGAAAATAACAATCATTCATATTTGAATTTTGACATATTAATTAGATAAAACGGGAATTTCCGTGTTAAACATTTATTGCAGCCATCATGGTCACTTCAGTCTACTCGTGACCACGATGGCTGCAATGCTGTCGAAATATCGAGACATCAATAATAAATGTTTAACACGGTAATTCCCATTTTATCTAATTAATATGTATACAAACCGTGAAAGTTTAAAAAGTTGAATTTTGACGACGAAAACGATTATAATGTAGGCGTAAATCGGTTATAACTTACGTTGCTTTAATATGAGAAAAACATGCATTCTATATACCTAAGTAATACAATTTCACTTAGTTAATTTATTTATAGGTAGTTTTAGTTTTTAGTTATTTAATGTTAGTTTATATTATTGTATTGTATTGAATTTTAAGTTTATATACAATGCCTATTTGTTATAGAAATACATAGAATAAAATGTTAGTGGGAGATAATGTATGACGTCGTCAAATACATATAGGATCAATTTTAAACTATAAATTGTGTTCGTCAGTATAATGTGTTGGTCTAGTAATGAATTATTATAAAATGCTACAAAAAACACAGTTACAGCTGTCATTTCAAAATAATGGTCTTTGATTTCACTTATGTGTGAGGGATACTTACTATCCTAATTATTTAAGAAATTATTTTTTCTAATAGTAAAATTAATTAAATGATCATTTCATTTCTTACATTATTATAGACGTATGAAGAACATAAGTACTTTATTGTTCTTGATACAACTTAAACTAAAAGTAAGAATAACGAGGTAACTACTATCTGGTAATAAATTATATGACGATCAATCGATCATATTAATTTATTTGTCAAAATACACAACTATTTAATTTTATAACATGACGAAATATAAATAGATGTCATTGTTTTAGCCCGTTATAAGGCGTAAAAATTCAATATTATGTTGTAAAAATAAATTACAATTATTGATTAAAAATTATTTACAACTAATATGTAGAAATAAGCTCCGAAACATTATTATCAATGTTCTATTAATAATAAAAATCTACTTCTTTGGTCCTTAATCTTCGCCCGAATAAAATTAAAACGTGCACAACTAACATGTGTCATTTTGTAAAATTATTGTCAAAATATTATTAAATTTAGCCATGACACTAATTTAGCAATATGTATTTTATTAAGGGTATCATTTAAGCTATCGCCAATTTAATTAGTTTTGTGTTTCTTAAATAATAGGGTTTGCCCGCAAAATAGTAGATTTGTCACCAAAATGTAGTCACCAAACAATATAAAGTCAATTCCACAATAAATCACCTAAAATCATGGAGATGTAGGGTCTAGTAACAAATAAATGTTTTTGTATGTATTATAATAGGTTTGTCCTAATAAGTATTAAAGAGATCACCAATAAACTGATAAAATGATGACAAATATAAATTTTGGTGACGAGAAATATTAGTCCCCTTTTATTAAATCTATTTAATATTTTTGTAGTGTCTATATGAACGACAATATAATTTACTGCATTTTAAAAATATTATAATTAAGATAAGATAAAAGATAAAAGATTTTTATTGACACAAAAATAATGTTACTAAACAAATATTGTTATTCAATTTAGTCAATGAGTTCCGCGATCTATTTATTATTTATAATAGTAATATTAACTCGAATTACACAAACTTAAAACAAAAATGGGAATAATAAATACAATTATTGCTAAATTAGATCATGGAAGGACATTTTATTGTCAATTATATATTTTGAATACATTTACGTTTACTACATTTTTTAACAATAATACGAATTAAATATTACAATAAATAGAATTACAAAACATATTGTCAAAGTCACATACGCGAAATTATTATCAATTTTCCAATTCCAATTTTATATTAAATTTTGAAGCGGTTACATTAATTTAAAATATTATTATTATATGTTAATAAGCTTCAGAAGCATAGTTTGCAGCAGAAAAGTTTAAATAAATAATAATATATTATATGTTTAGACAAAAGCTTAAACCACTATTATTTTTAAATGTATGACTATATTTTGCAATAGGTATAGATATGTTTTGTATTAAAAATTTATAATACTTATATAATGTACGCTTTCTCTATCAGAAACACATGGTATATGTTTATGTATTTCAGTATTTACTGAGGGAACGATATTGTATAATATAAGGAGTACATAATATAGTACATAATATAGTATTGGTCAAGAGATTGAGGTTTGTACGAATAGTTATATGATATAGAAGATATGCATATGACAGTTGAAGTTATATACACATAATTATATATATTAAGATAGATTTGGGCAATTGCTATAGTATAATAAACCTACAGATAAATATTATATTTGTATACATATTTGGTCACACGCATTTTTATATAGGTCTTCTAATTTGGCAAAAATACAGCGTTCTAAAAACATCTTAAGTTTCTATAAAATATATGTTTTATTGCAAACCCCGTATTATATTTTAGTTGTATATCACCACTCCCAAGTCTACACATATAAGAATATTCATATAGTAAATAGATACTAGTTAAAACAAAATGGCGGTTATTCAAAATGGCGGATAATCAATATGGCGGACGTCGTCGCGGATTTATTCTTCGTCTTCGTTTTGGTAGGTCACATATCGTACAGATGATTTGTCGCTGATGATGAGACTCTGCAACAAGGGCTAAGTTGCAGAGGTGCGATGCATGATGACGTTGAGGATGGTATCACGATAAATGTTGATGTGTGGCGTTCGCCTTTGCGGCTATAAATGTGCCGCTCACTCTTAGCTTAGGCAACGTGTACACGTCAATATTTATCGTGATCCTGATCGCGATCCGCATGGTGCGCTTAGAATTAACAGTAAAAACAAACGTTTTCACGCCAATATCTTGGCAATTTCAGCGGGTTTTTTCAGAGACAATACTCAAATTTCAATAATTAGGGCTGTTTCGCCTAGAATAAGGTGTAAGTACATGTACAAGACGAAGAGTGCGAGGGATTGAATGTGAAGATGGAGCTGCAGCTGGTATGTCTGTGTGATTATAATGTGTGTATTAGGTTTTATTATTATTATTAGAGTTTATATTGAATTTAATTAGTTTTTATGTCTATTATTCTATAAGTTTCTGTTATTGTCAGATTATTGAACATAGGAAATCATATTATATTATTTATTGTGTCACTTGTAGGTACAAAATTATAAGGTTCTATGTGTTGTTGTTTTTTTCCAGCGTTTTTTCATATTCTGATTCCACCATTATGGATGGTTTCACCTAAACTTGGATTTCGTATCTCAAAAATTCAGAATTTGACACATTATTGGTCTGAAACCGCTGAATTTGGCTGTTAATTCTAAATGCATCCAGATCGCGATCCGGATCACGAAAAATATTGATGTGTAGACGTCGCCTTGCGCGACATATGAATGACCGTGACAGTATAGTGTTTAAAAAGGCTTAGATTTAGCCCGTTACAGAATAACACCTAGTACCTACCTGTTTCTCATCCCTGGCCGGTGGAGACCTCAGGATGAGCAGGAACGGTGCGTACGCGAAGTTGAGGACCGCGATGATGACCAGCATCCACTCGAACCCAATACTGTTCACCAGGGTACCAGAGAAGGCAGGACCTGGGTGGAAAATGACATGAAATAAACGAACGTTGATAGGTACCGTTTTCAGAAGGTAGCTAAGTAACTTTGACTTTCATCTGCTGGTAGAATTACAAAAATATCACATACACTTGTACCTATATGGGATTGAAATGTTAAGCAAATGTGCTTAAAAATGAATTAATGTTTTTCTTCTTGCTATTGTATAATAGCCAAAAAACATTTCCATTCCATTGATTTCCGTTAGCACTAGTATCTAACTATTAGTGTTAACGAAAATCAAAGCCGATTGAGCCCTCGTTCACAAAGTTAAATAATAATTTTATAGAATGAACGAATGAAAACACTAATACTCATACTCATTTATTCCACCTTGAGGTACCATTGTACACTTGGTTACGTCTATACAAAAGTAATGAATTAAATTATTGTATACTTACAATTCAATTATTTCAGCAATAGCTTCGTCAGTTGTAAATTTAATACCTAATTCTTATAACATACTAGTATCATTGTTTAGATTACAAAAATGGTCATCAGCAAAAGCCTCGTCAATTGTGTAGAAACTTGTTTGAAGTAGATATTTTCTAATTGTATTACATAATTCTTTATGTGTCTCTAAGTCTTTGACATTGGAGGGGAATTTATTATAAAATTTGACACCTAAAGACATAAAACTTTTAGCTATCTTAAAAAGTCTCGTTTTTGGCAATATTAACAATTCTTTATGTCTAGTATTATATTCATGAATTTCTTCCCATCTGGTCATTTTATGCAAATTGTTTCTGATATGTAAAATGCTTTGATATACAAATTCTCCCACCAATGATAAGGAATGAATGACGTAGGATTGGGCCAAATTATGATAAAGGAATTTAGTATTACTCACATTATCTTCGGTCTGAACGATGAATAAAAGAATTTAGTACTTATTATTTCCATTATCTTTGGTCAGAATGAGTGTATGCTGAAGAAATTACAAATAAATGATAAATGCACGAGCGATGAACTAATGATTTATTATTTATTTAGTAACAAAAATCCATATGACATTACAGATGAATGAATGTTTTCGGAAAGAATGATGTAAGATGAATGAGCGAGTAATGAATCAATTTAATCCTGCGGCCCTATTGTGTAACTGACAGTGACAGCAAGCCCGTTCCCATTTCTATCAACCATTGCTCGGTCGCTGTGACAAGATTTCGGTCAGAGTGTCGCTAAGGGGGCACTGAGGAAAAAAGACTTAGAAAAATTGTGATTGAAAATTTATATCCTATATAACCCTCCCTTTTTATAATACCATCGGAAGGGGGGTTCTTTGGGGATGATTTTATGTCAAGGTAATTTTTTGTCCGATCAACCCTTGTCAAATTAGGGGGTGAAACGTAAGAAATTCGGTTCTGGCACTTCGCCGGCCGCTGCCGCGGCACGCTCGCTTCGCTCGCTCGGCTCGTGCGTTTGTAGTCATAAAACAAACCTAACCTAATGATTCTGGGTGTTAAAAAAACCCTATATTTTCTAAGTACTAATTTTCATTTTCAGCCCCTAATAGGACAGAGGTTGATCGGCCAAAAAATTACCTTGACAAAAAATCATCCCCAAAGAACCCCCCTTCCGATGATATCATAAAAAGAGGGAGTTATTATAGAGACGAAATTTTCGATCAAAATTTTTTTGTCTTTTTTCCTCAGCCCCCTTAGCGACACTCTAACTAATTCTTATGTTACTATTGAAAGCCAGCAATGTATAGAAATATATATAGAGTATAGAAATGGGAATGCGCTTGCTGTCACTGTCACACAATAGGGGGGCAGTACCTATATCACTTACCAACAGCATATCCAAGACAGAAGGCGGTGTCTCCAATAGCGTAAACGGATCCGTACACTGCGGCGTGTCTGATGTCCACCAGGAACCCCAGCTCAGGCATCATGGAGGAGTCCACCATGCCGATAGCGAAGCCGAGCCCAGCGTTGGGGATGATCAGGTGTTCTAGCTTGCGGGCCATCGGGATCTGGGAGAAGAATACTTTGAATTTTTTTACCAGGATGAGGGGGTTTCAAGGTTACATTTAAAAAAGAAAGAAAGTACTGCTAGCTTCGGTAGATGGCACTGACTGGTCTGGTGTCAACACTAAATGCGTTGTTATTGCTTGTAACTTGGGCTTTTCGTATTTCATACCTAGTATTAATTTGTACTGTGTTGGTTAAATTACACAAACCAATAATAATAATAAATTATTCAGCTGACATTGAAATTTTTTCTCATGCTGCTGTGTTTTTTTTACGATGACATCGCACTTCGGTGCAACGCCATCTATTATCAACTTAAAAAGCTTGTTTTTTTTTCGTCACTTTGAAACAATTCCGGACAGACGGGAGGAGTTAGGGAATGAGAAATACAATTCTGACGGTTGGCTGTAATATAGTGCGATTGTCTGTAGTGATGAGGTGTACCCGTACTCGTGTCCCAACCAATGAGGGGTTTTCAAACTGACAGTTGTATGAAAAAAAAAGCTTTTTAAGTTGATAATAGATGGCGTTGCACCGAAGTGCGATATCATCGTAACAAAACACAGCACCATGAAAAAATATTCAATGTCAGCTGAATAATTTATTTGTATTGGTTTGTTTGTGTAATTTAAACAATAAATAAATCATCATCATCATCAGTCTATTTATATTGCCCCACTGCTCGGGCACAGACCTTCCCTTACATCGAGGGAGCTCGGGCCATAATCCACCACGCGGGCCCGCTGCGGGTTGGCGGATTTCACATGCCTTAGATTTTTTCTTCTTCTACGGCATGCAGGTTTCATCACGATGTTTTCCTTCACCGTTTTGAGAGCACTCGGTAGATGTACGTAAGTTTTTCCGTCGAAAAAAACCGAGGATAACTCATTGGTACATGGCTGCCCTAGCTGGGAATCGAACCTAAAACAATAAATAAATACTAGGTATGAAATACGAAAAGCCCAAGTTACAAGCAATAACAACGCATTTAATGTTGACATCAGACCAGTCAGTGCCATCTACCGGAGATAGCGGGACTTTCTTTCTTTTTTTAAATGTAACCTTGAAAACCCCTCACCATACTCATGTATGTAACCTTTAGGGCATGAAAATTTTTCCTTTTCCTTTTTGTCGTAATAATTAATTCATAACCTACATTCGTAAGTAATAGCACAGGTACTAAGTAAGTTAATATTACCAAAATAAGACACAATCCAATGATGACCAATCCGGAGCACGCTGCCAGCCAACGACCCATCTTGTGGCCGAGAGGTCCGAACAGATTGGTGCCTGAAACAACGTAGAAGGTTAGTATCCTAATAGTCTAGATTATACAATGACAAGGTATACAAAACTATTGCAAAATGACAAGGTATACCAATGAGGGGTTTTCAAAGTGACAGTTGCAAGAAAAAATAAAACATTTTAAGTCGATAATAGATGGCGTTGCACCGAAGTACGATATCATCGTAAAAAACAGCACCATGAATTCGAGCACTCCAATTAATAGAAACGTTCGAGGACATCTCCTGATTAACTTAACGTGATCATTAATCACTAAATACCACGGAAACTATTTAATTAGAATTTTCACAAAAAAAGTAGCTAATGTCGTTTCTGAAAAATATTATTTATTTTGATTTTATTAATGGACTCGACAGTTCGTCATTTGCCAATGTCATGTTACTGAAAATTCAATATATAGGTAATAGTCTTCTATCTTCCTCCAGGGGAGTCTCAGTAGCGTCTTCACCCTGGGTAGCCGCGTCTTCATGTCTTCATCCAGAGGAGTCGCCGTAGCGTCATCACCCTGGACGAAGCAGCTTGACAGTCACGTTCACTCCCGAGCTTGTAGCGGGAACTCTTGATAAAAGCTTGAAACCCCAGATCTTGCTCAAATTATCCAACAACTTCACGATACGGTCACTCGCGAACATTTTCTGATTAATTTAACGTGATATTAATCTCAAAATAACCAATGTAGACAATAAAACAAAAATTATCAAATAATTTTGCAACCGTCGTTTCCCGCCATTTTCAAGAGAACCTTCTGAAAAATACTGTCCACTTACCAATAAGATAGCAGATGCTGGCCGGTAGGAAAGCAACTCCTTGCTGCCACCTTCGCGCCTCCATGGTGTCTGCCATCCAGATGGGCAGGCTCGGCTCCAGCATGGCTATGCCCACGTTAGCGAACGTTATGGCTCCTGTGGGGAAGACTGCGGGGTTAGCTGGAAGGCCTTTTTAAGGGAGTCTACACACAGGCCCGTATTAATAGTCTGAACTAAAACTCGCCCTCAAGAGCGAATTAAGCTGATACACTCTTACCATCTCAAGTATGCCATTTATTAATAAATCAATCTTGAGGACGTATCACGTGATGTCTTTCACAAGTGGAAGAACTAAAGTAAACGTCGCGGTTCGCCTGCAATCAACAAATACGTTCTCAAGTGTGAGTTTGACAGTTCTCTTGAGAACTGAGTTTTGTTTATTAATACGGCGTTACTCACGTGATACCCGATTCCTAAATGCGCAACTAAGTTACGTTTATTAATAGGAACGCCATCTTGAGGTCGTTCTCAAGATTGACTATTGAGCTGAGAGTGATTTATTATTACGGGCATAGGACTCCCGCCATAACACGGTCCTATACCCACTAAAACCCCAAGGTGTTCAACGCATCGCGTTTGGAACGAGGTTGTGGGAACGCAGCGCCAAATACCGCAACCTCGTCCGCGGCCGCCCTCGGGGGTCCTTCTCTGTAACCCCTATACCTCCGCTTAAGGCGCCTCGGAACACTGGACGAGACGCCTTACAGCTCGGGACTTCTAAGCGGGCGCCGGAGCCCCCGACCCGACGCCCGCAAGTCCCCGTTAGGGCGGCAGGCGGCGGACATACGCCCGTCGCCTGCGGCCCGCTCGCCGTCGGCGGATCGGGAGCGAGGGGGGGTCATTCTCGCGCTCCCGCTCCGACGACTCTTTCGCCGTCATGATGGTGGCGCAGAAACCCGCCACCATCTTCCACCCTTCCTCACTGCCCATTGCTCGCACGATGGCGGGCAGCGAGAGGTCGCCTCCAGTGGGGCTCTAGTCCTGCCAAAGTCTGCGCGAATGAAATGACAATGCCAGATTCTGCCCCAGCATCAACCGCAAGTTGTACAAGATAACGAATAAATGTAAAAATATCTCCGTTTTTTATTAAAATTATTGGTTTAAAATAAAGTTTTGTACAAGTTGCCGAGTCGAAAAAAACAGCTTAATTAAGAATTCAGAAAATAGTAAGAAATCGAAGCGATTTATTCATTGTTTTTGTTATTCTTCTATAGGAGTTGCGAGAGTAGTAGAAATTGATACTGATTATGATTATGCAATATGAAACCTGTAATAAGTCCCCAACAAAATGATAGGTACAGCTTAAATGGTCACGTAGTTTTGTAGGTGGGGCAAAGCTCCACTGAAATGTGGCAATGTCTTTTTTGTTCACACGAAGATGTGCCGAACATCCTGTATGGTATATACGTACATAATATTCGAGTCATGAGGGTTACAAAGTAAACTCACCGGCAGCGACGAGGATATACGGATCGGTGACCAGGTCCCGAAGCGACGGAGGATCAGACTCCTGGCGGACTACTCCTGGCTGCAGGATCATCAGCTGTAGCACTGCGGGAGACATAAAACATTCCAGGTCTTTGAACGGATTCCTATCATCACTAAGTTGCTGGTACGGTGAAACACAGAGAAAGGTGTACAGGAGAGTTTTTAAGGTTGAGATTTTCTCAAAAATTACTTGACCTATTGCAAAAATTCTTTCACTGTTTGATAGATAAAAGTTAAAACTATGTAACTGTAAAATAATTATTAAATTCGGTACAGTAGTTTTTGAGAAAATCTCAACCTTATTGAGACCCCTGTATACTTATCTCTGTCTTCGACTGTACCAGGATAACATAAAACAGGAAGAGATGACTTACATCCATTTTATAGGTAAATCAATGTCCCACCATAACTAATTTAGTGGTACCAGGTTAACATAAAGCCGAAGAGTTAACTTATATCTTCAAGCAGTCTTCAACGTTAGTACACACGAAGACAGAGATAAGTATCCAGGGGGCCTCAATAAGGTTGATATTTTCTCAAAAACTAATGGACCGAATTTAATAATTATTTTACAGTTACATAGTTTTAACAGTGAAAGAATTTTTGCAAAAGCTCAAGTAGTTTTTGAGAAAATCTCAACCTTAAAAACTCTCCTGTACACCTTTCTCTGTTCCACCGTACCAGGATAACATAAAACAGAAGAGCCAACTTACATCCATCTCCAAGGGCCAGTGCAGAGAGCATTAGGAATGGAGCAGTCTTGCCGACGAATTCGTACATCAGTCCACCGAACGGAGGTCCAATCAATACGCCCAATGCGAGACCGCCTAACGCTATGCCCATGGCGTTACCGCGCTCCTGCGAAATATAATGGAGTTATTGGAATAGTTTCTGTGTTCATACTTCCGTCCTTTGCTGAACCCCTGGTACTTCTTTAAATCCACATCTGCGGTCGCTAGCATCCGCTCCATAATTATCATTATTATAATCAAGGCGTTTTCAAAGTGAGAGTTATAAGAAAAAAAACAGGCTTTCGAAGTTGATAATAGATGGCGTTGCACCGAAGTGCGATATCATCGTAAAAAACACAGCACCATGAAAAAATATTCAATGTCAGCGGAATAATTAATTATTATTGGTTGTTTGTGTAATTTAAACAATACAGTACAAATTAATACTAGGTATGAAATACGAAAAGCCCAAGTTACAAGCAATAACAACGCATTTAATGTTGACATCAGACCAGTCAGTGCCATCTACCGGGGATAGCGGTACCTTCTTTCGTTATTAAATGTAACCTTGAAACCCCCTCATTGGGTTCTCTTGAAAATGGCGGGAAACGACGGTTGCAAAATTATTTAATAATTTTCAGTTTAATGTCTACAGTGGGTGTTTTGTGTTTGATGTCACGTTGGATTAATCAGAAAATGTTCGCGAATGACAGTATGGTGAAGTTATTGGAGAATTTAAGCAGGATCTGAAGTTTGGCGCCATGGTCAACTACGAGCTCGGGAGTGAACGTGACTGTCAAGCTGCTTCGTCCACAGTGATTGACGCTACGGCGTCTCCTGTGGATGAAGACAAGAAGACGCGGCTACCCAGGGTGATGACGCTACGGCGACTCCCCTGGAGGAAGATAGAAAACTATTATACGTTGAATTTTCTGTAACATGACATTGGCAAATGAAGAACTGTCGAGTCCATTAATAAAATAAATAAATAATAACCCCCTCATTCAAGCAAGGTATGGTTCACCTTATCGTCGGGGTACCGCTCCGCCAGCATGCCCATGCCCGACACGGAGGAGCACGAGGACCCGATGCCCTGCAGCGCACGCGCAATAAACAACACGCTGTACGAACGACCGAACGCGAATACTGCACAGAGTAAAATAAGTCGGTATCAGAATCGTTTATTGCAAAGCCCGTATTAATAAATCACTCTCAGCTCAAAAGTCAATCTTGAGAACCTCAAGATGGTGTTCCTATTAATAAACGTAACTTAGGTGCGCGTTTAGGAATCGGGCATCACGTGAGTAACGCCGTTTTAATAAACAAAACTCAGTTCTCAAGAGAACTGTCAAACTCACACTTGAGAACGTATTTGCTGATTGCAGGCGAACCGCGACTTGAGAAAGACATCACGGGCGCCCGCCTTCAAGATTGGTTTATTAATAAATGACATACTTGCGATGGTGATCACGTCATCAGCTGAATTCGCTCTTGAGCGGATTTGGGCTCAGACTATTAATACGGGCCTATTTTTTTGACCCAGGTAAAACATGTAGCCACCATCACGCCTGGGGGAGCGTGTTGATTGTGTCGGGCTCGCCGCCCTGAAGGGGCGGAATACCGCCTAAACCTCCTGGGGTGTTCCATCTCGTACCATTGTTGCCGAGCCACGGTAACTGCGATACATCCGCGACCCGACTAGCGCCAAGAGCACTCCCCATTGTGGGCTGTACTAGCCCACAATGTATAGTCCATTCATCCATCACCTTCCTCCTCCCCGTCTGAGCCTCGAGCCACTCGGGCGCCGTGCGGTTCGCGCACTGCGTCCGTGGGCCCGGGCCCTTACTGAGGCGGCGGCACCTCGTACACTCCGGTAGCTTGGCACCGCCTCGTACCACCCCATGGCGCGGATTACTTTCTTGCCAACCTTTCTCTCAGCGGCAAATATGCCTGCCGTATTGTTAAAAAATGTGTGACGTTGCATGTCATAGGCTAGTTACTAATATAGTGTATATTAGTGCTCGGGGCAGTGCGGTTCGCGCATTTCGTCCGTGGGTCCGGGCCACTAAGGTAGCAGGAGACCAGCAGGAGTGCTGCTTAGGTGGTGGTAGTGCCCAGAGCGGCGGACTTTGTGTGGGTTGAACTTTGGGGTCAAACTTACTCAAAGTCGACAGGAACATGAGAATGAAACCGGTGAACATGGGCACGCTGTAGCCAATCCTGAGAAAGGAAAAAGAAAGTATAAACTTCAGCAGGGTTACTCTCACCTTATAGCGATCCAGTTTAGGTTCCTAAAAAAATCGAATCGCTATTTGTATGACATTCAAATAAATACCTATCTTCTATACATATAATAAGACTGTAAATAAGTTGTGTCTGTACATTGGATATTTTTTGAAAAGAATAATTGTAATGTGTTTTAGGATCGATACTGATGCCAAAACACTAATTTTTAGAATTTTTGTCTGTCTGTGACTTTGTGCAAGTATCACGCCATAACTACTGACGGGATTTTGATGGGAGTTTCACTAGGAGATAGCTGAAATATCCGGACAGCTCATAGGCTATAAGCCATGGCGGTATGTGATGTGGGAACAAGGCACCAGAGAGGAAGATCTGCCTCCTGATCTCCTCCCTCCTCCTCCTCTACGCAAACGAAGTTGCGGGGTACAGCTAGTATGTAATAAATTAACTGTAGAAATGTCGCAGAACTCACTTGTGGGTTCTCTTGAAAATGGCGGGAAACGACGGTTGCGAAATTATTTTATAATTTTCCTTTTAACGTCTACAGGGACTATCTTGTGTTTAATATCACGCTAAATTAATCAGAAAATGTTCGCGAATGACAGTACGGTGAAGTTATTCGATTATTTATGCAAGCTCTGAAGTTTCAAGCTTTTATCAAGAGTCCCGCTACAAGCTCGGGAGTGAACGTGACTGTCGAGCTGCTTCGTCCAGAGTGATGACGCTACGGCGTCTCCCCTGGATGTCACATGAAGACGCGGCTACCCAGGGTGAAGACGCTACTGCAACTCCCCTGGAGGAAGATAGAAGACTATTGAATATATTGAATTTTCTGTAACATGACATTTATTTATTTATTTGATTCACTAGCATTACAGATACACTCTTATTCACTAGGTAAATCTACGTCAATCAATTATTATACAATATTTAGGACAACACAGGTCAAATTATTAACATAAATTAGGACAATCAGCCACTCACACATTCATACCCTCACAAAACACCCCAATCTCCCGCCAACCACTCCTCCACCTGTCAGCGAACACATCACACTGCGGTGCCGATGCCAGGAGCTCTTCTATCCACGCGCACGCGGCCACGAGCGACAAATGACGAACGGTCGAGTCCATTAAAAAAAAACTCACTTGTGCGTCAGCGGTCCCACGAAGGGGTTAGCCAGAAGCTGCACGATGGCTTTGCTGGCGAACATGACCCCGACAGCCACCGTCTCCTGGATCAGCTCCTTGTGGCGCTCCTCCTTCCGCGCCGTTATGTTCAATGCTGGCGGTATAATGACAATTAAGGGCATAGAAATAATAGTCTTACTCTAGACTTAGTGAGGAGTTTCAAGTAAAAGTCTAAAGTAATGTACGTATATGATAAATGGAGAATTTTTTTTTTTTTTTCATCACGACCGGGATTCGAACCCGGGACCTCGCCATTCCGTGGCACGCTCTATTCCAACAGAGCCATCGTGATTCGTATCCAGATCGTGATTTTTTTGTCTCCATATTCTCGTCTGAGGGACGGTAGCGACATCTATCCAGTAATTGTGCAAATTACTCAAATTCATGTCTAACATTGCAGTTAGAAAACATGTATTTAATTGATGACGCGTTCCTTTTTCATGTTTTGATATTTTCTTGCATACGCGCTATGCGAAACGAAAATCTAAATGATAAATGGAGAAAAATTTTTCCGGTCGTGATGAAATTTTTTCTCCATTTATCATTTTGATTTTCGTTTCGAATAGCGCGTATGCAAGAAAATATCAAAACATAATGTACGTATGTCTATACTGCAATATATAAACATTCTCGATCCCGAACAGGCCAGGCTGAAAGAAATCTCTTTATTAGAGATAAGCTCGACTGATGTAGGTACATCTGCTTTCTTGTAATATTGTGTCTGTGTTATTTTTTCGTGTACAATAAAGTATAAAAGTAAAGTAAAAGATGTGCTGCTGAGAGTTTTTGCCATAAATACAAAAACCCAAGTTGCAAGCAATAACAACGCATTTAATGTTGACATCAGACCAGTCAGTGCCATCTACCGGGGATAGCGGTACTTTCTTTCTTTTTTAAATGAAAAGTCAATGTTCTTTATTGCAAGTAATCACGTTGTGTACATTTATGCACGTTAACATATTTTTGAATTTGGTGTAAATGTTACACCACTTTGCAAGGAAAAGGTGCCAACGCTGAGGAGAAAAGTGGCAAAAAACTCTCAGCAGCACATCTTTTAAAATAAAAATAATACAACTGCTTACATAAAGCCTTTTTTAAATATCGTTCATTTTAGATAGTTTCCATGTTAAAATAGCGCCCCCTTTCCCCACTTACCGTGCGTCATATTGTCAGTGTCGACGATTGCGGTCTTATTCAGGCAGGGGCAGTAGGGCGGCGTGGTGGGCGCCGGGGTCGTCAGGTCGTCCAGCGACATCGAGAGGGGGGCGTCGGGATGACGGATGTCGTAGAGGAACTCGGGGATTATTGGCACTGTTGACAAAATATACATACATCGTGTTTTAGTGGTTGTTTTGCCGCAGCGAGATTTGGTCTCGGTAGCTATCTATTAAATCTTAAGACGCAGATAAAACGGTCCAAAGTGTTACACTTGATCTGCTGTTAGCTGTACTCACGTGTTTTAAAATTTAATGTAAATTATGCCATATTTAATTTGTACAGGGGTTCGATCCTGGGCCCTGGTCCTCTATAACTTCAAACCACTGCGTCATCTAATCGCGTATCTCTGCACGCGTCGCTGAGTGTGTGACGCAGGCCTCGTTACGTTTAGTTGATTATGACACGAAATTATATCTCCAGGGCCGGAATAAGTAACTCAATTTGGGCCCACTTATATCGTTCGGGTTACTGTAAAGTAAAAAGAAGTGGCAGTGGGCTGGTCACATCTGTCGTAGAACCGATACCGATGGGGGAGACAAGTTCTAAAAGGAGGCCATGAACGGGTAAACGTAGTGTGGTACAGTCGAAGACAGAGATAAGTATACAGGGGGTCGCAATAAGGTTGAGATTTTCTCAAAAACTACTGGATCGAATTTAATAATTCTTTTACAGTTACATAGTTTAAACTTTTATCTATCAAACAGTGAAAGAATTTTTGCAATAGGTCAAGTAGTTTTTGAGAAAATCTCAACCTTAAAAACTCTCCTGTACACCTTTCTCTGTGTTCCACCGTACGCTCCCCGACCATCTGGTCCATCTGGAGGACCTTCGTAAGATGGCTGGCAGGGACTGGATGCAGAGGGCCGAGAGTAGGGTTGAGTGGCGCGCTTTGGGAGAGGCCTACGTCCAGCAGTGGACTGATACGGGCTGATAATAATGATGGGTCAGTCAACTCGATTCAAATATAATTATATAGTAAAGTTAATAGTAAGGATAAGTCGCTAACTAGGGTTATCTCTTCTTCCAGAGATCTACAGATTTCAGAGATAAGCATACAGGGTGTAACGTAAAGGGTATATGAAGCCGAAGGGAGGGTATTCAGTATCGGTAACTGAACAACTTTTGTGCCATAACTTTTCGATTTTCGCGAATTTATTTTTTGACTTTTCATACATTTCGTTCCTTTTGATCTGTTTGTATGAGACATTAATTTATTTTTATTTTTTATTCGAAAAGTCATAGAACGAAAGTTGTTCAGGAACCGATACTGAACACCCTCCCTTCATATGCCCTTTACGTTACACCCTGTATAGATTTGGTTTAGGAACACTTTCTGACTTGAAGTTATAAAATGCCGCTAAGTCCACCTTAAAACTAGATTCGACTTATTTTACTTTTCGTCTGTCGAGAATATTTTTCAAGTAAATAATTTACAGAATAAAAGAGGAAAAATTCCATCTAAAACAATTTGGTAAGTAAAATAAGAAAGTAAAGTTTCTGCGTAAATATGGCCAAACTCATAATTTGAATATTTTCCTACGTAGTTCAGTCTCTTATTAATTTTATTTACAGCTGTGTTTAGTAACTTCAAACTGTGCTAGAATGATGCAGCGTCCATCTAGAAATCTAGAAAAATATTGATAGAAAGCGTAGATTTAAAATAATCTAAGCTAGAAAGCATTGAAGTGTCATTTAGGTGTTATTATGTCGTAGAGGCCAAATAAATAATTCTAAACCTAAATTCAACTGTCAGTACATTACGTAAGAGCATTCGCATAGCGACGATTATAATATTAAACGTACGATACTGGAATTTACAAAATTATTATCACATTAGCTAATAGATTAATCAATGTAGATTGTAGATCTATTTGCATCAATAAATATTTCAAGTATTGTAATTTTTTGTGGAAAAAATAAACAAAAAACTGACAAGTTAAAAAGTCCCTGTGGCGGTTGAGGCGCTAATTAAAAATAAATAGCGCCCCGTGCCCTACACAAAAGCACCTCAGTTCGTCCCTGTATTACTAATATACACGTAGATATAGGATTACATTTAAAAGCTGTCTACGGGTAGTTAGCTTAGGTCAAAGAGTAGACAATATATTATATTAGATAGAGTATAAGTATAGATGGCAATATTATAAGGAGAGCTGGACGACGATGTGTACCTTTTGTAATAATATTTTACACTACTAATTATTATATTTAGTTGTTTAAGGGCCTTACATGAGCCAATTAGCGCCACCAATCTTAAAAAAATTATATCTTCCAAATTAATCACTAAAAAAAAATATTTTTGAAGATGTAATTTCAAATGATTTTAAAGGGAAGAGGTGCATGTGGAAAAACCATGCTGCACACCTCGGTGTCAGCTCAGCTGAAACATGCACCTTTTGCCACACCACTTAGCATAACTATATTAGATTATAACATACTAATTGATTGATTTTTTGTAAGCTTATGTAATTGGTGTATGGCAATAAACATATTAAAAATAAATAAAAAATGACAATGCCAGATTCTGCTCCACCATCAACCACAAGTTGTACAAGATAACGAATAAATGTAAAAATATCTCCGTTTTTTATTAAAATTATTGGTTTAAAATAAAGTTTTGTACTGTTGCGAGTCGAAAAAAACAGTTTAATTAAGAATTCAGAAAATAGTAAGAAATCGAAGCGATGTATTCATTGTTTTTGTTATTCTTCTATAGGAGTTGCGAGAGTTGTAGAAAATGATACTGATTATGATTATGCAATATGAAACCTGTAATAGTCCCTAACAAAATGATAGGTACAGCTTAAATGGGCACGTAGTTTTGTAGGTGGGGCAAAGCTCTATTGAAATGTGGCAATGTCTTTTACAGTTTTCGGAATAGATTTTTACACGGCTGCATGGGGTTGCAGATCTGAGTATTTGGTATTAATTTCAACTTTATCCGTCCACGCGTTTCTTGACAGACGGACAGACAGACGGACAACAAAGTGATCCTATTAGGGTTCCTTTTTCCTTTTGAGGCATGGAACCCTAAAATTCAGTCCAATACTTTTTGAGAAAATCTCAACCCAACTCTCCTGTACACCTTTCTCTATGTTTGAACTTACATGGCAGACATAGGATCGAACCAGGGACATCGGTATCGTACGCCAATGTCCCAACCACTACACCACCGAGCTATTAGAAGCAAATGAAGCATCATAATTGGCTCAATCGTTCAGCCAATCACAACTCAGTTCGCGCTCGATTTTCAATTTGAATGCGAACAATTTGGCGCGACCACTCGACACGCGTGTCGGTGACAGCTCATTTCTAGTGTAGTGCTAGTGATGGGAAAATCATTATTACTTCATCGGTATATTTATCTTATATAAACGTTCTTTAGGTTCTCTTGAAAATGGAGGGAAACGACTGTTGCAAAATTATTTGAAATTCATAATTCATTTATTCATTGCTATATGTGGTAACATGGTTAGAAGTACAGGAAGTGCTCACATAAACCCTGTAAGGGCACCGCATCACTAGATACTTAAACAATAAAAATTCAATTTTGTCAGTCAGTAATTTTTTTGTTATAATGTCTACAGTGGCTCTTTTGTGTTTAATATCACGTTAGGTTAATTAGAAAATGTTCGCGAATGACAGTATGGTGAATTTATTGAATAATTTGAGCAAGACCTAGAGTTTCAAGCTTTTATCAAGAGTTCCCCCTACAAGCTCGGGAGTGAACGTGACGCTACGGCGACTTCTCTGGATGAAGACGCTGTTACCCAGGGTGAAGACGCTACTGCGACTCCTCTGGAGGAAGATAGAAGACTAATATATATTGAATTTTCTGTAAAATTACATTGGCAAATGACGACCTGTCGAGTCCATTAATAAAATAAAAAATACCTTTATGTTCCGTCTCTTTCCAGCAATAGGAAGGACGCTCATACCGTGCTACTTCCGCAGCATTTACTATACATGCATATATATATTTATTGGATAAATTGAGCAAGATCTGAAGTTTCAAGCTTTTATCAAGAGTTTTATCTGAATTCGCTCTTGAGGGTTTGAGCTCAGACTATTAATACGGGCCTTAAATGAAGTAACAAAACTCCTGATTGACCAAGCGCGAAACGTCAAATTGGATTAGTTGTTCGCGCGGCGTCAAAACGAAGCGTTTAATAGGAGCAACTCGGTAAATATGATTTGTGCTAGCTTGAACTCCGCCTTACTCAACACTAGGGTTGGGACTACGGTATCGATAAACTTACAGCTGTATGGCATTTTCACGGCTTAAATCAGCGACAACAGCATCCTGCAAATGATAGCATAAATATGCCTTTTTTTAACCCAGGTAAAACATGCAAATCATGTGTCACCACGCGCGGGGGAGCGTGTTGGTTATGTCAGGCTCACCGCCCTCAAGGGGCAGCATACCGACTAAACGTCCTGGGGTGTACCACCTCGTGCCATTCTTGCCGAGCCACGGGAAACTGTGATACATCCGCGACCCGACTGGCGCCCGAGCAGTCTCCAATGTGTGCTGTACTAGCCCACAATGTATAATCCATTCATCCATCACCTTCCTCCTCCCCGTCTGAGCCTCGAGCCACTCGGGCGCCGTGCGGTTCGCGCACTGCGTCCGTGGGCCCGGGCCCTTACTTAGGCGGCGGCACCTCGTACACTCCGGTACGCTTGGCACCGCCTCGTACCACCCCATGGCGCGGATTTCTTTCTTGCCAACCTTTCTCTCAGCGGCAAATATGCCTGCCGTATTGTTAAAAAATGTGTGACGTTGCATGTCCTAGGCTAGTTACTAATATAGTGCATAAGACTCTACTAACAAATAATGAATCTTTGTCATTCGTAAATAAAAATTATTATTATTAAATCGCCAAATCTTCCGTTTATCTTTTAGGCTAGCTAGCCAAAGCGCCACATTTATCCAGATAGCCAATTAGCAGACGGTATTGCCACGATTTCATGCCAATATTGTGTCGATATCAGTCGCCGCTAAGCGAGGCGTTCCGCTCGCTCTTACGAGACGTAGCATATGAACGACAGGGACACTTGCGTTTTAGAATTCGACTTAGTGGCCGCTACCATAAATAGCTCATCATCAGTCTATTTATATGTCCCCACTGCTCGGGCACAGACCTTCTCTTACATCGAGGGAGCACGGGCCGTGATCCACCACGCGGGCCCAGTGCGGATTGGCGGATTTCACATGCCTTCAATTTTATTTCTTTAATCGCGATGTTTTCCTTCGCAGTTTTGAGAGCACTCGGTAAATGTACGTAAGTTTTTCCGTCGAAAAACCGAGGTTAACTCATTGGTACACGGCTGCCCTGGCTGGAAATCGAACCTGGTACCTCCGTATCGCAAGTCTATTGACCAACCATTGAGCCATTTGGTTATGTCATACATAATGTAATAATTTATACCGGAGCCCAAATCAAGTGTCTCATTTTGTAAACAAAAACTACCCTACCCTACTAACATTATAAGCTGTTCTGTGATTATTGCATAGTTATTATCACATTATTAGATCGCATCACTTTATTTTCACAATGATGAACAGGTTCAATCAATCAGCTATATTATTGAATTATTGTATGTTAGCTACATTATTGAATCTTAGGGCCAAAACCACTGATCTATAAACAACTAGATGCACAAAGGTCTTACTAAAACAATTTAAAAACGTCCAAATAAGGGTCCATTGTTAACGTCCAAATAATGTCCAATAAAGCAAATGAGGGATTGGACTGCATCCGATTGGACCTTCTTTGTGCTCGGACATTTTTAGATGGCAGACTGTGTATCTAGTTGTTTATAGGAGATCAATGGCCAAAACCCTAAAATTCAATTATTCCATCTATTATGGGCACACTGTCAGTTTGAAAAATAATTTTCCGATTTTTTAAGTTGTCATAAAATCATTGTATCGATAATCCGTGTCCCATCCCTAAGCTATTTCCTAGGCGGAGCTTTGATGAGGGCGCTAAGTGAGTTTCACTTTGATCTCGCCGACGGGGAAATTGCCGGCGCTTCCGTCCGAGCCGACTTCAACGGAGAGCTGTAATGAGTTGCCGACTGCAGCGGTTAGGCCACCAGCTTGTAAGGCAGAGTGCAGCGAAGCTAAGTGAGTCTTTCGTTAACGCTAGTAGAATAGACAGATAATTGTACCTACTTTTAAAGTGTTTATTAAAATGATACGTATTAAATAAGACATGATTAAAAACTAACATTAAATAACTAAAACTACCTATAAATAAACTAACTATAAATAAAATATGTCCTCTAGGAGGGCATCGGGAGTCACGGTGCCCAGAAGGCTGGCAGCATTCCCTCTCTGAATTGCCAACGCAATACGTTGGCAAAGGTAGCTGGCAGCCCTACTTATGTGATTGACAAATTTACCCCACAGACACACGCGGGACCGCATGCAGTACCATGAAGTCTTATAGCAGGATTATTTCAATAATACTTTATTATTTCGTAAAATGACGTCCTTAATAAGCTTACTTTAAGGTCGCCGTGGTACGAAATAACAAAGTATTATTGAAGTAATCCTGCTATAAGAGTTCATGGTAAGGGACGGGCGTGTCATAGTCCCTGATCTTTTAAAAAAGACAGAAAGTCCCGCTATCCCCGGTAGATGGCACTGACTGGTCTGATGTCAACATTAAATGCGTTGTTATTGCTTGTAACTTGGGCTTGTCGTATTTCATACCTAGTATTAATTTGTACTGTATTGTTTAAATTACACAAACAAACCAATAAAAATAAATTATTCAGTGACTGATTTTTTTTCATGGTGCTGTTACGATGATATCGGTGCAACGCCAAACTTAAAAAGCTTATTTTTTTCCTTAAAACTGTCTTTGAAACCCCAAAGAATTTAAAGGTGATTTTAATTTAAACCCAATTTAAAGGTGAGCGCCGCGCCCGCGTCGCCGGTGACGTTTGAAGGACAGTGCGCGAAGAAACGTCACCGGCGACGCGGGCGTGGCGCGCTCACCTTGAAAAAGACCGTCGAAATCGGTCGAAACTGTCGGTCTAATTGCCGACTTAAACAATATAAGTGAGTGATATCCGTTTATATATAATCATTAATAGAATCATTTTTAAGGTTCCATGCCTTATTCACTTTGTTGTCCGTCTGTCTGTCTGTCAAGACCGTCTCAGAAACGCGTAGACGGATCAAGTTGAAATTAATACCAAATACTCAAGTCTCCAACGTCAGGCATTTGTTTATATATAATAATTTGTAGTAATGGCTCACTATAGTTTTAATTCTAAAAGTGATGAATGTGTATGAAGCGATGTGTCAGGATCGCAGAAAATTGAAATCCATTGTTTCTGCTTACCGCTCCAGGAGATAGATGGGAGCTTATACATGTAATGGACACGTATGTAAGTATACCCACATTAATTCCGCGGAGGTGGAAAAATCGAAGTCTCCGCACCTTTATGGTGTCCTAATGAATAACGGATGAGACGACCACTTGTGAGATTGGTGGCCATCTTGCGCTGCTGACCGGATAGGAATTATTCGCTTCACATTTTGATTAAAGCAAGAACCCTATCTGGTAAAAGAAAGGGCTTTTCTTTCCTTGCTTTCCTATGTCATGCATATACGAGGAAACTGTTCGGCATGGTTACCGAAATTATCTATCTTCTTTTTTTAGAGTTTCGTACAGTCGAAGACAGAGATAAGTATACAGGGGGCCTCAATAAGGTTGAGATTTTATCAAAAACCACTGGACCGAATTTAATAATTCTTTTACAGTTATATAGTTTAAACTTTTATCTATCAAACAGTGAAATAATTTTTGCAATAGGTCAAGTAGTTTTTGAGAAAATCTCAACCTTAAAAACTCTCCTGTACACCTTTCTCTGTGCTCCACCGTACCTCAAACGGAAAAAAGGAACCTTTATAGGATCACTTTGTTGTCCGTATGTCAAGACCTATATCTCAGAAACGCGTGGACGGATCAAGTTGAAATTAATACCAAATACTCCGGCCAGCGATCTCATGCAGCGGTGACAAAATGAGCCTTCTACGTCAACGCAATCAAAAGATATCGAATGTCGCATTTTCTCGCATATTTGTATGAAAATGCAAGAAAACCATAACCTATAGGGTACTTCCCGTTGACCTAGAATCATGAAATTTGGCAAGAAGCTAGGTCACAAGTAAAGGAAATAATCCGAAAACTGTTCTTAAATTTGAAGTTATATCACGAAATATTTTTTTTTTGGAATTACAAACTTATATTCGCAGTTGACGCCTGGTATGTCGATTGTCGACGTATGACGTTATAAATTTCGAAAACGCAAAGATAATTTTGTCACTAATACTCGAAAAACATAACCCTTCTTCTTGCGCAGTCGGGTAAAAAGCGACATCAGTCCGAATCTTAGCACAGAGAAAGGTGTACAGGACAGTTTTTAAGGTTGAGATTTTCTCAAAAACTACTTGACCAATTGAAAAAATTCTTTCACTGTTTTATAGATAAAAGTTTAAACTATGTCAATGTAGAAGAATTATTAAATTCGGTCCAGTAGTTTTTGAGAAAATCTCAACCTTATTGACCCCCTGTATACTTATCTGTCTTCGACTACCAGGCTACCATAAGATACCAAGAGCAACAACTCACCGACGGTTGTAAGCAGCATGTTGTCCAGCAGCAAGGCAATAGCCACTATGACTAGCACCAGCTTTCTGGACTCCCGGCACGCTGCTATCTTGGCTCGCCAGCCGTAGCCGTCGGACGCCGCGCCCATGGTCGTAGAGGGGTCGGATAACCTGGAAAGATTGGCTATGGTCAGCATTTAAAATAGTTAAATATAGCAATATTACATCATCATCAGTCTACTGCTGGACGCGCCTCTCCCAAGGCGACACTCAACCTATTCGCACCACAGACCGTATGATAATGAGACTCCAGTCCTGTCATAGTGTCCTGGTACTTTTAATGCATCATTATCATCATCTCGAGTCAGTCCACTGTTGGACGCTTCCCCCGAGGCGACACTCAATGCGTCCCACAGACACACGCGGGACCGCATGTTAATGAGACTCCAGTCGTGTCATAGTGTCCTGGTACTTTTAATGCATCATTACTATCATCTCATGTCAGTCCACTGCTGGACGCTTCCCCCGAGGCGACACTCAATGCGTCCCACAGACACACGCGGGGCCGCATGTTAATGAGACTCCAGGCGGGTCATAGTGTCCTGGTACTTGTGATGCGACTTAATGAGCTGGGGATGCTGACCAAGTAGTAACAGCATTGTAGCATACGTTACTGGACCGTATTTTCAATATGGGTTATGAAAATACGGTCACTACGGGTCTCCTGGTATTTTTAATGCAACTTCATCAGCATCAGCCCGTATCCACTGCTGGACGCTTGTCCCAAGTACATAGGGGGCCTCAATAAGGTTGAGATTTTCTCAAAAACTACTGGACCGAATTTATTAATTATTTTACAGTTACATAGTTTTAACTTTTATCTATCGAACAGTAAAAGATTTTTGGCAATAAGTCCAGCAGTTTTTGAGAAAATCTCAACCTTAAACACTCCTGTACACCTTTCTCTATATTCCACTGTACCAGGATCGCAACAAATGGAAGTACAGTCTGCCAGAAACAGGCGGGAGTTTATTTATAATGTACCTACTTATATCTTTATTATGCAGTATCGTCGACCTAATCTTAGTAATGTATCTTGTATGTAGTATGTAATTCGAAGAGAAACATCCGCGCATTACGTTCCGACTTTAGATTCGCGATTGAGATAATGAGAGTTGAATTGAATTACCTCATTGCAAGTACTTTTGTATCACGATATTGACACGAACGGCATGATTCAACAGGTTTGGTTGACATTGGACACCGGGAGGCAGCTCTTCCTCTCTGGTTATGTGGTTCCACATCACATACCGCAATGGCTTATAGCCTATGTGCTGCCCAGATATTGGAGCTATCCCTAGTGAAAGTTCCATCAAAATCCTTCCAGTAGTTTTGGCGTGATGCCGGAAAATCGACACAGACAGACAAGAATTCTAAAAATTGGTGTTTTGGCATCAGTATCGATCCTAAAACACATTACAATTATTCTTGTTATTCATAAACGTGATTTTAAGTTATGCGACCGTTTAGCCATGCTGTCCCTTTCTATCTTAACCTTTTTAACGAAGCGTGAAAGGGATAGCAACACGATTTAAAGGAAGTGAGGTTTACCTAGGTTTATAAATAACAGCGCAAACACAACATCAACATCATCATCATCAGTCTATTTATATTACCCCACTGCTCGGGCACAGACCTTCCCTTACATCGAGGGAGCTCGGGCCATAATCCACCACGCGGGCCCACTGCGGGTTGGCGGATTTCACATGCCTTAGATATTTTTTTCTTCTTCTACGACATGCAGGTTTCATCACGATGTTTTCCTTCACCGTTTTGAGAGCACTCGGTAAATGTACGTAAGTTTTTCCGTCGAAAAAACCGAGGATAACTCATTGGTACATGGCTGCCCTAGCTGGGAATCGAACCTGGGACCTCCATATTGCAAGTCCATTGACCCAACCACTGAGCCACCGAGCTCGCTCAGCGCAAACACAATATTCACAAATGCGTTGGAAGATGTCTTCAAAACACTGGACTGGAATACCACAATGTCGAAAAACTAAGGTTTTCAACCAGTGCGTCCAGTGATTGTTAATTTTTTTTTTCACTGCGAGAATTCAAATTCATTCATAATGCATGAAACATTACAGACATTATGCCTAAATCGTCACATACATTTAATGACCTAACGAAGCCGAAACATGTCTCTAATTGTGTCCACCCTGGACATAGGGGTGCGCAGCCCCAACATAGGCAGCCACGATTGGGTTTGGATTCCGATCGAATCCTGGTTTTGCGAAGGTCCTTCCCTTTTGGGGCAGGTTTGAGCTGGTTATTTCATGCGATTTTAATAGGGGTTGAAATACAATAAGGGGGTGTGCTTACCGACCGACTGGAAGCGCCAACTCACGCACCACACACAAACTTTCACTAAAATAGGGAAGACGGGAGAGTGAATCGATTCCTGGATTAGGAGGCCACGGGATGTGGAAACAATGGATTTTAGTATTAATTAAAGTAAGGTGCAAGCAGATGCAAAAAAACGATGTTGATCGTACAAATCGATAATATGGAACTCTGTTTCTGAAATAAATGATTTTATTATTATGTATCTCTCTAGGTTTCACGGGTTTAAGAAAACCCGGTCCTTTGAAAGGCTTGCACAGAGACATAGGTCGAACGCGTAGAGGCCCCTTAGAGAACTTTAATTTGAAGGGATATGTGATGCACCGAGCGGGACCCGTCTCTGAGCGCATCTGACTGCACTCAATGACAGACCCCGTCAGGTGCATAAACTATTGCAGTGATTGGAAATTATTATTATTATATTGCCGGTGAGACTGGCCCACAAGTTCAAAGTCGCTCAGCCAGCTATAGCTATGCTTGGCATTTCTCTGTTAGAATAAGAAACGATTATATCCGCCAGAAGACAAAAGTGGTTGACATTGCTCATAAAATCAATAAACTGAAGTGGCAGTGGGCTGGTCACACCTGTCGTAGAACCGATAACCGATGGGAGAGACGAGTTCTCGAATGGAGGCCACGAACGGGTAAACGTAGTGTGGGACGCCCCCGACCAGATGGGGGGATGACCTTCGCAAGATGACTGGCAGGGACTTGATGCAGAGGGCCGAGAGTAGGGTTGAGTGGCGCGCATTGGGAGAGGCCTACGTTCAGCAGTGGATTGATACGGGCTGATGATGATGAATAACAGCAAATTTCTTTACAGTCTTAAAAGACTATGTATAGAAAGGTTCCGCATGAGGGATAAAGTCTAGATTACTAACAATAGTAATAGTTGTGTAATACCTAGTTATTAAGTAATTGTGTATTATTATTATATTATTTTAAAAGATGTGCTGCTGAGAGTTTTTTGCCACTTTTTCTCCTCAGCGTTGGCACCTTTTCCTTGCAAAGTGGTGTAATTGTAAATTCAAAAATATTTTGACGTACAAAAATGTACACCACGTGCTTACTTGCAATAAAGAAATTTGACTTTGAGTTACGACGACCGACCGACCCCTACTTAGATATTACTATAAGAAAATTATGTAAAAGCTGAAATTGCAACCTAAATCATTATTAATCTCCAAGGAATATCACAGCAATGAATGTGTGAGATATTGCAGCAATTAAAAGTCAAGATGGCGGCGGACAATGGCGACTGAAATCAAAATGGCCGCCGGAGATGAGTCGCGAAGGCTAACGATGTGCTTCCGAAATGGAGGCGCTGGCTTCCGGTTTTATACGAGGACTGTTTTGGGATTTTTTTAATTCATTATCGTGGCTTTAAATGAGGTATGGAAAGAGATTAAATTCTCTGGTGGATTTTTATTGAAATGAGTTTATTTGCTCGAAACACGGTATAAAAGATGGCAGTTGTAAACATTACGTACATGTTTCACTTGAGAACGTATTTGCTGATTGCAGGCGAACCGCGACTTGAGAAAGACATCACGTGATACGCCCTCAAGATTGGTTTATTAATAAATGACATACTTGAGATGGTGATCACATCTTGACGGTGTATCAGCTGAATTCGCTCTTGAGGGCGGGTTCTAGCGGGCCTTATTATATGTATTTTATAGATGGTTTGTATACCATACTGGCATACTTATGTTTCTCGAGTGATTGAGAGCGATTGAATGATTTCTCCAGAGACTATTGAGATATCAAAGAGCACTTTTTAATCTGTAAAGCTGCCGAGGGATTAATTTTTTGTAAAAAGATTACTTAAGGTACAACGCTACACCTCGCAATGCAAACAAAATAGTCGGCATAAGATCATTAAGAAATCGTTAGATGTGAACGTTTTAAAACCTAATTGTGAAGTTATATTGCCCGTGACTTATATTATCACATTTATTAATTTAATCTTATATTCATCACTACTCCGATAGTACTGTAATGATTTTAATTCTTTTTAAAGACGAATTTAACATTGATTTGACCAATATTCTGATTAACGGCAGTAGAACTTCAAGATTAAAGCAGCTGGTTTAAATAAGTTAGTTAACAAGTAACGTGATCTTCGTGTATGCAGAAAGGGGCTTAGTTGCACCTTAATCTGTACATATAATAAGACTGTAAAAAAGTTGAGTCTGTACATTGGATATTTTTTGAAAAGAATAATTGTAATGTGTTTTAGGATCGATACTGATGCCAAATTTTTAGAATTTTTGTCTGTTTGTCTGTGACTTTGTGCAAGTATCACGCCATAACTACTGAAGGGATTTTGATGGGAGTTTCACTAGGAGATAGCTGAAATATCCGGACAGCTCATAGGCTATAAGCCATGGCGGTATGTGATGTGGAAACAAGGATCCAGAGAGGAACATCTGACTCCTAATCTCCTCCATCCTCCTCTACGCAAACGAAGTTGCGGGGTACAGCTAATAATAAATAAAATACTATTTTTTTATGAAAACACAAAAATATTGTAGTCCAAATAGAATTTTCTGTGATTTCGTAGAAAGCTCTACGAAAGCGTAGCGCTCGTAGAGCTTTCGTAGACCCGTAGCCCGCTACGTTCTACGCTACGCTACGGTAGAAAGTACTACGGCGGTATATTATTTTAATAATGGACTCGACAGTTCGATATTTGCCAATGTCATGTTACAGAATATTCAAGATATCATAGTCTTCTCCAGAGGTGTCGCCGTAGCGTCTTTACCCTGGGTATCCGCGTACGATATTACATTATTTTTGGCTATTAAAATAAAATAAGTCTTTTTCATACAACACTCTTAAGGGCCTTCCATGAGCCAACTAGCGCCGCCAATCTTAAAAAATAATATATTTCAATGTAATCAATTTTATTAAAAAAGCTATTACGATTGTTTATTACGATAAATACTATTTTTTAAATGCTTATTTATACCATGATTCAATTTCGCTAAGTTGTAGTTCGCATAATTGCGAAAAACGGCCGTTTTTGGCACATTTGTGAACTACAACAAAAATGTAAAGTATATTTGGATGCGATTATTATGTAAATCTAAAGATCGCGGAATTTTTTTTTTTATTTCTCTACCCAAAGACTTTCACGATAGACTTTCACGATAGACTTTCACGATAGACTTTCACGATAGACTTTCACGATAGACTTTCACGATAGACTTTCACGATAGAAAGACTCACGAAGAGATCACTTTCAACGATAATACCGCCAACTTTAATACTACTTGTATGTCTACTTAATTGTGTAAGTAATACTATTGCAATAAATAATATAAGTAAACTAAGTTTTCATACAAAAACATTAACAAAAAAACGAAAACTGAAGTGTCAGTGGGCTGGTCACATCTGTCGTAGAACCAACCGATGGGGCAGACGACTTCTCGTATGGAGGCCACGAACGGATAAACGTAGTGTAGGAAGCTCCCAAACCAGATGGAGGGATGACCTACGCAATATGGCTGGCAGGGACTGGATGCAGAGGGCCGAGAGTAGGGTTGAGTGGCGCTTTGGGAGAGGCCTGCGTCCAGCAGATACGGGCTGATGATGATTAAAAAAAAATTCTCTTCCGCGGATTGAGATTAAAATATAAACTTTGATTATGTATTACTGGTAATTTATTTACTTTACTCGTATATTATTGTATTCGATGATAATGACAATGCCAGATTCTGCCTCACCTCAACCGCAAGTTGTACAAGATAACGAATAAATGTAAAAATATCTCCGTTTTTATTAAAATTATTGGTTTAAAATAAAGTTTTGTACAAGTTGCGATTTGAAAAAAAAACAGCTTAATTAAGAATTCAGAAAATAGTAAGAAATCGAAGCGTATTGTTTTTGTTATTCTTCTATAGGAGTTGCGAGAGTAGTAGAAAATGATACTAATTATGATTATGCAATATGAAACCTGTAATAAGTCCCCAACAAAATGATAGGTACAGCTTAAATGGTCACGTAGTTTTGTAGGTGGGGCAAAGCTCCATTGAAATGTGGCAATGTCTTTTATGGTAGAAAACTGACGCGGTTAGCGATAAACGTGATTTTAAAATGACTAGCTACTTAAAATGACTTGACAATTATGTTAGATATGTTTCAATTTGTATGCCCAAGAGGCAGAAAGTATTGAGACAATTAATATATTAAGATCTATATACATACTTTCTAATACAAATAAAGAATTTGAATTTAAATATATTCTACGGTAGGTACTAGATCTAGAATAACCTTCAAAATGTCAATGAAAAATCCTTTTTCAATTACCCTTAAAACCCTTCGTGGTAATTAAAATTGAAGTCGTAATTCGCATCTAATAAAAAATACCTTAAACTAAAAATATAAATAAAAGTACTTACTCTAAATTATATATCTTGATACGATCTCCATCTCGCCCGCCTTAAATAATAATAGAATTTATACAAGACAGAATTATTTTACAAAAGAAAAAATATAATAATATTATAAAGGAGAACGTCCGACGCGGGCGAGGTCCGTGGACCGACTGCGTCTCGTTTCTGAGTTCCACAGGGACCATTAGCGCTAGGCAGAGATGTATAAGGTATTCTTCGGCCGTTTTATTAGGTTAGGAAGGTTTCACATTGGAATAACGGTATATTTAAAATAATTCCATAATAAATTAATATAGATGGTTATTTGATAAGATAAGATAAATAAGATAAATACACTTTATTGCACCATAATACAGTATTCATTACATAATTGAGAAGCATGTACAATTTTGGCGGTCTTATCGCTAAAAGCGAAAATGAATGACGAAAATGTCAGTATAGCCGCATGAATGATTAAGTTTTGATTATTAGATGAAGAATTATGTAGTTATATTACCTAGTTACTTAAAACTTAATTGTTATTAGAACACGATGAAAAAATTCTTGCCGTGGGCAGGACTTGAACCTGCGACCTTGTCATTCCGTGACACGCTCTTACCAACTGAGCCACCACAGGCCACGCCACGCCCACCGAAAATCTTCATCGCTTTATACATACTTAATGGGTATGTTACGCAATTCCATCTATCGGACAATAGCAGTATTATTCCGACAACCGTATCTAACATTCGGTTAGAAACATGATTTATGATGATGCGCTCCACATACTTAAAGGGTACGTTAATTGTTATTATTTTTTAAATGCGCTGCTGCGAGTTTTTTTTACCGCATTTTCTTTACAAAATGGTGTAGCTTCATGTGTAGGTATGTAAACCTGTTGCTTTTTCATTTTGAAAATTATTTCTTGTTTATACATTTAAGTTTCTAGAATATAAATTACACTAAAAAAACATTTTTTTTTCACATGAATAATAAATACATAAATCATTTCGTACTTAAATACATAACAAATATATCAATTACAATTGTATTTAGGTAATAAGTTTGCGCGACTAAAGAAAAATAGAGGATGGGTGGATTACACTGTCTTAGAATCTTCTTATAATTATTTCTTCACAGGTTACCTCACGACGTTTTCTTTCACCACTTTGAGAGCATTCAGTAAACGTCGGTATTATTTTCTTTGACAAAACTCATTGGGGCATGTCCTACCTGGGAATTGAACCTGGGATTACGTAACCAAAGCCCAGTATCGGAACAACAACGCCACCAAGCCTCGGTATAAGTTAAACAGTGATATTTTAAAATTGAACCAATGTGCATTGTGCAATCTCCTTTACTAAACCGGGGGGTGGGGTAGCTCCTATGAAATTTGACATCCCTTATCAGTACCACTGACTTCCGTTCAAGAATAAACCTTAACGCTCCTTATTTACGACCCATTATCCAATATAAAAGTCAGTAGATATCTAATGTTCAGTGGAAAATCGATTGTATTGTGATGTGTTAAGGTTGAAAGTTGAGTGTGTAGTTGTGCAGAGCTACAGGTCTTCGATAAGTTTTCGCTGAAAGTGCGCTATTACGGTCGTAAAGGAGAGGGGTGTAAGTGAGATTTCAGATTTGCGCTAATTTTGTATAAACTCCGACGTGACTGTTGCAAAATTATTTGACAATGAGTAGGTATTTGTAATGTAGTAGTTATTTTGTATTTAATATTACGATAAATTAATCAGGAAATGATCGCGAATGTCAAGTACGTTGGAGTTTTTGAATGGAATGGTACAACAGTCAAGTTATAGAATACATGATCGATTCATCATCATCAGTCTATTTATATTGCCCCACTGCTCGGGCACAGACCTTCCCTTACATCGAGGGAGCTGGGGCCATAATTCACCACGCGGGCCCATTGCGGGTTGGCGGATTTCACATGCCTTATTTTTTTTCTTCTTCTACGGCATGCAGGATTCATCACGATGTTTTCCTTCACCGTTTGGAGAGCACTCGGTAAATGTACGTAAGTTTTTCCGTCGATAAAACCGATGATAACTCATTGGTACATAGAACGATTATTAACTATTTAAGACCAAAAAAATTAGGGTAAACTAGCCTATTAGCTACAGTATTCAAGCAAGTCCATGCTAGATCTATTATTACAAGACATATAAATTTTTATGACAACATGTGGTGATATCGTAAAAATATTAGTACATATTACAAAAATATATTTATGACATTCTCCTTTCTGACCGTTGGAAGAGGTCCTTAATTTCTCATTCTATCCTTGTCGCTCTCGCAGATAGCTGTTCGTCTGTCTCTTTCTATTCTTTTAAGTACATCTGCGTTTGATGTAGTATTACTGGTACTATAAATGGCTTGACTTTCCTTTGTTAGAAATGGGATGGACTCCATTTTTATATTTAGTTTTTATTATTATTATTATTAAAAAAATACTAATCGACTTTATTTTAAATCGATATTTTGTTGTAATCTTTTTTCGATTCTAATAGAATATCGATATATTATGACACGTTCGATTATTCCTGGCGATACTTCTTTTTAACTATTTAATAATATTATAAATCTTTGAAAGATTTTAAAAAAAAATGTTGGCTTATTTTTATTTAAGTATCTACTTCTTAGTTACTACAAATTACATTATATTTGAACAAAAGATGTCGTCTTATATTGCTGCGCCTAAACAAGGTCCATAAAGAACATTGTAACATTTTAATGTTAATTATATGAACATCTGTATTATAACTTATGGAATGCAATAAATATATTGAGTATTTCCTGCCAAAATTCATCCAAAATTAATAAAAATACAAATATGGAGTCACCGTGCCGTGTTCTTCACTCCGCCGCTGCGGGACATCTTCTGTCTCACTCTTGAGTTTGACAGCTACCATACTCGGTGAACAAATTAAACTCATTCCGTGACACTGAATGACAAGATCGCAGCTTAAAGTCTTGTACACGGCTAAAAAACCTCATCAGTTTAATTGAGATTAAGATGATTATTATTAAAGAACTTGGCATTATACAGGGTGTAACGTAAAGGGTATATGAAGCCGAAGGGAGGATGTTCAGTATCGGTAACATAACAACTTTTGTTCTACGACTTTTCGAATAAAAAATAAATTCATGCCTCACACAAATCGATCAGCTGACAGGGACGAAATGTATGAAAAGTCCACAAAAAAATTCGCGAAAATCGAAAAGCCGTAGAACAAAAGTTGATCAGTTACCGATACTGAACACGCTCCCTTCGGCTTCATATACCCTTTACGTTACACCCTGTATAAGTATGCGTTTACAAATAGACTCGTGTCCGGTGACAATTTTGTCACTGCGTGTCGCCAGTCGCCGTCTGAACAGAGCCTTACATCCTCAAGTAATATTTTGATATTAAAGGCAATATAGGTACCTAATATTCAAATACGCCATAATCGACAAACCTTTTGACTGCCCATGTGTGAAAATATTTTAATATTTTTATCCGAGTGCCTAAAGAAAGCGGGTAATGCTCTGCTCATACTCATTTATTCGGCCTTAGGTCCACGTTTCTTACATCACTATATATTTTTACATATTAATATAATTATATTTCAAATCGGCTCTTGAAAATGGCGGGAAACGACGGTTGCGAAATTATTTGATAATTTTCCTTTTAATGTCTACAGGGACTATTTTGTGTTTAATGCCACGTTAAATTAATCAGAAAATGTTCGCGAAAGACAGTACGGTGAAGTTATTGGATTATTTATGCAAGATCTGAAGTTTCAAGCTTTTATCAAGAGTTCCCGCTACAAGCTCGGGAGTGAACGTGACTGTCGAGCTGCTTCGTCCAGAGTGATGACGCTACGGCGACTCCTCTGGATGAAGACATGAAGACGCGGCTACCCAGGGTGAAGACGCTACTGCGACTCCTCTGGAGGAAGATAGAAGACAATATAGAATATATTGAATTTTCTGTAAGATGACATTGGCAAATGACGAACAGTCGAGTCCATTAATAAAATAAATAAATATATTTCAAATCACATGGCTGGGTGATGTGAGAGCAAAGAGCAGCACAGTAACACTGTTCTTAAACCTAGTACATAATATATGAATTTAAATGACAATGCCAGATTCTGTCCCACCATCAACCGCATGATGAACAAGATAACGAATAAATGTAAAAATATCTTTTTTTTTTGTTAAAATTATTGGTTAAAAATAAAGCTTTGTACGGTGGAACGCAGAGAAAGGTGTACAGTAGAGTTTTTAAGGTTGAGATTTTCTCAAAAACTACTTGACCTATTGCAATAATTCTTTCACTGTTTGATAGATAAAAGTTAAAACTACGTAACTGTAAAAGAATTATTAAATTCGGTCCAGTAGTTTTTGAGAAAATCTCAACCTTATTGAGACCCCTTATATACTTATCTATGTCTTCGACTGTACATCAAACGAGTCGAAAAATCAGGTTAATTAAGAATTCCGAAAATAGTAAGAAATCGAAGTGAATTATTCATTGTCTTTGTTAACATTTTCTACTACTCTCGCGACTCCTACAGATTATGATTATGCAATATGAAACCTGTAATAAGTCCCCAACAAAATGATAGGTACAGATTAAATGGTCACGTAGTTTTGTAGGTGCAAAGCTCCATTGAATGCAATTGTCATAATTGCAAGTTTCACTCAGTATATACTACTATATGTACCTATAGCAGCTGTAAAGAAGCTTTATCATTCAGTATATACAATAATAATTAATAAATATTAATGTTTTTCTAGAAGGAACTAGCAATTCGCGTTTCTCCCCAGAACCATATGTCCATCTCATTTCGTCATTCTATTGACCATCCCCACTCTTCTAACACTTAGGACGACCCTTGAGATGGTCGAATGAACAGAGAAGGGAGTGGAGACGATTCACAGTTAAAAGGAAAAGTGTTACGAACAAAAATACAATGTTTTACTTGGCTATAGGCACAGACCACTTACCCCATAACTACAACTTACCGAAATTTAATCACGTTGTAAATAAGCATTTAAAAAATAGTATTCAACCTAATAAACATTTTGTAAATAGCTGTTTTAATCAAATTGATTAGATAGATAGATAGATAATCATTTATTCATCAAACATATTGTAGAGAAATACAAAAAAAAGATGTATCACCATACGCCAAGTTCAACTAGTCAATATTATACATGGAAACAGAGACAATTGTTATTCTATACAAATACAATAGTTACATAAAAAGCTACAGTTATACAATCACAGATATTGTATGGCTGTAAAGGGGCCATGTTATTCTGACCAAAATCAAACCATTCACCACATGTCACACACAATCACTCATCTCCATTTCATTACGACCATTCATTACAAGTATTTTTGAGGCATAAACTCATTGATCTTATATATCGTGTTACTTAATAAAAGTTCTTTTAAACCTGTTCTAAAGGCATTATGTTTATAATATTAAATTGGAAGATATTATTTTTTCAAGGTTGGCGGCGCTAGTTTGCTCATATCAGGCCCTTAAGAGATGCTGTTACAGGTCTATTTGTCAAGTAGTCTGTGGTTGATGGTGAATACATTGCTTGACTGTTTATATACCTAGGTAAGTATTAAGTATAATAGAATATTGTGACATGAAATAATGCCATAAATAATGAATTGTATAGAGAATACGTAATTACTGTAATGCTATACATTAAAAGTCATTGCCACATTTCAATGGAGCTTTGCCCCACCTACTAAACTACGTGGCCATTTAAGCTTTACCTATCATTTTGTTGGGGACTTATTATAGGTTTCATATTGCATAATCATAATCAGTATCATTTTCTACTACTCTCGCAACTCCTATAGAAGAATAACAAAAACAATGAATAAAGCGCTTCGATTTCTTACTATTTTCTGAATTCTTTATTAAGCTGTTTTTTCGAATCGCAACTTGTACAAAACTTTATTTTAAACCAATAATTTTAATAAAAAACGGAGATATTTTTACATTGATTCGTTATCTTGTACAACTTGCGGTTGATGGTGGGGCAGAATCTGGCAATGTCATTTACATAAATAATTCCTCATTCCCTGGTACTTCTGGTATTTGCGAGTACCAGGCGACCATATAAGTGAGGAGTGACCCGTGCTCTGTGGCAGGTGGCGCCAGGCCTGTTCCGCCCGATGCATCGACTATACTATTAGATGACCGAGTCGACTCAATCGCTTTCTATGTCCGTCCGTGATTTAAGCCGGCCCCTACATCGCTCTGCACTATGTGCTAATCACTCCTTATTTGAGTTATCTCAAGCCTCTAGCTACTTACTATGTCTATCGCAGAGAGTAGGTACCTATACAATGTGAAATGACCATGCCAGATTCTGCCCCACCATCAACCGTATGATGAACAAGATAACGAATAAATGTAAAAAATATCTCCGTTTTTTAATTATTGGTCTAAAATAAAGTATTGTAAAAAAAAACTTCATTATGAATTCAGAAAATAGTATGAAATCGAAGCGAATTATTCATTGTTTTGTTATTCTTCTATAGGAGTTGCGAGAGTAGTAGAAAATGATACTGATTATGATTATGCAATGCAATGAAACCTGTAATAAGTCCCCAACAAAATGATAGGTACAGCTTAAAATATGGTCACGTAGTTTTGTAGGTGGGGCAAAGCTCCATTGAAATGTGGCAATGTCTTTATAGTAACTCACTAGACATAGGTACCTACCAAACAGCACGTGCCCGGCAGTGCGCCTTCTTCGCCGGCCACTCGCGCTGTCGCCACGCAGGGATATCGAAGTGTAACTATTGATTTACAATCGCGGCTAGAGTCTGTGCGGAAAGAGAATAGGCGTAGGATTTGAGGGCGCATCTGCGCTTAATTACCGTTTTTGTCACGTTGGCAACACCGCACAGACTATATCTGGTTATTTAAGGCGAGGTGTTGGGAAGTGTTTAAGTTTTTCGATGAAGGCTGCGGCACTACTGAAATTAAAGGCCTGAAAAAAATATATATTAATCTTGGGGTATCTATTCAGGGACTGATGGCTACCGATACACAATTGGACAAACTTCGCTCGATAGAAAAAAAACACAAACATATCCCTTTCCTGTCTTTTCATTTTAGTAGTGTGTCTAAACTAAAACAGTTATTCATACAAAATATATATCTAAACCAAAATATCGCTGAATTGTTTGGATACGTAGCTGGCGACGTCGCACTGGCGTCCCGGAGAGGTACGGCTCTAAAGGTGCCTCACCGGGAGCATGCGCGTGTAATGTAACGTTGCAGATTCGACTTTGAGCATTACATTACAATACTACCTCCCAGACTGACGCTGTTTTTCACCCTCACTGATGTAATGCTCGAATCTGTAACGTTACATTACACGCGAATGCTCCCGGTGAGGGAGCACCTTAAGACAACTCATATTCTCTAGATCGGTTGCCTAGCAACAAAGTTCGTGCCTTAAGTTGAATAGAACCAATTTACTATTGTCTAGTTACTTGATACTTTGCTTCAAGTTGCCAAGTTTGAGAGATCTGTAACTTTGGAAGGCAGAGAATATAATGCGGTATGATTATGAATATGATTTTTTATTTATTTATAACAAGTCATACTAAAATAAAAACTTAAAATAATACAAATAATAAAAGTAATATTTACAAAATATTTACATAATAAGCATATCGCCTACGTATCATACGAACACCTGGAATGCCATGGCTGGCCAGATGCACGCAAAAACACTTGTCACTGCTTACTCGCAAAACTTTTCATCGCACGCGATGAAATTACCACGAATGGAGTTGAGGATACTTATACGAGCCTTAACTGGACACTGCAGGCTGAATAAACATCTGAACACATTGGGCCTGTCTGACACGACTGCCTGTAGATTCTGCTGCGAAGCCGAGGAAACCCCCATGCATGTCCTCTGTGAGTGTGAAGCGCTCATTCACAGAAGAAGCCGAGCCTTAGGACACATAATGCTACCCGAGGATATCAAGACTCTCTCACCCAAGAGCATTGTACGGTTCCTGAGGGACGTTGGCCTTGGGAGCGAGATATAAGAACTCGGTGCGCGGCCACATAGACCTTTGAGGTCGCAGTGACCCTTGGGCGTGTACCAACACCGTGATATCAAATAATAATATCGCCTACGTCGCCCCCATGCGGCAGGGTTCCCAGGATGCTGGCGGCATTACCTCGCTGAACGGCTAAACTCAGCCGTTGAGCGAAGTAAGCGCCAGCACTGAGATCCCCTGTAGCGAGGGCCAGTCTTTTGGACTCTTTGCAAACATTTTTGTATCCGACGACCACGGGCCCAGTATTTCCACAGCCAGCGCGACAAAGTCGTAGTGCGCGCTGAGCTGGGAATATTTACTTACTTTTAATTACTTTTACAACTCAAAAACATCATCATCATCAGCCCGTATCAGTCCACTGCTGGACATAGGCCTCTCTCAAAGCACGCCACTAGCTCAACCCGATTCTCGGCCTTTTGCGTCCAGTCTCTGCCAGCCATCCTGCGAAGGGGCGTCCCACACTACGGCCCGTATTAATAAATCACTCTCAGCTCAAAAGTCAATCTTGAGAACGACCTCAAGATGGCGTTCCTATTAATAAACGTAACTTAGGTGAGCGTTTAGGAATCGGGTATCACGTGAGTAACGCCGTATTAATAAACAAAACTCAGTTCTCAAGAGAACTGTCAAACTCACACTTGAGAACGTATTTGCTGATTGCAGGCGAACCGCGATTTGAGAAAGACATCACGTGATACGCCCTCAAGATTGGTTTATTAATAAATGACATACTTGAGAGGTGATCACGTCTTGAGAGTGTATCAGATGAATTCGTCTTGAGGGCGGGGTTGAGCTCAGACTATTAATACGGGCCTTAGTTTACCCGTTCGTGGCCTCCATTCGAGAACTCGTCTCCCCCATCGGGTCTACGACAGATGTGACCAGCCCACTGACACTTTAGTCAAAAACATAAGATGATTTAAAACCCACTAGACGTAGGTCACCGGTAGATTACTTATTGCGATAACTGTAACGGTTATGTCTGCATGAGATTGCAGATTATTTGGTATTAATTTCAACTTGATCCGTCCACGCGTTTCTGAGATATAGGTCTTGACAGACGGACAACCAAATGATCGATAGAATTGGTGCTTTAATTGGGCACTTAGTATAGATATTTAAGTGGATGTTTGTAATGTTTTCTTATGTTTGTAATGTTCATTCCATTGATCGCCTATAAACAACTAGATAATAGTTTATGCACCTGACGGGGTCTGGCATTGTGTGCATTCAGATTTGATTCAGTGGGGTGACCGCGACTTCCAATCGTTATCGCTTTCAATTTGACACATGGACGTTATACATTGCTGCTATGTTTTGCCAGTTTTAACAAACGACAACGAAACGCAGCAATCATTGATCTCCTATAAACAACTAGATACACAAAGGTCTTACTAAAACAATTTAAAAAACGTCCAAATAAGGGTGTATTGTTAACGTCCAAATAATGTCCAATAAAGCAAATGAGGGTCCATTCGTCCGTTTGGACCTTCTTTGCGCTCGGACATTTTTAGAAGGCAGACTGTGTATCTAGTTGTTTATAGGAGATCAATGGTCCATTCATATTGAATGAATTGATTATACTTATCTATTGTGAATATTATTAAAATGACATGTAGTGTTTTAGAGATATCTCTGTAAACTATATTGTATGTGAATAAATAAATAAATGATCCTATAAGGGTTCCTTTTTTCCTGTTGAGGCACGGAACCCTCAAAATATGACATTGACAGACTCTGGATTAACCCCCAACCCCTAAGTAACTACCCCACAGGTTCTCTTGAAAATGTCGGGAAACGACGGTTGCGAAATTATTTGATAATTTTCAATTTTTAATTTAATGTCTACAGTGGCTGTTTTGTATTAAATATCACGTTAAATTAATCAGAAAATGTTCGCGAATGACAGTACGGTGAAGTTATTGGATTATTTATGCAAGATCTGAAGTTTCAAGCTTTTATCAAGAGTTCCAGCTACAAGCTCGGGAGCGTACGTGACTGTCGAGCCGCTTCGTCCAGAGTGATGACGCTACGGCGTCTCCTCTGGATGAAGACATGAAGACGCTGCTACCCAGGGTGAAGACGCTACTGCGACTCCCCTGGAGGAAGATAGAAGACTATTGAATATATTGACTTTTCTGTAACATGACATTGGCAAATGACGAACTGTCGAGTCCATTAATAAAATAAATAAATAAATATGAGTTTGACAAACTCTGGATTAACCCCCAACCCCTAAGAAACTACCCCACTGGGTCACAGGGGCTAACCTATTTAAAGGCAGAATTTATTCCATTAAGTACCTATCCCGACTATTGTGCTACGAATAGAAATCCGAACCTCGACCTTTTCAGCGAAAAACCCAGCCTTTTCCAACTGAATAGAGCCTTAATTCGATTGCAGAATAGAAAATTTATTTCTCATTGAAATTATTAATAAACGCAAGGTATTGCAGACTCTATTGTAAAGGAATTGGGTTGGAAATGCGATGGAAAATTGTTCTGCTTTCTGTTTAGGGTGACCACAAAAGATAATCTCTTTAGAAGATTAATTTTAAGTGCTTTTAGAACTGCAACCGAATAATAGAGTAGTTATACGGTCTAGCTCAGAGAAAGAAGTATCTGTCAAACTTTAGCGCGAGACAGAAGATGTCCCGCAGCGGCGGAGTGAAGAGCACGGCACAGTGACTCCAGATTTGTATATTTATTAATTTTGGATGATTTTTGGCAAGAAAATAAAAATACGCCAACAAAAATTAGATTTCTTTAAACAAGCTCTCGTATTTATGATACCCTACATTTTGAATGAATAACTATTTCGGTTTAGACATAATTTTCAGCACACATCGCAGCACGTCGTTTAAAATAATGGTAACACAATTACTTAATAACTAGGTATTACACAACTATTACTATTAGTAATCTACACTTTATCCCTCATGCGGAACCGGCGACACACACCATGCATGTCCATCGTTTAAAATAATAATCTATTATTATTCCGTTGTATTTTTATTTTTTTATTGGAAAAGTCGTAGTACACAAGTGGTTCAGTTATCTATACTGAACCCTTTCTTACCCTTTCCTTTTTTTGTGAACTTATAAATTGTCCCACTGCTGGGCAAAGGTCTCCCCCCTCCTCTTCCATCCATCCCTGTCCTGAGCCTCTTCCAGCCACCCCGCCCTGTATCTAACGATATCGTCTCTCCACATACGCCGAGGTCTGCCCTTTCATTTACCTTCTGTATAATAACTTTTCTCCCCCGTTAAAGAATGTCCCTAGTAAATCTCGCCGCATGGTGTCACCGTCTTACTTATTCGGAATGCCATGCGCTTGAGATATTTAATAAAGCCGGGACACGTCGATGCGGGCGATGGCATGCTCGTGACGATAGTATGTGCGCTAGTCGCATATACCAGTGGCTTGGGGACTACGCAGGGAAGATACCAATGAGAGACTTAGGCAGTGATCTCACCGCAGGCGATGAGCGAGTAAAGCCAATGATACACTAGGGGACAAATGTCCTACGACATGTATCGGCGACATGTCAAGCGAAGCCGGCCGATTTCGCCTGACATATCTGGCGACATCGCGCGACTTATGTCCGTAGCGACGTCAGTTGCCAGACATGTCGCGCGAAGTCCGGCAACGTCGCGCTACTTCACCCGACGTCCCTGGCGACACGTGTCGCAGGACATTTGTCCCCTAATGTATCCTTGGCTTAAAGCTATCAACTATTAAGGTCCGAGCACATTATGCCGAGCCGCAGCGTGTCGGGGCGGAGCACAATAATCCGCTCAAATCGCTTTAATACAATTTGTATGAACTATCGCACACTTTGTCCGGGCCGCTGCGGCTCGCATTATTGCGAGGCGGATTTGCGTCCGTGCGATGCGGCCCGCCCCGCCCCGCTGCGCCCCGACACAGTGTGCTATAGCAAGCGGATTGGAGTGCACGCGCGCCCGGTTTCATGTTACGATATCTGTCAGTACACTGGACTCAAAACCCGTCAATGCGCTGCGACCCGGCGCGGCACTAATGTGCTAAGTACAGTGCTATCAACTTAAGCTGAGAATTGCATTTGTGTGAGTGATCGCCAAAAGTACAGTTAGTAAAACACATACAAATAGTATAGTGGCCTCGACAGAGGCTACATATTTGTGCCGTTTGGGGTAGAGACGCTGGGTCCCTGGGGGCCGGGAGCGATGGAGATTTTGAAAGATCTGTCGGCGCGGCTCGTGGAGTCCACGCGTGACCAAAGTGCTGGCCTGTATTTCGCCCAAAGGATCAGCCTAGCGATCCAGAGGGGAAATGCCGCCAGCATTTTGGGCACGTTGCCGGACAACGGCGATCGGTTGAACTATCTGTAATGCTAAGCCATTCAGATAGTTCAACCGACCTATTGTATATATAGTTTTTAGTTTAGTTTATATTTTCTAGGTTAATATTATAATAGTTATTTTTATTTTTTTATTGTTTTCGAAATAAATGAATTTTCTTACTTAAGCAGATAAAGTATCTACCTAAAAAATAAAATTAATGTTTTATTAAAAGGAAGTCCACAAAACACAATGTTACCAACTGTCCAATTCTCGACCTCATAATGACTGAATCTTATAACTCTTCTACTCCGCTCATTGCATCTTTCTTTGTTTTTTAATTGCATGGTCACAAACATTTTTCCACTCTTGTGCAGTGATCGCGTCAACTTTTTCATATGTTAATTTCATTATAGTGTCCATATTCATTGACACGTTTCTTTTGGCTACGTATCCTTTTACCATTGACCATATATTTTCAATGGGATTGAAATCAGGGTGGTAGACGTAGAACGCTGTGACCATGTTCTTCGAACAAATTATAAATTTTATATTCAACAAATCTTGCTTTGTTTTATAGAATCAACTGATAAAGTACAGTAGGAGCCATTTCACTAATATTTCGAACACAATCACATAAAATTATACGTCTATCTGCTACCAGTACCAGAGGTGAAGTGAAGTATGCGGGCGGCAGGGAAGCGGACGCGCCGCGCCTGAGGCCGCTTGCTATAAACTAGTATAAACTGGTTTAAACCATGCGCGGGACGCGCCGCGCCACGAGCCGATTGCCAATCTACACTATCGGTGTGCACTCACACAAATGCAATTCTCAGCTTAAGTTGATAGCACTGTAAGCATTTTCGACACGCGTTTTTCGCAATTATGCGAACTACAACTTAGCGAAATTGAATCACGGTATAAATAAGCATTTAAAAAATAGTATTTATAAACAATATGTTATGTACATATTCATGGTTTCAAAAAAATTATTATATTAGAAGATATTATTTTTTTTAAGATTGGCGGCGCTAGTTGGCTCATGACAGCCCCTTAAGGTTGACATTTTCTCAAAAAGTAAGTTTAGAGCAGCTACAGTTCATTCCACAGGTTCTCTTGAAAATGGCGGGAAACGACGGTTGCGAAATTATTTGAAAATTTTCCTTTTAATGTCTACAGGGACTATTTTGTGTTTAATATCACGTTAAATTAATCAGAAAATGTTCGCGAATGACAGTACGGTGAAGTTATTGGATTATTTATGCAAGATCTGAAGTTTCAAGCTTTTATCAAGAGTTCCCGCTACAAGCTCGGGAGTGAACGAACGTGACTGTCGAGCTGCTTCGTCCAGAGTGACGACGCTACGGCGTCTCCTCTGGATGAAGACATGAAGACGCGGCTACCCAGGGTGAAGACGCTACTGCGACTCCCCTTGGATATATTGAACTATTGAATATATTGAATTTTCTGTAACATGACATTGGCAAATGACGAACTGTCGAGTCCATTAATAAAATAAAATAAAAGCAGCTGTAGTTCATTCAATAAACGACGCCGCATGTACAAGCTAGTACTAATCCTATTCTTACACGCCCCCGCATATTCAGGGTCTAGAAACGAATAAGGCTCTATCGCGAATAAAATTGACATGTCCGCAGCAGAACGCGATGCTAAGAGGGCGATAATTGAGGCAGAGATTAAGTAGAGTTGTAGAGACTTGGCAGTAGGTAGAGTATGGGCGAGCCTCACAGAGTATCAAGGATCCAAAAAAATGTTCTTATAAACTTCGAAACGTGGCTTTGATTTTCGTTAACGCTAGTATTTATTTATTTTAGTAATGGACTCGACAGTTCGTCATTTGCCAATGTCATGTTACAGAAAGTTCAAAATATAGCTGGGTAGCCGCGTCTTCATCCACAGGAGTCGCCGTAGCGTCATCACTCTGGACGAAGCAGCTCGACAGTCACGTTCACTCTCGAGCTTGTAGCGGGACTCTTGATAAAAGCTTGAAACTTCAGATCTTGCTCAAATTATCCAATAAATTCACCATACTGTCATTCGCGAACATTTTCTGATTAACTTAATGTGATATTAAACACAAAACAACCACTGTAGACATTAAACTGAAAATTATCAAATAATTTCGCAACCGTCATTTCCCGCCATTTTCAATGACGCTACGGCGACTGCCCTGGATGAAGAGAAGACGATATGATATTTTGAATATTCTGTAACATGACATTGGTAAAAGACGGACTGTCGAGTCCATTAATAAAATAAAATAATGAGTGGTAAAGACATTAAAATGATATTGCCACATTTCAATGGAGCTTTGCCCCACCTTCAAAACTAAGTGACAATTGAAGCTGTACCTATCATTTTTGGGGACTTATTACAGGTTTCATATTACATAATCATAATCAGTAGGAGTTGCGAGAGTAGTAGAAAATGATAACAAAGACAATGAATAATTCACTTCGATTTCTTACTATTTTCTGAATTCTTAATTAAGCTGTTCGACTCGCATGATGTACAAAACTTTATTTTAAACCAATAATTTTAATAAAGTCCGTTCTCTATTTTTTTACAAAATTCGTTATCTTGTTCATCATACCTACGGTTGATGGTGGGACAGAATCTGGCAAATGTCAAAGTCAAAATGTTTTATTGCGATCATGTGGTTAATTCTAGGTGTTACATAAAAGGCCAGTGCTCAACATGAACCCTGTCAGGGCAATGCAACATAATTTAAACTTATATGCTAAACAAAAACTATTCTAAAGTCAGCATGCAAATCCTAGTACCTATTTATGTCACAAAATATAATTGTAAACTATATTAAAACTGTAAATAAGCACTGTCATTGTCAACAACAATGTCATTTGTCATGCAACAGTGGAGCCTGCGATGTAATGTAATATGGCGTAATATAGATAGGTAGGTACTCTACCACATAGGGCGTTCTATTGCTACAACTACTCTTTGCGAGTGAAGCGAGGTCACAGGATAAGGATACTTGGCACGTCCGCTGTTAGCGCTGGTTTACATGTTGGCAGAACTTTATGAAATGACATGGAATAGGTATGTTTGCTATTTTTTTTCTATCGAGCGAAGTTTGTCCAATCGTGTGTCGGTATTCATCAGTCTCTAAATAGACACCCCAAGATTGCTATATATTTTTTTCAGACGTTTAATTTTAGTAGTTAGTGCCGTAGCCTTCGTAGAAAAACTGAAAATACGCGCTTACGAAAATAATAATAATAAATATTAATTAATAGAGACGGGTCCCGCTAGGTGCATCACATATCTCTTCAAATCAAAGTTATCTAAGGGGCCTCTACGCGTTGGACCTATGTCTCCGTGCAAGCCTTTCAAAGGACCGGGTTTTCTTAAACCCGTGAAACCTAGAGAGATAAATAATAATAATAAATCAATTTATTGCCACATAAAATTTTACATAAGTAACAGTAATTTAAACAGTACATGCCCGACCAAGCAGAGCTGGAGCGTCTTGTTCCGACTAGCGGCCGGTTATTAACCATTACGAGTGGCAATGGGCGAGGGACTCAGTATCTGCTGGCGAAGCCTTAATGCCTACTGTCTGAAGATGTATCCATGTAAGCCTGCGCTAACATTCAACAGGCTGGCTCCGACGTTAAGGGTAGATTGTAAATTAGAAATTCATAGCACGACCTCTTTTGGACAATTCACTTATTGAAAACGGCTTCTGTTATTACCCGACTGTGCAAGGAGGGTTATGTTTTTCGAGTGTATGTATGTCTAATTCGTTGTCCCGCCCCGCAGCCTAACCGGCTTGATGGATTGTAACATATGAGGTGTCGTTAGATTCGTCTTGATTGTAGAAGTGACATAGTATTTTAAAAAATTCAATGGGCGGTTTTGGATCCTTTTGAAATTGTCGCGGCCAAAACCATTGATCTCCTATAAACAACTAGATACACAGTCTGCCTTCTAAAAATGTCCGAGCGCAAAGAAGGTCCAAACGGTTGAATGGATCATTGCTTTATTGGACATTATTTGGACGTTAACAATGGACCCTTATTGGGACGTTTTTTAAATTGTTTTAAAAACCTTCGTGTATCTAGTTGTTTATAGGAGATCAATGCCAAAAACCAATATTTTCAAATATCACTTTTTAAACTTTCACGGTTTGTATACATATTAATAGATAGAACGGGAATTATCGTGTTAAACATTTATTATTGATGTTTCGATATTTCGACAGCATTGCAGCCATCATGTTTCGTGTCACCATTCTGACGTTCAACACTCACCGACTTCAGTCTACTCGTGACCATGATGGCTGCAATGGTGTCGAAATATCGAGACATCAATAATAAATGTTTAACACGGTAATTCCCGTTCTATCTAATCAATATTTTCAACTTGATCCGTCCACGCGTTTCTGAGATATACCTAGACTAATACAGTCTTGACAGACAAACGGACAGATGGACAACAAAGTGATCCTATAATGCAGCGTTTCTTAACCTTTTTCAGTTCGCGGACCCCTAGAAAATCAAGCACAATTTCAAGGACCCCCTTAATATAAAACACAGGAATAAATTTAGGAGAAATTATTTTAGTACTGAAAGAATTTATAAAAATTAATAATACTGTATTAACGTGAAGGTTGGTGCTGTTTTTTGCAACTAAATTAGTAATATTCGGGTTGATGTTTTTACTTAGTTGTAAGTTGTAATCTCAAATCGGATTTCAATTGTAATGTGTTTCTGTATTTGTTTTTGATGTATACAAGAGCAAAGAATGCCTTTTCACAGAGGTAGGTGGATGAGAAAAGCAGTAAATGTTTCAGTGCTTCTTCTGATATTTCTTAATTGAAATGTTCATAAATAAGAACCCCACACACATACTCGCGGACCCCCAGGGGTCCGCGGACCATAGGTTAAGAAACGCTGCTATAAGGGTTCTTTTTTCCTGTTGAGGTACGGAACCCAAAAAATAAAACAGAGAATTAAATAAAGAATTTTTATTTCAGTACTTTATTTTATGTACATCTAGAAAACTATTAAACATACAATAGCCTTAATATACTGGGTGACTTAAATTCGTGTAAAAACAGATTATACAGGACGTAGCTATAGTAAAGAGTGTTCTAATACTTTCCGAATACAAAATAAAATTTCTCACAAAACTTTTTTTGCGATCGATTTAAAATGTATGAAAATTCCAAAAAAAAAATATAATAATCGAAAAGTTGTAGAACAACCTTATCGTTAACCTAAATGATATTGAAGACATTCACAGACCACTTACTCCATAGACCTGTAACAGGAGGGCGCCCGTGTCTGCCCGCACATGAGCGCAACATTGCCTCGCGACACGTGGCACCTAGAGATATTATCGACATGGACGCATCTCTTTAATACGGCTGTCTCTATGCGCTCATCGTTGACAGAATGTTTCGCTTGCAAATGACAATGCCAGATTCTGCCCCACCATCAACCGCATAGCAACAAGATAACGAATAAATGTAAAAATAACTCCGTTTTTTTATTAAAATTATTGGTTTAAAATAAAGTTTTGTACAACATGCGAGTCGAAAAAACAGCTTAATTAAGAATTCAGAAAATAGTAAGAAATCGAAGCGAATTATTCATTGTCTTTGTTATCATTTTCTACTACTCTCGCAACTCCTACTGATTGTGATTATGCAATATGAAACCTGTAATAAGTCCCCAACAAAATGATATCAATGATCACGTAGGTGACCAAAGCTCCATTGAAATGTGGCAATGTCATTTGTACCGATTTCATGTCTACTGGGTAAAGTGGTCTGTGAACAGACCCCTTTCGGCTTACTAGACCATATTCGCTACATCCAGTATAATCATTATACACGAATTTAAGTGCACCTAATTTAACATTTTAATACATTTCGAATATCACACTTATTTTCGAGCGAATTAGGTAACTTATATGGAGGCGAATCACACAGAATATCCCTCCGATAGTCATACAGCCTTGAATTCATTCGACAAATTGAAATTGTTGTACGGTGGAACACAGAGAAAGGTGTACAGGAGAGTTTTTAAGGTTGAGATTATCTCAAAAACTACTCGACCTATCGCAAAAATTCTTTCACTGTTTGATAGATAAAAGTTAAAACTGTAAAAGAATTATTATTAAATTCGGTCCAGTAGTTTTTGAGAAAATCTTAACCTTATTGAGGCCGCCTGGATACTTATCTCTGTCTTCGACCGATTTCATGTCTATGGAGTAAGTGGTCTGTGATGTATGGAGATTTTCTAGGAATCTATCTAACCCTGGAACGCAAACTCGTAGCCCTCGCCGAAGCTGTGAGGACCATTATTCTGATTCTCAACTTCGTTTTCTCGGTACTGGAACAAAATAGTTATTCAATACTAGCTGTACCCCGCAACTTCGTTTGCGTAGAGGAGGATGGAGGAGATCAGGAGGCAGATCTTCCTCTCTGGATCCTTGTTTCCACATCACATACCGCCATGGCTTATAGCCTATGAGCTGTCCGGATATTTCAGCTATCTGCTAGTGAAACTCCCATCAAAATCCCTTCAGTAGTTATGGCGTGATACTTGCACAAAGTCACAGACAAACAGATCCTAAAACACATTACAATTATTCTTTTCAAAAAATATCCAATTTACAGACACAACTTTTTTACAGTCTTATTATATGTATATGTATAGATAGATTTAATAATAAGTTAATTGCAATGAACTCCTAGACTGTTAACGATCCTGGCATACAACAGCACACATAGCGATCCTGGCATGTAATAGCACACATAGCGATCCGGGCATACAATGACACACATAGCGATCCTGGCATACAATAGCACACATAGCGATCCTGGCATATAATAGCACACATAGCGATCCTGGCATATAATAGCACACATACCCTGGCATACTATAGCACACATAGCGATCCTGGCATACAACAGCACACATAGCGATCCTGGCATACAATAGCACACATAGCGATCCTGGCATACAATAGCACACATAGCGATCCTGACATACAACAGCACACATATCCTGGCATACAATAGCACACATAGCGATCCTGGCATACAACAGCACACATATCCTGGCATACAATAGCACACATAGCGATCCTGGCATACAACAGCACACATATCCTGGCATACAATAGCACACATAGCGATCCTGGCATACAACAGCACACATATCCTGGCATACAATAGCACACATAGCGATCCTGGCATACAATAGCACACATATCCTGGCATAATATAGCGCTCCAGTCCACTTCTATATCTGTTATACAATACCATAGACAATATTTAAACTGCTCTCACCTGTCCGTCGTCCTCCCGCCCCTCGGGCCTCCAGTTCTGGACGAAGAACTGGCCGCCGGCGGGGCGGCCGTCGCGAGAGCCCTCGTTACCCTGTTAACAAGATATGTTTTATTATATCCGAAGTCAAATGACATTGCCACATTTCAATGGAGCTTTGCCCCACCTACACCATACACCTACGAGACCATTGAATCTGTACCTATCATTTTGTTGGGGACTTATTACAGGTTTTACGTAGCATAATCACAATCAGTAGGAGTTGCGAGAGTAGTAGAAAATGATAACAAATCATTTTTATTAAAAAAGCTATTTACAAAATGTTTATTAGGATGAATACTATTTTTCAATATACAATATATGGTATAATTGCGACAAGCTAAGTTGTAGTTCACAAATGTGCCAAAAACGGCCGTTTTTCGCAATTATGCGAACTACAACTTACCGACATTGAATCACGTTATAAACAAGCATTTAAAAAATAGTATTTATCGTAATAAACATTTTGTAAATAGCTTTTTATAATAAAAATGATTATTTTGGAAGATATTATTTTTTTAAGATTGGCGGCGCTAGTTGGCTCATGGAAGGGTCTTTTAAATAATAGGTATGAGGAAATAGTGACGTAGTGTGGCTGTGTTGTGTACTTCTACCCCAATATCTCTTCTCCTACCTATATCTTCGTCTATCCTCCACATCATCTCACCTGGCCCTGCCCCTGTTGCGCCTGCCCCTGCTGCCAGCTGTTGGCCTGCGGTCTCTGCAGGTTGTGCTGCTGTTGAAGCTCGTACTGCCTCCGCTGCTGCTCGTACGCCTGTTGGTAGTGCTGGTTGGTGCTCGGCGGCGCGACCGGCTCCGGGCTCTTGGGGAGGTGACTGCCTTCTAGGATCTGGGGGAAGAATAACTCTAACTAATTATAAGTATTTATTTATAAACTCACGCCTGATTCCCTTAGTGGTAGGCAGAGACAATGGACTTCCATCTGCTGCGATCCTGGCACACCCTTGCCTCCTCCACATTCATCAATCTCTTCATGCACGCTTGGCGGTTTGTAGTAGGCCGTACTTGACATTTTCAAGACATCGCCAATATGGTCGACGTACTACGCTCTCCTCTGTATTGGTAAGTTCTCTAATTAATACAAAAATATTCCATAAAGTTCATCCATTAGTATTATTTATTTGTAGTAGTTTATTGGGGTCAGAACCCACTGGTCTCCTGAAATTCGCACCCTGTGCCCACTCGTCCCCTAAAATATTTGAGGTTTCCTCTCGTCCCCTGAACTGTTATTTTTTTAATAATTTATATTTCCTCGCGCTCTACTATTTTAGAGATTTCTTTTCGGCCCCTGTGGTTGTGGTACAGTCGCGTCATTCATCGAACAGCCATTCGTGTTGGGGCACGCTTTTGTTATTACAATTCCTGGTAAAATTAGAAATGCTGTTTGTTGCCGAACATGAATTTAGTCATTTTAATTTATCAACGATACAATATAATTTTCATAATACAATTTTTTTATTTAATTTCGTTAAAGTTTTGTTTACAAATGTACTGTGTCAGCGCTATTTATGTAAAAATATGGCTGGTTGTCTATCAGGGAACCAAAAAGTACCTGAGCAGGTGCCGAAGACTGAGCAGGGGACGAGTAGGTACCTTAAAAATAAATTAATATTGCCTCGTCTCCTGCCGGAGGACCAATGGGCGCCTATATAGGGGCCGAATCTACAACTTTTAATCCGGGGGACGAATATTAGGGGACCAATGGGTTATGACCCGTTTATTGTATATATTTTATGTAAGTTTATTATAACTATTGGTATACAATGTAGGTATGTATCATAGCCTGTAATACGTATCTTAGGTATTGCTTATGTATTTAGTAGTTATAATTTATTTATTCACGTACTTACATCTTTTATTTGTACACCACGACGACTACCACTTTTTAACACTGCTCTCTCTTTCTCGGGTTTGCTGGTAGAAATCTATTTTGAGATAAGCTCACCCTTTGCGGTCGCAAGCCGTCGGGTTCGATAATCAATGACCTCGCCAATATGAACCTAGCAATAGGGCTCACCTGGAAGCCGTCCTTGCCTGCGCGGTACTTCAGCTTGACCAGCTGGCCGTTGGGGTCTTTGTACTGGTACGCGCCCACTCGGGAGCCGTCGGGTTCAATGACCTCGCCGGCCGCCAGACCGTTGTCGGAGGCGTATTCGAAGCGGAAAGCGCCCTCTGGGGGTGAAAAATGGTTCAATACATTTACAAGATAGTTATCCTTCCATGAGCCAACTAGCGCCGCCAATCTTAAAAAAATAATATCTTCCAATATAATCAATTTTATTAAAAAAGCTATTTACGAAATGTTTATTACGATAAATACTATATTTTAAATGCTTATTTATAACGTGATTCAATGTCGGTAAGTTGTAGTTCGCATAATTGCGAAAAACTGCCGTTTTTGGCACATTTGTGAAATACAACTTAGCTTGTAGCAATTATGCCATGTATTGTATATTGAAAAATAGTATTCATACTAATAAACATTTTGTAAATAGCTTTTTTAATAAAATGGATTAAATTGGAAGATATTATTTTTTCAAGATTGGCGGCGCTAGTTGGCTCATGGAAGGCCCTTAACTATAGAGGTTGGCTTTGAATTCATTCGACTTTAAATGGATGGTTAGGCTTGTGACATACATTAATTCTGCACAGCGTTTGGAAATATAGAAAAATATTTACAATAAATTCAACTATCAATCTTATCTTATCTTATGGAGTTTTCACATTTTTGGGGTATTTTTGCGATTTGTGACGTATTTAGTTCATTTTTAGAGAGATATTTTTAGAAATTTTTAGATGTGCCCTAGGACTGCACTACGGAATGTCGATGTTCAAAATACCGATGAACGGTATACCGAAAGTACATGAGTTCGAATTACGTGAGTTCGAAAGTACGTAATACCGAATGTCTGAATATTGAATGTTCGCTATCGCGATGTACGGAATATCGAAAGAATTCTAAGGCTTCTGTATGCGAATGACCACATCAGTATCTAATGTACGGTGGAACACAGAGAAAGGTGTACAGGAGAGTTTTTAAGGTTGAGATTTTCTCAAAAGCTACTTTTTGCAAAAAATTATTTCACTGTTTGATAGATAAAAGTAAAAACTATGTGTACCGAAGCCCAAATTAAGTGTCTTATTTTGTAAACATAAATTACCCTACCCTACTAACATTTTAAGCTGTTCTGTGATTATTGCATAGTTATTTTCACATTATTAGATCGGATCACTTTATTTTCACAATGATGAACAGGTTCGATCAATCAGTTCCTTCAGTGTTACATCACAACAGGTAATTAGACGATCATATTTGTTTACAAAATAAGACACTTGATCTGGGCTGCGGTATACCTGTAAAAGAATAATTAAATTCGGTCCAGTAGTTTTTGAGAAAATCTCAACCTTATTGAGGCCCCTGTATACTTATCTCAATCTTCGACTGTACGATATACGCAAAATTTTGGACACTTTAGCGTCGCGCCCGTGCTAGGCTCTTAGGTGACTCAAGTGTTTGACATTGACTTACCTGAAGTGAGAGCCTGTTTGTGGTGCAATATGGAGGCTTGTTGCTCCTTAGTGGGCTGGTAGGGGGAGCGCCAGGGCTCCACCCTGGTCAGCATGGGCGACGCCGCGGGCTGAATGTAGTTGTTGGGCTCTGGGAACAAATAGATTCGATATCATCAGATATATGATACGGTGGACCGCATGTTAAAGACTCCAGGCGTGTCATGGTGTCCTGGTACTTGTAATGTGACCTAAGCCCGTATTCTGATAGTCTGAGCTCAAACCCGCTCTCAAGAGCGAATTCAGCATACACTCTCAAGACGTGATCACCATCAAGTATGACATTTATTAATAAATCAATCTTGAGGGCGTATCACGTGATGTCTTTCTCAAGTCGCGGTTCGCCTGCAAACAGCAAATACGTTCTCAAGTGTGAGTTTGACAGTTGTCTTGAGAACTAAGTTTTGTTTATTAATACGGCGTTACTCACGTGATACCCGATTCCTAAACGCGCACCTAAGTTACGTTTATTAATAGGAATTGAGGCCGTTCTCAAGATTGATTTTTGAGCTGAGAGTGATATATTAATACGGTCCTTAAAGAGCTGGGGCTTCTGACCGAGTGGGAACAGCAGTGTTGAAGGACACTAAACCGTATTGTCGTGAGACTTCGGGGTAGACATAGCCTCTTAGTACTTAGAATGCCACTTCATAATCATCATCAGCCCGTATCAGTCCACTGCTGGACGCAGACCTCTCCCAAGGCGTCCCTCCCCCCACTCGCCGCACAGACACACGCGGGGCCGCATGCTAATGAGACTCCAGGCGGCTCATAGTGCCCTGGTACTTGTGATGCGACTTAAAGAGCTAGGGCTTCTGACCGAGTGGAGACAGCGGGTGTTGGAGCATACTGGACCGTGTCATGACACTCCGGGGTAGCCATGGTCTTCTGGTACTTTTAAGGCAAGTCAGTTAACTGCTGGACGCAGGTCTCTACCAAGATTCACAGAAACATTTCTAAAAAGTAGTGCCCTTTTCATACTAAAGGCTGTTATTCATAAACGTGGTTTAAAGTTACGCGACCGTTTAGCCACCCTGTCCCTTTCTATCTTAAACCTTCTTTAACGAAGTGTGAAAGGGATAGCGACACGATTTAAAGTAAGTAATCGAGGTTTAACTATGTTTATGAATAAGAACACTAGTGTAGGGAGGCAGCATGTTTAGAACTGTCAGAGGGTTCTCTTGAAAATGGCGGGAAACGACGGTTGCGATATTATTTGATAATTTTCCTTTTAATGTCTACAGGGACTATTTTGTGTTTAATATCACGTTAAATTAATCAGAAAATATTCGCGAGTGACAGTATGGTGACTTTGTTAGATAATTTGAGCAAGATCTGGGGTTTCAAGCTTTTATCAAGAGTTCCCGCTACAAGCTCGGGAGTGAACGTGACTGTCGAGCTGCTTCGTCACGCTACGGCGACTCCTCTGGAGGAAGATAGAAGACTATTATATATTGAATTTTCTGTAACATGACATTGGCAAATGACGAACTGTCGAGTCCATTAATAAAAAAAATAAAAAAAACTGTCAGAATTAGCTATAATTAATAATTAAAAAAACAGAAACCAGAATTACTTTACCGCCCCACAATAAATACGACCCTGTATAAAAATTGCGTGCAACTCTTTCACATTTCATCTGAAAAACTAGATTTAAATATAAATTAGGCATGAATATGTACAAACTTTCATTCAATTAGCATAATGCAGTTGACGGAAACAGTAGTATTAATTTATGTTACTATTTCCTAGGAAGTAGCAAAGAAAAATACCTAAGTAAAGCGGCGGGCAGTCGACGTGCTTCCATCTGCTGCGATCCTGGTACTTCTACATTCAAAACTCTCTTCATGCACGCTCGTCGCTTGTAGTAGATCGCATTTAGCCCATTTTGCCCGACTGACTAATAAGGAGGATAATGTTTTAGAACAGGACTAGCGTGGTGAATCATAGCCACAAAAAATATGCTCCAACACCTGCTGTCTCCACTCGGTCAGAAGCCCCAGCTCTGTAAGTCACATCACAAGTACCAGGACACTATGAGCCGCCTGGAGTCCCATTAGCATGCGGTCCCGCGTGTGGCTGTGGGGCGAGTGGGGGGAGTGGCGCCTTAGCTATCCTCTAAATAAGCGCCCTACTTACCTCTCCATGGTTCCCTGACAGGCGCGGGGGCGGCAGGTCGCCACGGCTCCGCAATGCTGCCCTGTGGCGTGACGTCATCCCGCACCGCCGGGGTGAACAACCCCTTCTGGTACGCATCTATCTGTAACGGGAAACTCTTCGGTTTTATGCTGCCCTGGTACTTGAAAGTCGTAGCGAGAGCTTAGGAAAGGAAGTATTTGAAGTATTGTCATTCTCATGCAGTTATAGGACAGACCGGATCTATAGTGTTAGCCTTAGTTTATACCTAACTTCCAGGCTTAACTTTAAATCACGTTTACGGGTAAGCGTGCTATTGAAACCCGCTCCGGGAAAAGTATACCAGGGCTCGATCTAAAGGTGCTCCCTCACCGGGAGCATTCGCGTGTAATGTAACGTTACAGATTCGAGCATTACATCAGTGAGGGAGAAAAACAGCGTCAGTCAGGGAGGTAGTGTTGTAATGTAATGCTCAAAGTCGAATCTGCAACGTCACATTACACGCGAATGCTCCCGGTGAGGGAGCACCTTAAGATACAAGGATTAGGATTACTTAATTTAGATCACTATGGTTAGGATTTTCTCAATTCTTAATCGAAAAATTACGATTAATCATTTACGAATATCGAATTCGTGATTCGTAATTCATTATCGAAGATATCATTCTCGAATAATTCATTCATCATTTACGAATCGTACGATACGAAAAATTACGAGTAATCGACAAAATAAAAAATAAATTAATTTTACATTTTCAAAATAAAAAAAATGTTTCTAAAATCGTCAAGTAGTTCTTGCATAAATCACAACTTTAATAAGGGTCTATCATTGATCCTAAATACTTTTTTTTCTCTGTGTTAGGGCCTGCGCACAACGTCACGGCGCGGCGCCGTGCCGTCGCATGTCGCGGCGTCTACCGGCACCATCTACCGGTTCACGATGTCCGCCGGCGCCGATCACAGGCGGACAACATTCGTGCCGGCGGACGGCGCCGTTCTGTTGTACGCTAGCCCTTACACGGGCTGACGTACAACATCACGGCGCGGCGTCCGCCGGCGCACGGCGGGCGCCGTGTACCGCGTCTGTGGACGGCGCCGTCCGCCGGTGACTTGCGCCGTCCGACAACGTGCACCGGTGGCCGTTGCCGATAGACGCCGTGACACGCCGCGCCATGCGACGGCACGGCGCCGCGCCGTGCCGTTGTACGCTAGCCCTTACACCGTAGTTATGTCGGAGTCAACTGGTTGACGTAGACGTTTGATTGAAATTTCTGTATTCCTTAATTGACCAGTTTAGTTTAAATCAGTTCGCTGAGTGTCACTGTGTCAGTATCACGTTCGTTTAGCTATATTGTTGAACGTTCGGTTCAGCCACAGCTAGTTGACATAGACGTTAACTTTTAATTGACGTTCAATTAAAAGGCTAGCCGTTCAATCAAATGTCTATCTTAATCAGTTGGCTGCGACACCTACATTACAGAAATAAATTCGTTGACTGTTCTATAATTACTTAGTTTCGTAGTTCTATAATATACACCCTAGATCCGGCCTCAGAGGAAGATTGACAGAGATAATGACAGACATACTGATCGTTGGATCTTACTCTATTTGGGATGCGAGCCATAGTATTCCAGGGTCGATGCATCGGGCGGAACAGGCCTGGCGCCACCTGCCACAGAGCCCGGGTCACTCCTCACTTATATGATCGCCTGGTACTCGCAAATACCAGAAGTACCAGGGAATGAGGAATTATTTATAGCACTATTTCATGTTACAATATTCTATTATACTTGATACTTACTTAGGTATATAAAAAGTCTAGCAATGTTATCACCGTCAACCACAGACCACTTCCCCCATAGACCTGTAACAGGAGGGCGCCCGTGTCTGCCCGCACATGAGCGCAACATTACTTCGCGACACGTGGCACCTAGAGATATTATCGACATGGATGCAGTGGCGTAGCTAGGTGACCAGGGGCCCGAGGGCAAAAAAAACTTGGGGCCCCAAACAACCAATTCAAAATTCAAATATATTTATTGCAAATAAGAAACTTATAGAACATTTTCGCTCTTCAATTTTAGGGTTCCGTACCTCAAGCAAGAGGAAAAGGAACCCTTATAGGATCACTTTGTTGTCCGTCTGTCTGTCTGTCAAGAACTTTTTCTCAGAAACGCGTGGACAGATCAAGTTGAAAATTATACCAAATACTTATATTAGGTCTGTGATCTCATGCAACCGTGACCCGAGTTGCCATGCTTAATGCTGTGTTGCCATTATGTTCTGAGTTGGGAAAAAGTTTCGCGAGGTAAGTTCGATTCGAGGTTGACTTGACTGGCCAGGGGCCCCCTGAGCTTGGGGGCCCCGGGGCACTGCCCCGCCTAGCCCTCCGATAGCTACGCCCCTGCATGGACGCATCTCCTTAATACGGCACCCCTGTCCCCCGCTTCGTCAATTTTTCGCGTGCAAATTTCTACCGATTTCATATCTATTGGGTAAGTGGTCTGTGGGTTCCATGCATCACTACATATGATTACATTACCTATTCTGACCGAATTACCTCACACTAATATGCCCAATTATATCGGTTACACTTGCCACGGTTCGTTAGTTGTGTATGTTATGCATTTCCTAAGGTTTTAGCACACATACCTCATACATTCCTTCCGTCATAAGCTATCATCAGCCCGTGTCAGTCCACTGCTGGACGCAGGCCTCTCCCAAGGCACCCCTCCCCCCACTCGCCCCACAGACACACGCGGGGCCGCATGCTAATGAGACTCCAGGCGGCTCATAGTGGCCTGGTACTTGTGATGTGACTTAAAGAGCTGGGGCTTCTGACCGAGTGGACACAGCAGGTGTTGGAGCATACTGGACCGTATTTTCAAGGCACAGCTGGTTAGCCATGGTCTTCTGGTACTTATATTGCAACTTCGTCATCATCAGCCCGTATCGGTCCACTGCTGGACGCAGGCCTCTCCCAATGCGCCACTCCCCCCACAGACACACGCGGGACCGCATGCTAATGAGACTCCAGGCGGGTCATAGTGTCCTGGTACTTGTAATGCGACTTAAAGAGCTGGGGCTTCTGACCGAGTGGACACAGCGGGTGTTTTCATGACCGTCCGGGTTAGCCATGGTCTCCTGATACTTGTAATTGCAATTCTTCATCATCAGCCTATATCAGTCCACTGGTACTTGTAATGTGACTTAAAGAGCTGAGGTTTAACACGATTAAGCCTACCAGCCTTGCGTACGTCATCCCTCCATCTGGCTTAGGAGCTTCCTGCACTACGTTTACCCGTTCGTGGCCTCCATTCGAGAACTCGTCTACCCCATCGGTTATCGGTTCTACGACAGATGTGACCAGCCCACTGACACTTCAGTTTACTGATTCTATGAGCAACGTCAAGCCGTGGGCAGAACTTGAACCTGCGACCTTATCATTCCGTGACATGATAAGGTAGCAGGTTCAAGTCCTTTTTTTTGTCCCATTTAATACGTTTACGGGGAGCGTGTTGCTTATGTCGGGATCGCCGCCCTGAAGGGGCGGAATACCGACTAAACTTCCTGGGATGTTCCACCTCGTGCCATTCTTGCCGAGCCACGGGAAACTGTGATACAACCGCGACCCGACTGGCGCTCGAGCACTCCCCATTGTGGGCTGTAATAGCCCACAATCCATCATCCAAGGTTCAAGCCTATGATGTAGGGGATTGACATAGTCACTATGTGCACAAATATCCCTAAATCAACATAGAAAAAAATGTACTCACATTTTGTCTAAACGTCTGCGGTGCGTAGAACTCTTGGGCACGCGTAGTCGCAGCCAGAATGGCGCACCAGAAACATATTAGCTGGAATAGGCAAAATAGACGATGTGAAAGAGCTCGCGGCGCCGGCGCAGTGGTTTCGTCACTAGGGCCCGTATTAAGGGCCTTCCATGAGCCAACTAGCGCCGCCAATCTTGAAAAAATAATATCTTCCAATTTTATTAAAAAAGCTATTTACAAAATGTTTATTAGGATGAATACTATTTTTCAATATACAATACATGGCATAATTGCGACAAGCTAAGTTGTAGTTCACAAATGTGCCAAAAACGGCCGTTTTTCGCAATTATGCGAACTACAACTTACCGAAATTGAATCACGTTATAAATAAGCATTTAAAAAATAGTATTTATTTATCGTAATAAACATTTTGTACATAGCATTTTTAATAAAATTGATTAAATTAGATAATATTATTTTTTTAATATTGGCGGCGCTAGTTGGCCCATGGAAGGCTCTTAAAAATGAAAGAAACTGAGGTCACCAACCTTTTTTCGAAAAATATTTTTTTACACAAATTCGGAATCACCGTCATTTTTCCAGAAATAATTTCAAAACAACACCTACCCTCATATTTAGTCACTGTTTCCACAATTCACAACACCTTTCACTGCGGCTCGTGCGATACAATGTGCGCTAGTTGTGAAATTAACAGGCATATATAGACGTTTTGCAAGTAATGCGATGGACCGAATAATAACAGGTTGACGACCGCTGGCCGCGCAGGGCAGAGGCGCTCGGGCCTTCGACTATTTAGGGTGGAGACGGCAAAAATATCAACTAACGTTGGACTTTGAAATGATGAGAAAGTGACGATTGTATTTTATGTACTTCATTGATCTCCTATAAACAACTAGATACACAGTCTGCCTTCTAAAAATGTCCGAGCGCAAAGAAGGTCCCTGGAATCAAAATAAAAATTGTTTATTCGTTATACACGGGTACATAAAGATGGTGTGTTTAATGAAAGAACACCGAGATCTGCCTGTTGGCGTACAAATGTGAATGATACAATTATATTTTTTATTCTAGAATAGGAGATGTCCCTAGGCGCTACGCATCACGGTATAATAATAATTTAATACCAGTCCTATCTTCAAAATTGAAAATGCATAGCACTGGACCCCACCCTATGTCAATAAAAATCTATAATGAATTACCAATAAATATAAATAAGTTATTATTAAATAATAAAAAAACCGCCTTCAAAAAAATAAACAAAAAGGAACTAAAAAGCATAAAATAATTAATTAATTACATCTACATACGAATATTGAAATAAAATATTATTGCTATGTACCTACTGATCTCTTTTAAGTCGGTGCCAAGCCAAAGCGCGCGCGTGTTGTATGTATGTGATGCGGCGGGGGCGGGAGCGGGAGCGGGGCGGCGACGAAAGTAGTAAGTTACGTATCCCTATCGTATACCTATTTGGCTTGGCACCGACTTAAAAGAGATCAGTAGGTACATATCAATAATATTTTATTTCAATATTCGTATGTAGATGTAATTAATTAATTATTTTATGCTTTTTAGTTCCTTTTTGTTTATTTTTTTGAAGGCGGTTTTTTTATTATTTAATAATAACTTATTTTTTGCTTTTTAGTTGTGTAAATATATAATATGTATAAGTATGTAAGATAGGGTAGGTTATGCATGATGGGGAGGCCTTCCTTACGTGCATCTCGTCTCGTATGATAAAGCGTCGAGCATATGAGTCTGAAAATGACAAAGGTGAGCGCCTAAAGCGCAATAGAAAAAGTAACAGAACAAAGCACCTCTGAGAAATATATATACACATAATGCTAATGTCTTCATTTCCATTCCCCAATTTGTACTACATTCCAAGCATCTGAGGCTATGGTGACATTATTTTATGTTTAGCTGTAACTGTAACTGCAATAAACTACAAGGTACAACCCTCAATAGAGCTGTCAACGTGAACCGGTACTTGTCTTTGTTCTGTGTTTGTACATTATTTAAAGAGTCATCCCCTACCTACCAAGGAATTATACCTTCTACCATCAGCTTGAGTTATTCAAGTGAAATATTATAATTAACAGTCTATGTCTATAATATTTGAAGAATTATCCCCCAACTCCTAATCGTTAAGGAGTTATACCTTCCATCATCAGCTCACCAACATGAGATGATCACTACTAGACGCAAATACTTGAATAGCTGTAGAAAATATATGAAATACGTTATTTGTGCCTAACATTTCAAGAATTCCCTCTATTTCTCCAGGACCCCATCATCAGATCCTGACTTGATGACTATGAGACCACCTGGGAGGTATACCCTTTCAAACTTTAAAGATTATAAGTAATACTGCCTAAGTTTGCCTATAATATTTAAAGAATTATACCCCAACTCTTAATCGTTAAGAAGTTGTACCTTCCATCATCAGCTTACCAACGTAATTTGATGACTACCAGATGTAAATACTTGCATAGCTTTAGAAAATATATGAAACACGTTATATGTGCCTATAACATTTGAAGAGTTCCCTCGATTTCTCCTGGATCCCATCATCATATCCTGACCTTTTGACTATTGGACCACCTGGGAGGTTTACCCTTTTAAACTTTAAAGATTTAAATTTACGTCCTAAGTTTGCCTATAATATTTAAAGAATTATACCCCAACTCTTAATCGTTAAGGAGTTGTACCTTCCATCATCAGCTTACCAACGTAAGTTGATGACTACCAGATGTAAATACTTGCATAGCTTTAGAAAATATATGAAACACGTAATATGTGCCTATAACATTTGAAGAGTTCCCTCGATTTCTCCTGGAACCCATCAATATATCCTGACCTGATGACTATGGAACCACCTGGGAGGTATACCCTTTCAAACTAGAAAGATTAAAATTTACGTCCTAATTTTGCCTATAATATTTAAAAAATTATACCCCAACTCTTAATCCTTAAGGAGTTGTACCTTCCATCATCAGCTTACCAACGTAAGTTGATGACTACCAGATGTAACTACTTGCATAGCTTTAGAAAATATATGAAACACGTTATATGTGCCTATAACATTTGAAGAGTTCCCTCGATTTCTCCATGATCCCATCATCAGATCCTGACCTGGTGACTATGGGACCACCTGTGAGGTATACCGATTCAAACAAAAAAAGAATTTTCGAAATCGGTCCAAGCGTCTTCGAGTAATCAGGTAACATACATAAAAAAAAAAAATCCTCCTTTTTTTTGAAAGTCGGTTAAAAATGAAAATAACAGTACAAAATTTAATAGAACATTAAAACATTTTCTTATTGACAAATCGTACTATACCGTCGCTGAATTTTTGAAGGATAAAATGAAATAAATAAATTAACTACATAATTTACTTATTGGCGCAATGTCTGCCTCTGTCATTCCATGTTGCTGTGCCCTACAGGGGGCATATGGCATAGTTTTAAGACCTAATGTATTAATGTACATTCTGACATGTGTATGCAATTAAATAAATTGAAATTGAAATATTAAGGGATCTTATGCAATAACATGGAATGGACGAATGACGAATTAATGGACCCTGATTTGCTTTATTGGACATTATTTGGACGTTAACAATGGTTGGACGTTTTTTTAAAATTGTTTTAGTAAGACCTTTGTGTATCTAGTTGTTTATAGGAGATCAATGACTTAAATATTAAATAACGTAGAATTTAAGTTAGTTATATACACAATAATAATTATAATACAATAGTAAGTAAATAAAAAAATATTAATAAATATTAATAAATATATTTAAAAAATAACGTATATTTGAATTTTAAAAAATAACATTGAATTACCTACCCGGTGAATTAAAAGGATTATTACTCTTTTTTTGTTTGTTTGGATAACCTAGTCATCTATTAAGATTTTGATATAGTTATGTTCTCAGAACTACTGTTTATTTGTCTCTTTTTGGACCGTACGTACAGCTAACAGCAGATCAAGTGTAACACTTTGTACTTTAAACCGTTCTTATTATCTGCGTCGTAAGATTTAAAATCGTACTGCAAGTGTTACCAATTACCATTGATCTGCTGTTGTCCGTACCTAAATCACGGAAAAATGAGGTACCGAGTGGTCATATACTCTCTGCAAGAACAAGCATGCGTTATAATCGGGCAAAGGCGTCTCCTTTCTAAATACTCTAAAATACGGACCTAGATTTAGCACTAATTATTTGTGTGCAATATTGTGAGCTAAATATTTTTATTGTTGAATCATTTCCTTCGTAAAACGGGCTATTGCAATTTGTTGATAGCGAATCTACTAAGGGCGTAGTATCATTGATCTCCTATAAACAACTAGATACACAAAGGTCTTACTAAAACAATTTAAAAAACTACCAAATAAGGGTCCATTGTTAACGTCCAAATAATGTCCAATAAAGCAAATGAGACCTCGGTGGCTCAGTGGTTGGGTCAATGGACTTGCAATATGGAGGTCCCAGGTTCGATTCCCAGCTAGGGCAGCCATGTACCAATGAGTTAATCTCGGTTTTTTTTTCGACGGAAAAACTTACGTACATCTACCGAGTGCTCTCAAAACGGTAAAGGAAAACATCGTGATGAAACCTGCATGCCGTAGAAGAAAAAAAATCTAAGGCATGTGAAATCCGCCAACCCGCACTGGGCCCGCGTGGTGGATTATGGCCCGAGCTCCCTCGATGTAAGGGAAGGTCTGTGCCCGAGCAGTGGGGCAATATAAATAGACTGATGATGATGAAAGCAAATGACCATTCATCCGTTTGGACCTTCTTTGCGCTCGGACATTTTTAGAAGGCAGACTGTGTATCTAGTTGTTTATAGGAGATCAATGCGTAGTATTTATTAATAAGACAACGACGATCCTCAATATTCTGTAACACAATAAATAAAAAACCCTTTTTCACACAACATGTTTTTAATCATAATATTTAGTAACAAAAATCAATTATTTCTTATCGCTACCGTGAGCAATCACCCCCAATCTTTAAAAAAAACCTTATTATGTTCTCATGTTATCATTTTTATTAAAAAAGATATATACTTACGATAAATAGGTACGGTGGAACACAGAGAAAGGTGTACAGGAGAGTTTTTAAGGTTGAGATTTTCTCAAAAACTACTTGACCTAGTGCAAAAATTATTTCACTGTTTGATAGATAAAAGTTAAAACTATGTAACTGTAAAAGAATTATTAAATTCGGTCCAGTAGTTTTTGAGAAAATCTCATCTTTAGTGAGTCCCCCTGTATACTTATCTCTGTCTTCGACTGTACTATTTTAGATAGGTATTATAATTCTTTTAGATAGGTATTAGAATGGGTGAATTGGACGGTTGCTGGCGTCGGGGCAGACCTCGGCGTAGGGGGAGAGACGATGTCGTTAGATACAGGGATGGGTGGCTGGAAGAGGCTCAGGACAGGGATGGATGGAAGAGGAGGGGGGAGACCTTTGCCCAGCAGTGGGACAATTTATAGGTTTAAAAAAAATTATAATTCTAAGACAAGGTCTAATTTTTTTTACCTCTTTTAAAAAAAATATCTTTTATTATAATAACGTCATTTTCATTATTTAAAAATTAAGTTGAGATCGTGAAAATTAAAAAGGGCGTAAGTGACGATGACGTCACATTACTGAAATAGTGTCGTTCCAAAATCGATGAATACGCATGTTTCGGACGTTTTCGGTATTTGTCCACAAGAAAAATGATATGAACGAGTGTCTTCGTGGTGGCTCTGTTGGAATAGAGCATGCCACGGAATGGCGAAGTCTCTGGTTCGAATCCCGAATTTTTTTCCATTTATCATAGATTTTTAATAAAATTGATTATATTTAAAGGCAATATTTTTTTTATAGATTGGGGGCTCCACTTAAAGGCCCATGAGCCAACTAGCGCCGCCAATCTTGAAAAAATAATATCGTCCAATTTAATCAATTTTATTAAAAAAGCTATTTACAAAATGTTTATTAGGATGAATACTATTTTTCAATATACAATACATGGCATAATTGCGACAAGCTAAGTTGTAGTTCACAAATGTGCCAAAAACGGCCGTTTTTCGCAATTATGCGAACTACAACTTACCGACATTGAATCACGTTATAAATAAGCATTTATAAAATAGTATTTGTCGTAATAAACATTTTGTAAAATGCTTTTTTAATAAAATTTATTATATTGGAAGATATTATTTTTTTAAGATTGGCGGCGCTAGTTGGCTCATGAAAGGCTCTTAACTATGTCTTATAATCATATTTTAACTGAATTTTGATCAACATAATCACTTAAATCAGTTCTTATTACCAATCAAAGTACTAGGAGCGCATGAGTTAAGACAAGTAGTCCGATACCCACGGAGACATGCCTTCGGCGTATTTTGTAGGAGGCAAGTCGTATGGAATCACCAATCTATTTCTGTTCCCCTGGTCCAATGGGAAGAAATCCTCGTTGATCTGTGGAGGGAGAAAAGTTTTAGCTTCCATGAGCCAACTAGCGCCGCCAATCTTAAAAAAATAATATCTTCCAATATAATCAATTTTATTAAAAAAGCTATTTACAAAATGTTTATTAGGATAAATACTATTTTTCAATACACAATACATGGCATAATTGCGACAAGCTAAGTTGTAGTTCACAAATGTGTCAAAAACGGCCGTTTTTCGCAATTATGCGAACTACAACTTACCGACATTGAATCATGTTATAAATAAGCATTTAAAAATATCGTAATAAAAATTTCGTAAATAGCTTTTTTAATAAAATTGATTATATTGGAAGATATTATTTTTTTAAGATTGGCGGCGCTAGTTGGCTCTATTAATTAATTAATATCACGTTAAATTAATCAGAAAATGTTCGCGAATGACAGTATGGTGAATTTATTGGATAATTTGTGCAAGTTTCAAGCTTTTATCAAGAGTTCCCGCTACAAGCTCGGGAGTGAACGTGACTGTCGAGCTGCTTCGTCCAGAGTGACCACGCTACGGCGTCTCCTCTGGAGGAAGATAGAAGACTATGATAATATTGAATCTACTATAACATGACATTGGCGACGAACTGTCGAGTCCATTAATAAAATAGAAAAGGTCAAGTAGATTTTGGGATAATCTCAACCTTAAAAACTCTCCTGTACACTTTTAGGCGCGTATTCATAAACGTGATTTAAGCTATCGTTTAGGCCCTCTGTCCCTTTCTATCTTAACCTTTTTTAACGAAGTGTGAAAGGGATAGCAACACGATTTAAAGAGTGGGTTTAACTAGGTTTATGAATAACAATAGCGCAGTGGCTCAGTGGGTGGGTCAATGGACTTGCAATACGGAGGTCCCAGGTTCGATTCCGAGCCAGGGCAGCCATGTAAGGTGGAACACAGAGAAAGGTGTACAGGAGAGTTTTTAAGGTTGAGATTATCTCAAAAACTACTTGACCTATTGCAAAAATTCTTTCACTGTTTGATAGATAAAAGTTTAAATTATGTAACTGTAAAAGAATTATTAAATTCGGTTCAGTAGTTTTTGAGAAAATCTCAACCTTATTGAGGCCCTGTATACTTATCTCTGTCTTCGACTGTACCAATGAGTTATCCTCGTTTTTTTCGACAGAAAAACTTACTTACATTTACCGAGTGCTCTCAAAACGGTGAAGGAAAACATCGCGATGAAACCTGCATGCCGTAGAAGAAAAAAATTCTAAGGCATATGAAATCCTCCAATCAGCAGTGTGCACGCGTGGTGGATCATGGTCCTCGATAAGGGAAAGTCTGTGCCCGAGCAGTGGGGACATATAAATAGACTGATGATGATGAATAGCATACGACCGTACATACCACAAATTTCGGCATCAGAAGCACTCCAGCTTCATAGCTCATGATCCTCAATGCCCCATCTCCCTTATTCCTGGTCCCCCAAGCGGCCTTACTGACATTTCCAGATGTTAAGAGGTAGTATGCGGCTTTCGCACCGTCCTTAGATATTCGTGTGTAAGATTTTATATGCGGCATCGCTTTATTGCGATTGGTTGATGACGCTTTCCATTGGCTGGTGAAAAAAGAAAACCGGTCACGTGTGGGTCGGCTGTCGGACCGAGGGTTCCGTGCAAATTGACCATAACTTTTGCTCTAACGAAAAGATAAACTAGATTTAGATAGACCAGCGCTGTGGCCCGCTGTGGACACAGCACATGCTGAGCTGGTCTCTTTTGGCGCTGCATGCCGCACCAAGTACCTACCACTGTCTTTTTTGTTTTATTTGTTGATATGTTTTCATGGTGTATGTTTTGTGGTGTCAAATAAATGTTTCTTTCTTTCTTTCTTTCATTTAGGGACAACCTTATTCTTGTGTTTACGAAACCGTGGGGTGACCGCGGCTTCCAATCGTTATCGTAATCGCTTTCAATTTGACACATGGACGCTATACATTGCTGCTATGTTTTTGCAAGTTTTAACAAACGACAACGAAACGCAGCAATGTATATCGGTCAAGTGTCAAAATGAAAACGATAACCATAACGATTGAAGTCGCGGTCACCCATCACGTCATACATCGACATACCAGCGGGGTTACTCTCACCTCTTATAGCGATCGAGTTTAGGTTCCTAAACTGACAATTCGCTACAATGACGTCATACAAAACTACGACCATTTAAGCTGTACCTATCATTTTGTTGGGGACTTATTACAGGTTTCATATTGCATAATCATAATCAGTAGGAGTTGCGAGAGTAGAAGAAAATGATAACAAAGACAATGAATAATTCGCTTCGATTTCTTACTATTTTCTGAATTGTTAATTAAGCTGTGTTTTCGACTCGCATGTTGTACAAAACTTTATTTTAAACCAATAATTTTAATACAAAACGGACATATTTTTACATTTATTCGTTATCTTGTTCATCATGCGGTTGATGGTGGGGCAGAATCTGGCATTGTCATTTGTTTTCGGATTTTTCCTTTACTTGTGCTATAAGACCTAGCTTCTTGCCAAATTTCATGATTCTAGGGAAGTACCCTATAGGTTTTAATTCTCTTGCATTTTCATACAAATATGCGACATAAACGGCCATATCTTTTGATTGCGTTGACGTAGAAGTTTGATTATTTCACGTCTGCATGAGTTTGCAGACCTGAGTATTTGGTATTAATTTCAACTTGATCCGTCCACGCGTTTCTGAGATATAGGTCTTGACAGACAGACAGACGGACAACAAAGTGATCCTATAAGGGTTCCTTTTTCCTTTTGAGTTACGGAACTCTAAAAAAAGGAACCAATCGTACTTACTACAAGAAGTTGTTTAGCCAGGGTTGTTTTGAATGTGCTAGTGCCGCGTAGGGGAGGCACCCCCCGCCTAACAAGTCATCGTGGGACTGCTTCACATTCTCTGAAACAAGCAAGTTTAAACCCTAGCCTATTATTTTATTTATTTTATTAATGGTCTCGACAGTTCGTCATTTGCCAATGTCATGTTACAGAAAATTCAATATATTCAATAGTCTTCTATCTTCCTCCAGAGGAGTCGCCGTAGCGTCTTCACCCTGGGTAGCCGCGTCTTCATGTCTTCATCCAGAGGAGTCGCCGTAGCGTCGTCACTCTGGACGAAGCAGCTCGACAGTCACGTTCACTCCCGAGCTTGTAGCGGGAACTCTTGATAAAAGCTTGAAACTTCAGATCTTGCATAAATAATCCAATAACTTCACCGTACTGTCATTCGCGAACATTTTCTGATTAATTTAACGTGAGATTAAACGCAAAATAGTCCCTGTAGACGTTAAAAGGAGAATTATAAAATAATTTCGCAACTGTCGTTTCCCGCCATTTTCAAGAGAACCCACAAGTGAGTTCGGGTAGGGTAGATTTTGTTTACAAAATAAGACATTTGATTTATGTGAGTATGTATGTCTAATTCTTTGTCCCGCCCTGCAGCCTAAACGGCTTGATGGATTGTAACATATGAGGTGTCGTTAGATTCGTCTGGATTGTAGGAGGGACATAGGTTATAAAAATTAATAATAAAAAATTCATTTGCATTTTTTTTTTATATTTTCTGCTGGTTACATAGAATCTGATCCGTCAGGATTCCTTGTTAAGCGCGCGAAACGCCATTAGCTACTTTTTTGTGAAAATTCTAATTAAATAGTTTCCGTAGTATTTAGTGATTAATGATCACGTTAAGTTAATCAGTAGATGTCCGCGAACGTTTCTATTAGTTGGAATGCTCGAAAGAAGTCGTGTTTGTGAAGTTTTGTGCTCTTAGCAAGGTTTCCCTTGCATAGCTTGATGGTTGCGTGGATCATTGACTTATTTCGTTTAGGGATTTGGGAGGGTTGTGCGTAGGTTTAGGTTAGGTTATCTTCGTATATATGTATGTATTTATAAGAATTCAGACATTCTACTAACATCAGACCAGGCTGTATGCCCTAGTTGGCTTTGCCTTTCCCATTGGGAAGAATCTTACAAAAAAAAACTGATCCGTTTTAAAATGCGGTTGATATACTTACCTAAGGAGCTCTTGAAAATGGCGGGAAACTACGGTTGCGAAATTATTTGATAATTTTCCTTTTAATGTCTACAGGGGCTATTTTGTGTTTAATATCACGTTAAATTAATCAGAAAATGTTCGCGAATGACAGTACGGTGAAGTTATTGGATTATTTATGCAAGATCTGAAGTTTCAAGCTTTTATTTAGAGTCCCGCTACAAGCTCGGGAGTGAACGTGACTGTCGAGCTGCTTCGTCTAGAGTGATGACGCTACGGCGTCTCCTGTGGATGAAGACATGAAGACGCGGCTACCCAGGGTGAAGACGCTACTGCGACTCCTCTGGAGGAAGACAGACGGCTATTGAATATTGAATTTTCTGTAACATGACATTGGCAAATGACGAACAGTCGAGTCCATTAATAAAATAAATAAAATACTTACCTAACGATGGGTAGATCACTTTAAGTTCAGGTGGACTGGACAACAGCTGGGATTGATTCTTGATTTTCGTGAAGTTGTGTAAAAAGTCACCCGTCAACCATAACTGGGGAAAAGAGAACTCTTTGAATGCCATGCTACCCTGGTACCTTGGGCTCCTTCCCATAGCTGCCGATACTGCTGACCTGCACCACCAGGGACCACTGCCTGGTATCTTAGTTTCAAGAACAAGCCAATGCTACACTAGGGGACAAATGTCCTACGACATGTATCGGCGACATGTCAAGCGAAGCCGGCCGATTTCGCCTGACATATCTGGCGACATCGCGCGACTTATGTCCGTAGCGACGTCAGGCGAAGTCGTGCGACTTCGCGAAACTTCGCTTGATATATCTGGCGACATCGCGCGACTTATGTCCGTAGCGACGTCGATGTTGCCAGACATGTCGCGCGAAGTCCGGCAACGTCGCGCTACTTCACCCGACGTCCCTGGCGACACGTGTCGCAGGACATTTGTCCCCTAATGTATCCTTGGCTTTAGGCATTGCTGTCTAGGCTTATTTTTAATTGAATGAATTTATAATTAATATTGCAATATGGCTCATTGGTTAATTTTAGTTTTTATATTGTTGTACAATTTTTGACATGAAAAAGTATCGATAAGGATCTATTTTCAGATTAAACATTGAAGTGTGAAGAAACTTGCAGGTTCCTGAAGCATCTAATGTCTCTAGATATGTTCTCAATCTTATGCTATCCTAGTACCTTTAGACTTTTTAAAACTGCTGTTTTGGCATTATCCGCTGTCTCATCTCCACGAAAGGAACCTCTCTCTAAATATCTCCTCAATCTCATGCTACCCTGGTACTGTGGAACACAGAGAAAGGTGTACGAGTTTTTAAGGTCAAGATCTTCTCAAAAACTACTTGACCTATTGCAAAAATTATTTCACTGTTTGATAGATAAAAGTTAGAACGATGTACTGTAAATGAATTATTAAATTCGGTCCAGTAGCTTTTGAGAAAACCTCAACCTCATTTAGGCCCCCTGTATACTTATCTCTGTCTTCGACTGTACTAGATCCAAGATCTCCTCAATCTCATGCTACCCTGGTACGGTGGAACACAGAGAAAGGTGTACAGGAGAGTTTTTAAGGTTGAGATTTTCTCCAAAACTACTTGATCTATTGCAAAAATTATTTCACTGTTTGATAGATAAAAGTTAAAACTATGTAACTGTAAAAGAATTATTAAATTGGGACCAGTAGTTTATGAGAAAATCTCAATCTTAAAAACTCTGTACACCTTTCTATGTGTTCCACAGTACCAGGGTAGCATGAGATTGAGGAGATATTTAGAGAGAGGTTCCTTTCGTGGAGTTCAGACAGCGGATAATGCCAAAACAGCAGTTTTAAAAGGTATCTAAGGTACTAGGATAGCATAAGATTGATTACATATCTGAGAGGCATTAGATGTTTGAGGATCCCGCAAGTTTCTTCCATGGAGACGAGATTATGGACAATAGTAAAAAAGTGTATGTAAGGTACTAGGGTAGCATAAAAGCGTTTTTAAGGTTGAGAGCTTAAATTATTATATATAAACGGATATCACTCACTTACATTGTTGAAGTCGGCAATTAGACCGACAGTTTCGACCGATTTCGACGGTCTTTTTCAAGTTTTTCGGTCTAAACTGTCGGTCTAATTGCCGACTTCAACAATATAAGTGAGTGATATCCGTTTATATATAATAATTTGTAGTAATGGCTCACTATAGTTTTAATTCTAAAAAAGGTTGAGATTTTCTCAAAAACTACTTGACCTATTGCAAAAATTCTTTCACTGTTAGATAGATAAAAGTTAAAACTATGTAGCTGTAAAATAATTATTAAATTCGGTCCAGTAGTGTTTGAGAAAATCTCAACCTTATTGAGGCCCCTTGTATACTTATCTCTGTCTTCGACTGTACCTTGGGTTCCTTCCCATAGCTGCCGATACTGCTGGCCTGAGCTATCAGAGCCCACTGTCGGGTCTCCTCGGCCGGGACGCAGCAGTGCTGTCGCAGGAGCGACGCCACTCGCGTCATCCCCCAATCAGTGTCGAAATGTGAACCGGGGGCTGATGCTACTAGGAATACGCTGAAACAAATTTACCAGAATTTTTCTTGGATGTCATTATCAGCCCGTATCAGTCCACTGCTCGTAGTCCAGTTGCGAGTACACGTTGAAAACGATCGTACAAGTTAAGCAACGCTGGACGAGGACAGTACCTGAGGGTGACCGCTAGTGACACTTTCATCTGAGCCCCTCCGTGCCTCGGGGCGCACGTTAAGCAGTTGGTCCCGGTTGTTGTCGCTTGACAGCATTCGTTAGACCACGTCAGAGGCCTACGGGCGGCCTGAATAACTGACAATAACGGTCACTAAACCACACGAGAAATGAAGATCAAATAATTTCGGAATCGTTTCCCGCCATTTTCAAAAGTCAGTATTCACAAATGCAATATTAGAAGTGGCTCGCTTCGGTGGCGCAGTGGTTATCACTGGACTGGAAACGGAGGTCCCAGGTTCGATCCCCGGCGGTCAGCCACCGAGGTTGTTGTCGCTTGACAGCAGTCGTTAGGCCACGTCAACGGCCTACGGTCTGAATAACTTTGACAAATAGGTTTCAAAGTCAAATTTCTTTATTGCAAGTAAGCACGTTGAGTACATTTTTGCACGTCAATATATTTTTTGAATTTACATTTGCACCACTTTGCAAGGAAAAGGTGCCAACGCTGAGGAGAAAAAGTGGCAAAAAACTCTCAGCAACACATCTTTTAAAACAATGATAATACAATGATTACTTAATAACTATACAGTACGTAACTATTACTATTGTTAGTAAGTTTATCCCTCATGCGGAACCGGCGACACACACCATGCATGTTCATCGTTTAAATAGTCATCATTTAGTATTTTTTTTATATAAAATCGTTAAAACTCACTTAATATGACTGAAATCACATCTCTTCACCCGTTCCACATAGTACGTCAGTTGCGACATGTGGTAGTGATTGAGGTATCGCAGCAACGACTTCTTGAAGCCCGTCGGGGAGTCCCCGTCGTGGGGCATCGCCCCTTGGGGCAATTCGGGGCACTTGGGGCTAAACCAAAGACTGAAAAAAATCGTTACCTACTACAGGTCGCGTTACGTAAAAAGAACGCTGTCGGTCAAGCTGCGCATTAGGCGATTTATCGATCTATTTGGTGGTATGAGGTGGGGGCGGAGGGCGGGTCACGCGCTGCATGCTTGCCGTTGCGCTATTGGTTCGTCAGTCGACCTTTGCTCGTACCCATGCGCAAACACAACCCCGCCACTTTCTTCCAGCGTTCTTTTTACATGACGCGACCTGTACTTCTTCATCATCATCAGTCTATTTATATTGCCCCACTGCTCGGGCACAGACCTTCCCTTACATCGAGGGAGCTCGGACCATAATCCACCACGCGGGCCCAGTGGTTGGCGGATTTCACATGCCTTAGATTTTTTTTTCTACGACATGCAGGTTTCATCACGATGTTTTCCTTCACCGTTTTTGAGAGCACTCGGTAAATGTACGTAAGTTTTTCCATCGAAAAAACCGAGGATAACTCATTGGTACATGGCTGCCCTGGCTGGGAATCGAACCTGGGACCTCCATATTGCAAGTCCATTGACCCAACCACTGAGCCACCGAGCTCTTTTGAGCCACCGAGCTCTTTGTTACTGTACTTCTTAGTTACTACAAATTACATTATATTTGAACAAAAGATGTCGTCTCTCTCTTATATTGCTGTGCCTAAACAAGGTCCATAAAGAACATTGTAACATTTTATTGTTAAGTATGTGAACATCTGTATTATAACTTATGGAATGCAATAAATATATTAGGTATTGAGTATCGAAATGAGATTTAAAACAATGTTATGGGGAAAAGTCTGCATTTTGACTAAACTTATGACTGGACTAGATATAAAATAAATTAACAGTTTAAAAAAAAGTTTCGCGCTATAGTCAAGAGTCCCGCATAAAGTTTTGTACAAGTTGCGCGTCGAAAAATCAATTTCAAAAGTTTTTGTACGTTTTACTCTTAGTTTTTCCGCTAATCATTCATTGTAACGTGACATATATTTTTTAATGTAATAGTGCTGAGCGTTAAACATTAAGAAGCGAATAATTCATTGTTTTTGTTATCATTTTCTACTACTCTCGCAACTCTTACTGATTATGATTATGCAATATGAGACCTGTAATCAGTCCCCAACAAAATGATAGGTACAGCTTCAATGGTATTAACGTAGTTTTGTAGGTGGGGAAAAGCTCCATTGAAATGTGGCAATGTCATTTACATACCCTTGTGTCCTATTCTCCCAATCATCCAAATAAAGGTTGGCGGTCGATATAACCACTCGAAGCGAACCGTCTTCATAGCATAACACCATCATTTTACTGAAAATAAGTCGTAATTATTATAAAAACGCAAAAACTTGATCCTTGATGATTGATACTTGATTGATGCAAATATTGAATCGATTGATGCAAAGATTGAGTCGATCGAGGCAAATATTGAGTTGGTCGATGGAAATATTGGGTAGATTGATGCAAATATTGATTCGATTGATGCAAAGATTGAGTCGATTGATGCAAACATGGAGTCGATCGAGGCAAAGATTGAGTCTGTTGGCATCGACCGACGATGGAAAGATTGAGTTGATTGATGCAAAGATTGAGTCGGTTGATGGAAATATTGAGTTGATTGAAGCAAAGATTGAGTCAATGTGGTGCATTACTCACGTATGGTGTTTACCAAAGGGTGTGGCCATAGACACGAAATGAGCGTCGACTTGAGGCTTCTTCTTGTTTATGGTTCTCAAGTCTGGCATGTCTTCTCCGTAGAGTATTGTTAATTTCTTTTCACTGGGAATAAAACACGACATAATACGTAACTGGCTGGCTGTATAGGCTAGATCCCTTTGCTTATATAAAAGTAATTTTTTATGTAGATTATTAATGGACTCCACAGTTCATTTGCCAATGCCATGTTGTAGAGTAATATAATAATATTCAAATTGCAATTTATTTTATTGTCTAAAGTGGTTGTTTTGTGTTTAATATTACGTTAAAAATTATTCCGAAAATATTCGCGAATTTTAGAATTAAAACTATAGTCAGCCATTACTACAAACTATTATATATAAACGGATAATTATTATATATAATCGATCGAAACTGTCGGTCTAATTGCAGACTTCAACAATATAAGTGAGTGATATCCGTTTATATATAATATTCGGGAATGTCAAATACGTTGGAATTTTTGAATTACATATTTACATGCAAGATCTGCAGTTTCGAGCTTTTATCAAGAGTTCCCGCTACAAGCTCGGGAGTGAACGTGACTGTCGAGCTGCTTCGTCCAGAGTGACGACGCTACGGCGACTCCTCTGGATGAAGATAGAAGACGCGGCTACCCAGGGTGAAGACCCTACGGCGACTCCCCTGGAGGAAGACAGAAGACTATGATATCTTGAATATTCAATAACAAGGCGCAAGTATAGTGGCCTCGACAGAGGCTACCTATTTGTGCCGTTTGGGGTAGAGACGCTGGGTCCGTGGGGGCCGGGAGCCATGGAGATATATAAAGATCTGTCGGGGCGGCTCGTGGAGTCCACGCGTGACCAAAATGCTGGCCTGTATTTCGCCCAAAGGATCAGCCTAGCGATTCAGAGGGGAAATGCCGCCAGCATTGTGTGCACGTTGCCGGACAACGGGGATCGGTTGAACTATCTGTAATGCTAAGTCATTCAGATAGTTCAACCGACCTATCGTACATATAGTTTTTATATATATTTAGGTTAATATTATAATAGTTATTTCTAATTTTTATTATTTTCAATAACATGATATTGGCAAATTATTTATTTAAACTAAATTATTTTCATAACAATATCGTGTGTATTATTATCATGCTGTGTGTAGTGTGTTTGGGTAACAAACTAGATTTAAACCAGTGTTCTGTGGCCTGATTACTATGTAGTGATTGTCACTTGTTATGTCATCATCATCATCAGTCTATTTATATGTCCCCACTGCTCGGGCACAGACCTTCCCTTACATCGAGGGAGCTCGGGCCATAATCCACCACGCGGGCACACTGCGGATTGGCGGATTTCACATGCCTTAGATTTTTTTTCTTCTTTTACGACATGCAGGTTTCATCACGATGTTTTCCTTCACCGTTTTTGAGAGCACTCGGTAAATGTACGTAAGTTTTTCCGTCGAAAAAACCGAGGATAACTCATTGGTACATGGCTGCCCTGGCTGGGAATCGAACCTGGGACCTCCATATTGCAAGTCCATTGACCCAACCACTGAGCCACCGAGCTCTCTCGCCACTCGCGCCACTTGTTATGTACACCTAAATAAATAAATGACGAACTGTAGGAGTCGAATTTCATTAATAAACTAAATAAATACGCGTGTTTCAATATTTTCGGTACCTGTATCCAGCGAAGTAGTACTGTGCCAATAGCCAGCCTACTTCCACCATGAAGTTAATTTGAAGCGAACATTTCAACTCGCCCAAACTAGAATCTAAAATTTCTGCAAAAATAAACACAATTTATTAGCAGCAACATGCTGAGTCAGCGCCCATTCAGTCCAATTTAATCAATTTCATTAAAAAAGCTATTTACCAAATGTTTATTAGGATGAATACTATTTTTCAATATACAATACATGGCATAATTGCGACAAGCTAAGTTGTAGTTCACAAATGTGCCAAAACCGGCCGTTTTTCGCAATTATGCGAACTACAACTTACCGACATTGAATCACGTTATAAATAAGCATTTAAAAAATAGTATTTATCGTAATAAACATTTCGCAAATAGCTTTTTTAATAAAATTTATTATACTGGAAGATATTATTTTTTTAAGATTGGCGGCGCTAGTTGGCTTATTTATCTTATCTTTTAACCTACCTTGGAAAGCGAGCCTTAACTGGACACTGCAGGCTGAATAAACATCTGAACAGAATGTGCCTGTCTGACACCACTGCCTGTAGATTCTGCTGTGAAGCCGAGGAAACCCCCATGCATGTCCTCTGTGAGTGTGACGCGCTCATTCACAGCAGAAGCCGAGCCTTGGGTGGACACATGGTGCCACCCGAGGATATCAAGACTCTCTCACCCAAGTGCATTGTACGGTTCCTGAGGGACGTTGGCCTTGGGAGCGAGATATAAGAACTCGGTGCGCGGCCACAATAGACCTTTGAGGTCGCAGTGACCCTTGGGCGTGTACCAACACCGTGATACCAAATAATAATAATAAATACCTTGGAAAGTAATAGAGAACGGTTGGCTATGCGTTTCTCTGGCATCAGTAATAGTGGTATAAAAGACGTGGTAAGGAGCGCTGGCTACATGTTTGTCCGCCATACGGCCGCGCGGACGAACCACCTTGAGATAGTCTTCGGCGCGTCGCGTGGGAGGCACTATGGGACGGTAGTCGGAGCCTAAAAGAACATTATTAATTTTTATTCATTAATGGACTCGACAGTTCGTCATTTGCAAAAGTCATGTTACAGAAAATTCTATATAATATTCTATTTTCCTTCAGAGGAGTCGCCGTAGCGTCGTCACTCTGGACGAAGCAGCTCGACAGTCACGTTCACTCCCGAGCTTGTAGCGGGAACTCTTGATAAAAGCTTGAAACTTCAGATCTTGCTTAAATTATCCAATAAATTCACCATACGCGAACATCTTCTGAATAATTTACCGTGATATTAAACACAAAATAACCACTGTAGACATTAAAATAAAAAATTATCAAACAATTTTGCTATTTTTATTTTATTGACGGATTTTTGCCATTTCTTATATTATAAAGAAATATGTATAAAGCCACTTACCCCATAGACATGAAATCGGTACAAATGACAAAGCCAGATTCTGCCCCACCATCAACCGCATGATGTACAAGAAAACGAATAAATGTAAAAATATCTCCGTTTTTTATTAAAATTATTGGTTTAAAATAAAGTTTTGTACAAGTTGCGATTCGAAAAAAACAGCTTAATTAAGAATTCAGAAAATAGTAAGAAATCGAAGCGAATTATTCATTGTTTTTGTTATTCTTCTATAGGAGTTGCGAGAGTAGTAGAAAATGATACTGATTATGATTATGCAATATGAAACCTGTAATAAGTCCCCAACAAAATGATAGGTATAGCTTAAATGGTCACGTAGTGTTGTAGGTGGGGCAAAGCTCCATTGAAATGTGGCAATGTCTTTTGCAAGCGAAACACTGTCAACGATGAGCGCATAGATACGAAGCGGGGGACAGGGGTGCCGTATTAAAGATATGCGTCTATGTCGATATCTCTAGGTGCCACGTGTCGCTAGGCAATGTTGCGCTCATGTGCGGGCAGACACGGGCCTCCTGTTACAGGTCTATGGGGTAAGTGGTCTGTGATATAACTTACCTCTTTGTTTACATCCTGTTGCTTCACTTGAAGGTATTTTTGTTGAAGTACTTTCAACAGCTTTCTTATTAGAAGCTTTGAGTTTCTCGTCAGTTACTGTTGCGTTAAACGGTTTCTCAGATGATTTCGTAGGATTCGTGTTTGTATAACTGTTATTTTGTGAAACACTTGATTCTTTTGTATTGGAATGCAGACTTGTTGAACTGTAATAATATTTTTGTAGTAAGTAATAACTTAATTTATTCATAAAATTTAAAATTAAAATAATCTATATGTAAATAATAATTAAGTACACGTCGTCGTGCAGCTCCCCTCCACAGGGCATCGTGCCGAGGACGCTGGCTGCTTTACCTCTCTGTATGGTCAGGCTAAGCCTTTGCGAGAGGTAAGCGCCAGCCCTCAGGTCGCCGGAGCCGTGGATCAGCCTGGTCGAGATTTCATGCACTGTTTTTAATTAGTTATAACTAATATTTTAGATTATTGTAGTAAGTTATATATTAGATAGTATTAAATGACAATGCCAGATTCTGCCCCACCATCAATCGCAAGTTGTACAAGATAACGAATAAATGTAAAAATATCTACGTTTTTTAATTAAAATTATTGGTTCAAAATAAAGTTTTATACAAGTTGCGATTCGAAAAAAACAGCTTAATTAAGAATTCAGAAAACAGTAAGAAATCGAAGCGAATTATTCATTGTTTTTGTTATTCTTCTATAGGAGTTGCGTTGCTTCTATGGATCTTTGGCCTACAAAACTACGTGACCATTTAAGCCGTATCAATCATTTTGTTGGGGACTTATTACAGGTTTCATATTGCATAATCATAATCAGTATCATTTTCTACTACTCTCGCAACTCCTATAGAAGAATAACAAAAACAATGAATAAATCACTTCGATTTCTTACTATTTTCTGAATTCTTAATTAGGCTGTTTTTTTTCGAATCGCAACTTGTACAAAACTTTATTTTAAACCAATAATTTTAATAAAAAACAGATATTTTTACATTTATTCGTTATCTTGTTCACCATATGGTTGATGGTGGGGCAGAATCTGGCATTGTCATTTGTTCACCGAGCATGGATAATACGTAATACAAATTCTGAGTATAAATACTTGTTAAAATCCTGAATAATTTAAATATTTCTTCCATACAAAATTTTCAGTAGACATTTTTACTCCAGAGGTTTTCACTATCAAGCTATGAAATGTCAAATACCAACCTACAACTGTCATTCTTATTCGACGTATCCCTTGGTTCATACAGTTGTTTTTCCACGATAACTTCCAACTGCTCTAGTATAGAGTGCCGCTGCAGACTGTACTGGGGCGGTATGGGGTACTCCCCGTCGCCTGTGTGCGCGTCCAAGATGGCTTCTACTATAAATATAATGTAAAACAAGAAAATATTATTATTTAATCATGTACAGGCAGCTCATCGCTGATATGTCCATTTCACAGTGTTTGTAAAGTCTATCACTTAGTGGTATTATTCTTTTTTTTTAATTCTAAGGTTTTTTTTGAGGACTTTGCCACTTGGTGACCATGCCAGCCTCATTGGGACTCACTACAACTATAATATATGCGAGAATATAGCCGAGAGTTACTCGCTGGCTAAGTCTTTTACCCTCAGTGCCCCCTTAGCGATACTAACCTGTTTTTGGAGTGAAAGCAAAGTGTATAAAGTAGGTAACTGTTTATCAGTTTTTATCATTGAAAAATGCTTTAAAATACTAACAGTGCGGATGGCTGAACTCCCTGAAGTGAGCCGGGTTCCTTCTGTAACACTTATCGCCGTAACTGCATTCTTTTTTCACCCTTTTCGGCGTGTTTTCGTCTGAAATATGAGGACACAAGTTTCATGTACTTTCTATGCAAAATTACGAAATTACGGCCAATGTAACTACTTTCGTACCTTCCATTGTGTTATTACGTTTTTCCGGCGTATTCATAACGTCTTTAATCCATTAAAATACAAGAAAAACGGTAGCAAAATTCGAATGATGTGGATTTTTCGGTCAATTCAAAACAAATCCAAATTCGATTGACAGTTTATCAATCCGATAGCGATGTGCCTAACTTGAGAAAAATATCGATATCGATGTAATATCGATTGAAATATATATGTTACAATGACATTACTACACGATTCAAAAATGAAACTATGGCATTTTCCTTGTGAAAACTTACTTACGCAAATTCACTGTAAATTATTACGAGGATTTCCTAATTTAGGCTGATGTGGCTCCGGAACAATGGCCAATAATTTAAAAAAAATGAAAATCTAAAAATGGCGATGAAACGAACATCCCCCATTCGTTTATTTGGTATGAATATTGATTAATTGATACACGAGAATGAGATAACACATACTGAAATATCACGGAATAATGATCTTTATTCTTTGGGCAATTGAGTGTTTATTCTAAAGGAAATTGTATAACGCTTTCTCATTCGCTCGCTCTTTCAAACGCATTTTCTTATTATATTTGTTTTGTTTTGTCCAGTTTTGTTTGTTGATGTTGGTTGAAGTTTTTCCCATTTTCATATCTAAAAACTTGAAATTATCCACAAAAATAATGTCTACAGAAAAGAAGAAAGCTCTCTTCATATGCCTCGGTAAGTACACCTTCCAGCATCTACACAAAACTAAGTCTAGAACTAATTTAAGTTACGTTTTGCAGGTAATATCTGCCGGTCTCCGATTGCCGAAGGAGTTTTCCAGAAAACTGTTAATGATATGGGCTTGGGTGATCAATGGGAGGTAGATAGTGCTGCTATCGGCAGCTGGCACGTCGGGAACTCTCCAGATTGGCGGGCTTTGGACACTATGAAGAAACACGATGTCCCGTACAACAATCATGCGAGACAGGTTAGAACCTTAACTTACGTACGTACCGCTATGGCACATCTGCTACGATCCTGGTACAGTTCCCGGCATCTAAGTTTACGCAAAATGGCGGCAGTTCATGAAGTTAGCCTCGCAGGTTAAGGGCCTTCATAGAGCCAACTAGCGCCGCCAATCTTAAAATAATAATATCTTCCAATATAATCAATTTTCTTAAAAAAGCTATTTACGAAATGTTTATTACGATAAATACTACTGGTTCTCAATTGCGATGTTTGAAATTCAAATTACAGATCACCGCAAAAGACTTCCATCACTACGACTTCATATTTGGCATGGACGAGGCCAACTTGAAGGATCTGAGGTCCCGAGCACCCGACAAGACTCAGCAGAAGATACTCCTCTTTGGTGATTACGATCCTGAGGGAGACCGGATCATCAGGGACCCATATTATGTACGTATTAAACTTGAGGATTGATTGAAAAGAGCTCGGTGGCTCAGTGGTGGGATCAATGTACTTGCAAAATGGAGGTCCCAGGTTTGGTTGCCAGCCAGGGCAGCCATGTGTTATCCTCGGTTTTTTTCAACGGAAAAACTTACGTTATTTACCGAGTTAAGTAGTTTTTGAGAAAATCTCAACCTGAAAAACTCTCCTGCACACCTTTCTCTGTGTTCCACCGTACATACAAAATTAGAATCTTATAAGAAAAAAATTATGATTAGTGGCCAGTTTAAACAGGTCTTTAGCGATACTGTGACTTAATTTGATACAGTGACTTAGTTTGCCTGGTGCCAAATAGGCTCTTTACTCAACCATTCAAAGAAGGAGGGTACTGTTTTCAAGTATATATTCCTTTGGCCCATGATACATTTTACGAGGAATGAGCATGCGTGTCTTTTCTGGTAATTAAATAGCTTCTAGTCACACTTTATCCATCATTTATCGTACAAAAACTAATGTGGGCTGTATAGTCCATCCCTTTGCCTTTATCTTCATGAAATGCATCATCATCACGTTTTTTTACAGGATAGTGACGCGAAGGGTTTCGAGAAATGCTACCAGCAATCCGTGAGGTGCTCCAAAGGTTTCCTCGAGCATCTAGAGAAACCAAAATCTACATAAAATGCCATCATACATCATCATATAGCCAGCAGCCCAACTCCTAACATCAATATTTATCGCAATCAGCCGGATGCGTTCAAAATAACAAAACCAGACGATGTCACGATAATATCTTGACAATTTCAACGTTTTTTGAGATTCTGATTCCATCATTATAAATAACACATAATTTGCCACGCTATTGGCGCTTGTGAATGTTTTGATGGTATAGTATAGTGTAAGAATATGAAACAGGCGTTCTAGGTTCGATTCGTTCACGTTCAGAATATCCCAATAGTTTCAAACTGTCAAAATTCCAATAATGACCAATTTCCGATGCGTCTAACTGAAGTGATCGAAGTGTCTAATGGTTTCTAAACAGCCCAATACCCAGGGGGGTGACCGCGACTTCAATCGTTATGGTTATCGTTTTCATTTTGACACTTGTACGATATACATTGCTGAGTTTCGTTGTCGTTTGTTAAAACTTGCAAACACATAGCAGCAATGTATATCGTCCATGTGTCAAATTAAAAGCGATTACGATTGGAAGTCGCGGTCACCCCCCAGAATGTCCATTTCCCCGAAATGTCCAATAGTTTTATAATGTTCTCCCACAAACCCCACAAATGATTAATTCCCGAAGTGTGATGGTTTTAAAACATCCCAATTTTTCAGTATGATTAATTCCCGAAGTGTTCCAGTTTCAACAACGGATATTGTATAACTTATTGGACATTCTGAAACTAAATGTTTATTTTCATAATACTTAAATGTAAAAAAGACGTTTATATTTCCTATTGTTTTATTTATTGTTATATCAATGATGTCTATTTAATATTGAAATATATTCACATTCCTTTCGTTTTCAAATTTTTATTTAATTTTGCACCTTGTGAAGCTCAGAGAAGTCATTATTTCTCTGAGTTGTGAAGAGACCTCAAGGTTATCTTGAATTATTTCAAACACTTGACCTCTTGTACTCCTGTTCACTTGTAGAGGCAGATTCTCCCTCTACGTATTCACTTCACTAGGAGGAGAATGGATGAACGATGGTATCAAAAGATTTTCTTTAGTAGTGGCTGTATGATTCAATTATACCTTGCCTGTGACCCTGACTAGTTTTTTCTTCTTTGATGAAGATTGAACTTCATCAAAATCAGGGGAGTGACAGAGCCTTCAGCCAATGAGATGGCTAGTGGGGCCGGCATCAAAGATCCTTTTAGAAAAAAAACTGTCATATATTTGACAAACACGAGACCGTATTTAATTATGAATGCATGTTAATTTTTAATTCAGAATCTCAGCCCAAACCCACTTTTTTCACCGCAATTTCGACGCCAGCCAGTTAACCAATGGTATTTCAACGTGTTTACAACAATATTGCAGCAATTTCTAAGATTCATAATGAAACGCCTTAAATTGACAACATTGTGTGCTAGCAACACAGCAAACTGCAAAGCCATATTAAAAAAAAAATTAAAATGGCGACGGCGGCGTTTGTTTTCCAACTGAATACTGTTTGTTTTTATTTTCAAAGATGCTTAACGCGGTGTGCGTGGGGACTGCTAGTCCATTTTTTCTACGAGGAAACTTTACAAACGGCCACATAGTCAAAATGTCAGTGAAGGGTGGTTAAAAGTTCTAACAAAGTCTAACCCTACTTTGTTGTACCTCCCACAACAGAACTGGACAAAAGGTAAGAAATACTATTTAGATTGGTTCGTTTGCAACCCGTATGCAGAAATATATTTGAATTTTATGATGTATATCTTCTAGTTATAAAAATAGGGTCGGACGCTGACAAAAATACTATCTTATCTACATAACCTCTCCTTTTTATGATACCATCGGAAGGGGCACTTTGGGGATGAATTGTTGTTAGGTACTTTTTTATTTTAATTATTTTTCCAAAAAAGACTTAAGAAAATTTTTCATCAAAAAAATACTTAGAAAAATTTCGACCAGTTCCGATGTCATGATGACCCCCCCTTTTTATCATCGCAATGGACCAAGGACCTGAAGGGCAACAACTTTTGTCTGAAACTTTTTTTTGTGCGGGTCCGTTTTGTGACCCCCCGAGCCACCACCTGGAAGTTGCAGGTGACCCCCACCAATTTTATTGGTGCAACGGAAGGAGGGCACAAAGGGTGCCAACTTTTGCCTGAAACACTTTTCTCTGCGACCGTTATTTTCAGAGAAAATCACGTTACTGAAAGCGGTGGTTGTAACGCTAAGGGTGCGTGGGACTTAGAAAATTTTCGAAATATGTTTTTTCATTTTTATTTTTTTTCTCTGAAAATAACGGTCGCAGAGAAAAGTGTTTCAGGCAAAAGTTGGCACCCTTTGTGCCCTCCTTCCGTTGCACCAATAAAATTGGTGGGGGTCACCTGCAACTTCCAGGTGGTGGCTCGGGGGGTCACAAAACGGACCCACCCGCACAAAAAAAAGTTTCAGACAAAAGTTGTTGCCCTTCAGGTCTTTGGTCCATTGCGATGATAAAAAGGGGGGGTCATCATGACATTGGAACCAGTCGAAAATTTTCCAAGTCTCTGAAAGCGGTGGTTGTAACGCTAAGGGTGCGTGGGACTTAGAAAATTTTCGAAATATGTTTTTTCATTTTTATTTTTTTGTCTGAAAATAACGGTCGCAGAGAAAAGTGTTTCAGGCAAAAGTTGTCACCCTTTGTGCCCTCCTTCCGTTGCACCAATAAAATTGGTGGGGGTCCTCTGTCAAATTAGGAGGTGAAACTTCTTTAATCCCAGTAGCCCAATGGAACACCAGTTTACACATAAAACTTATTTTCCAACTATTGAGTAACATATTTTTTACCAGACGTAAAGAAGTAGAGTTCTGTAAGAGAAGTATAATGTATTTTGAGTGCATTCTATGTATGTATGTTGGTAATATAGGCACCTACATAATATTATGAAATATCTGATCATTAGGCTGACTTTCATTTCAATATTTAAATTATAATAAAGCTGGCCTGTTTTATATATTATACAAATTATTATTCATATTTTAATTTTTTGTTTTAGCCGTGATGCCTGAACAAAGTCTAAGGATGTCAGCAACTCAGCATAGCAATCCCGATCATCGCGTAAAAAGAGAATAGTGATAGAATTGGTATGTATACATACAGTACATCACATAGTATGTACATAATTATTAGTTCCAATATATTTTCTAACGAAATCTGCAGCAACCGCAATCTTGTCAAGTGCACATGTGTACTTTCATTTGAAATGATGTGTACAGTTGGAAGAATTTTTTTTTCATATTCTTAATGTACGGTTGAATGCACGTAAAGTACTTATGTAGGTACATATTTATATTATGATCACGGCACATTTTACCGCTTGCGCCGGAGACTGTGGCCGTGAGAGCGAGCTTTTGGGGAGAGGCTGTGGCCTATATTAATAGGCCACAGCCTAAGTTGCATGCGTTAATACCCATAGTTGGGTTAATACCCATAAATTAACCTCACTTGCAATAAAAGATGACCCTAGAGTCAAAAGAGTTAACCCGAGCAAAATATATGGAGCTTTTACGGGTTAAGTCGGCAACTCTAGGGTTATCTTTTATTGCAAGTCACCTTAAGTAGGATTTGTTTAATAAATGTTTCAGGAAACCGTTCAACGTTAACGTCACCAGATGGTTCAGGGAATCTCTCAACGGCGCCAGATGAATCATTCAATGCCACCAGTTTGTATCGCAATTGTTCTCCATTGAAGGGGCTGAAGACACAGCATTGGCTCAGTACTCTTGTGAAGAATTTTTTTTAATTTCATTCAGTAGGTATATTGTCAAGTAATAAAAGTTTGTATAATTGTAATTTTTTTTATTTATTTAATGGATTCCTAAGAAAACATTTAACATTATGGTTTTAAATATGCAGAGGCATCGATATATATTTTTATCGTGGGACACCCCTAGTGAAAAACATCGAACTCGGTTTATCGACATGTCCCCGTCTCTAATTCTTGACGTCATCGGCGCCACTGTCTTAGGGCCATGTGGACGATGCCGGAACTAACCAATCCAGTAGTGATTCAGTAACGCCATCTCCAGGCAAGGCCAGAGTCCCATCTATTCGTAGAATATCCTCTTAGTAAAGTAATTTGTGATCAAAATAAACAAAAGCAGAACTCGGCGGGCCGTTTCTCGTACGTAATCTTTGATTTATTCTTCAAATAATCGGGTTTATTACTATAAGTTCATTAATATATCAACGGGTTAAATAATCACAGATATATGTTGGTTATAAGTATAACCGATAATTTACGGGTAAGTTTGTCTTCCAAAACAAAATCCAATTTTACTCGAAACTTTCAGGATCAAAAGCTCCAAGATCTAGTGACACTGAGGAAAAAAGAAAAAAAAGTTCGTCTCTATATAACCCTCCTTTTACTGATACCAAGTCTTTTTTCCTCGGTCCCCCTTCACATAACCTTAAAATCGTACTTTCCCAAAACAGCAACCAAAATGGATGACCCTTACGTCTCTTGCCCCTACGACCCCATCCACCGCGTGCCGCGCTCCCGCCTTCAGATGCACATCGTGAAATGCCAGAAGCAGCACCCGAAGCTAGCTGTGTGTCCGTACAATGCTACTCATCGCTTGCCGGAGGAAGAAATGAAGGTACGTCTGATACTCCACTGGCTCAGTGATACATTGCTGCGGTTGAACTGTGAAACTGACAGTGACAGGAAACCCATTTCTTTAGGTTGAAGGTTTCAAACTACGTAAGGTTAGTACATCCACACTGTATTCGCTTTATAACAAGTTGCCAGAAAGTGTCACGACGTTGACAGAGAGGAAATTTAAAAATATCATTATAGGGACACTTGTTAAGAAGGCGTATTACAGAATAGATGACTATTTAAACGATGAACATGCATGGTGTGTGTCGCCGGTTCCGCATGAGGGATAAAGTGTAGATTACTAATAAGTAATAGTTGTGTACATTGCGCGAGGCGTAAGCTCAGGTTTACATTTGTGTGAGTGATAGCGGTACAAGAGGTGAAGTGCGGTGCGTGCGGCAGGGTGTATTTTGTTGCGTTTGTATTGGACGCGCCGCGCCTCAGGCCGAATATCACTCTACACTATCTGTGTGCACTCACACAAATGCAAACCTGAGCTTACGCCTCGCGCACTGTAATTACCTAGCTATTAAGTAATTGTGTTATCATTATTTTAAAAGACGTACTGCTGAGAGTTTTTTGCCAATTTTTCTCCTCAGTGTTGGCACCTTTTCCTTGCAAAGCGGTGTATGTATATTTCGACCAGTTGACATTGATATTTTCATATTACAGATACACGTAAAGGACTGCCCGGCCCGAGCGATAATGTTCCCAGAAGAGAGGCCTCCGGAGAACACTGGATGCCTATCTACACCGAGGCCTATTGTCCAGATGGAGTATCTAAAGAAAGATGACCCTAATTATGAATACTGGGATTAAGGAGTTACTTTTAAACCTTCTAGCTGTAAGCTAAAATATTATAATTTTTTATAAGGTGCTGTTATGTTATAAAATTCTCAATTCTCATAAGAAAACATGATTTAAAATCATTGATCTCCTATAAACAACTAGATACACAAAGGTCTTACTAAAACAATTTAAAAAATGTCCAAATAAGGGTCCATTGTTAACGTCCAAATAATGTCCAATAAAGCAAATGTCCTTCATCCGTTTGGACCTTCTTTGCGCTCGGACATTTTTAGAAGGCAGACTGTGTATCTAGTTGTTTATAGGAGATCAATGATTAAAGTACATATAACTTAATTAAGTATTTGACAAGTATCGAAAGTTTTTCATTATTATTACAAAATAGACACAAATTCATGATCAACTGTGAAATCAAAATTGAAATTAGTTGAAAAATGAAGTAACTACAGGCATTTAGACAAGTTGTGTTAGAAAGAGACGGAAACAGTACACGCCATTGACGCCATATTGTCTTTGTGACGTCATACCGTGGTAGCGCCATACAAACTTCATACTAAAGACCGTTTTGCTAAAAAGAGATGGAGCGCCACCACTTGACTTAACCGCTTAATATCTTCGGTATTAGTTGAGATATCGCAAAACTGATTTCACAGTTCTCTTCAGCAGGAGCACGAGAGTTGATTGATGTAATAAAAAAAATTGTGACAAATACCTTGTTATAATAATATGATTTTAGTTTCGCATAGGTTATGCAAGAAAATACGAAAACGTTATAAATATAGTACGCCGCAGCCCAAATCAAGTGTCTTATTTTGGTAAACAAATATGATCGTCTAATTGCCTGTTGTGATGTAACACTGAAGGCACTGATTGATCGAACCTGTCCATGTCCATCATTGTGAAAATAAAGTGATCCGATCTAATAATGTGAAAATAACGATGCAATAATCACAGAACAGCTTAAAATGTTAGTAGTTATTGTTTACAAAATAAGACACTACAGGCTTCGTTAATGTTTGAAGTTTAGTATTTCGTATTTGAGGAGTCGAGGATGTTTCTTCTAGCCCTAATTCTGGGTGAGAGGTGTGATAGATATCCACCGAATATTGATAATAGTTTAATTAATATTAGTAATAATTTGATAAGGAAAATAATATAATTTCTCAACACATTTTTTTATTGGCTACACTTGTGTTTTTTTTGTGAACCTATAAATTGTCCCACTGCTGGGCAAAGGTCTCCCCCCTCCTCTTCCATCCATCCCTCTCCTGAGCCTCTTCCACCCATCTTTATCTCTATAATACAAAAATTATATAAACGTGGATAATACTTTTTTATCAACGGTCCTTATCAATTCGAAACCGTCGACGTTTACTAAATTATGCCAGATTAAAAAAAAATACTAGTACTTAGAACTTAAATATTTAATTGAAGTTACCGACAGTAAATAACAATAATAGTGAATATTAAAAACTCTTCGTTCTGCTCTCGGGTGGTTTAGTGACCGTGCGGTACTTATCAAGCTTAATACTTTGATACTAATATGTATTTGTTATTAAGAGCCTTCATAGAGCCAATCTTAAAAAAATAATATCTTCCAATATAATCAATTTTATTAAAAAAGCTATTTACAAAATGTTTATTAGGATGAATACTATTTTTCAAATACAATACATGGCATAATTGCGACAAGCTAAGTTGTAGTTCACAAATGTGCCAAAAACGGCCGTTTTTCGCAATTATGCGAACTACAACTTACCGACATTGAATCACGTTATAAATAAGCATTTAAAAAATAGTATTTATCGTAATAAACATTTTGTAAATAGCTTTTTTAATAAAATTTATTATATTAGAAGATATAATTTTTTTAAGATTGGCGGCGCTAGTTGGCTCATGGAAGGCTCTTAAGGTTTTAATTATAAATGATGTCTGTTATAATCTTATAATTCTAAATCTTGTTCTAATCGTTGTTGGCTGGTGTGGCGGCCCGTAGCGACTTCTCTAAGCTCTTGAGGGCTGGCGTAATATTTGTGCCTAGGTCTTCCACAACGCTCGATAGGTACACTGGAATAACGAACCAAAATTCGACATAAACGGCCATATCTTTTGATTGCGTTGACGTAGAAGTTTGATTTTGTCACGACTGCATGAGGTTACAGACCCGAGTATTAGGTATTAATTTCAACTTTATCCGTCCACGCGTTTCTGAGATATAGGTCTTGACAGACAGACGGACAACAAAGTGATCCTATAAGGGTTCCTTTTGAGGCATGGAACCTTAAAAAAGATTCTATTAGATTAAAATATATGATTATATTATTATTTATTTTATGGGTTCTCTTGAAAATGGCGGGAAACGACGGTTGTGAAATTATTTGATATTTTTCCTTTTAATGTCTACAGGGACTATTTTGTGTTTAATATCACGTTAAATTAATCAGAAAATGTTCGCGAATGACAGTACGGTGAAGTTATTGGATTATTTATGCAAGATCTGAAGTTTCAAGCTTTTATCAAGAGTTCCCGCTACAAGCTCGGGAGTGAACGTGACTGTCGAGTTGCTTCGTCCAGAGTGATGACGCTACGGCGTCTCCTCTGGATGAAGACATGAAGACGCGGCTACCCAGGGTGAAGACGCTACTGCGACTCCCCTGGAGGAAGATAAAAGACTATTGAATATATTGAATTTTCTGTAACATGACATTGGCAAATGACGAACTGTCGAGTCCATTAATAAAATAAATATTTATTTATTCATGTTACAGAAAATTCAATATATAATAGTCTTCTATCTTCCTCCAGGGGAGTCGCCGTAGCGTCATCACTCTGGACGAAGCAGCTCGACAGTCACGTTCACTCCCGAGCTCGTAGCGGGACTCTTGATAAAAGCTTGAAACCCCAGATCTTGCTCAAATTATCCAACAAATTCACCATACTGTCACTTGCGAACATTTTCTGATTAATTTAACGTGATATTAATCTCAAAATAACCACTGTAGACAACAAAACAAAAATTATCAAATAATTTTGCAACCGTCGTTTCCCGCCATTTTCAAGAGAACCCTATATGATTATATCTGTTTACAAGATAACTCACCAATGTCCGTGAGGCATCTTTTAGTTCCTAACGCATCCATGTTGCGAATATTCAATATCTTCTCCGCGTATATTTCGCATGTATGCGTACATACCTGAAATATTAATAGTTTTAACTGACTGCCGAAGAGTCATCAGCCCGTATCAGTCCACTGCTGGACGTAGGCCTCTCCCAAAGCACGCCACTCAACCCTGCCAGCCACCTTGCGAAGGTCATCTGAAGGAGGTCTGAAAAGAGTACCTATCTCATAGGATTTAGTGACCCGATTAAGTTCTCGAATGGAGGCCACGAACGGGTAAACGTAGTGTGGGAAGCCCCCCGACTAGATGGAGGGATGACCTTCGCAAGGCTGTCAGGGACTGGATGCAAAAGGCCATCGAGTGTCGCCTTGGGAGAGGCCTGCGTCCAGAAGTGGACTGATACGGGCTGATGATGATGAAGTTGCATTAAAAGTACCAGGAGACCATGGCTAACCCGGAGTGATGTAAAATACGGTCCAGTATGCTCCAACACCTGCTGTCTCCACTCGATCCGAAGCCCCAGCTCTTTAAGTCCCATCACAAGTACCAGGACACTATGAGCCGCCTGGAGTCTCATTAGCATGCGGTCCCGCGTGTGTCTGTGGGGGGAGGGGCGCCTTGGAAGAGGCCTGCATCCAGCAGTGGACTGATACGGGCTGATGATGATGATGAAGTGGCATCAAGAGTACCAGGATACCATGGCTGACCCGGAGTCTCAATATGTCTCACTCAACACCCGCTGTCTCCATTCCGTCAGAAGCTCCAGCTCTTTAATTCACATCACAAGTACCAGGGCACTATGAGCCGCCTGGAGTCTCATTAGCATGCGGTCAAAGACTTACCTCAGATAGAAACTGCCAAGGAGCTTGCTTCTCTGATAAATGCATTTCCAGATGTTGTGGCAACGTCATTAGATATTGACCGATCTGAAAAATTTACATTACATTTTATCAGCAGCATATCCGTCTTTGAATACATCCGACAAATTGAAACTGACATTTTTACAACCGTACTCATGATAAATATTAACAGCCTTACTTATAATCGATGATTAAAATTAATACCTTGTTTAACAATTGTTTAAAAAAAATGTTTACTTATAAACACTATTTAAAGTTAATCAACTCCTGAAGAACCGAATAAGTAGCTGTCAGTTAAAACAACGTCGTATGCTTAATTAACAAAATGGCGGACCGAATTCGGAACAGCTGATTCCATTTGATACTGCTGATTACTTTTTTAAAGACTTTGGAGTAGGCATTACCCCAATTTAGGCCAAATTTTCGTTCTTTTTTTTGAGTTCATTCAGCAGTGTTACCGTACCTAAATATTTTTTGGTGTTTTAAAATGACGACTACTAATCACTGCTTAAATAACGTTTATAAGTAAAAAAAGGTTAATCACTTATTAAGAGTTTAAATAATGATTAGTTAATATGTTGCTCAGTGCTTGATTAGTGTTTTTTTATAAGTAAGAGGGTATATTGGTAAGGTTTTTTTTAGTAAATTGTTAAGAAGGCGTATTACAGGATAAATTACTTAAAGCAGAATTAATGTATGCCACATACATTACGCTAACCATCCATTTGATTTCGTCGAATGAATTCTAATAATTTGTTAATGAGCTGCCTCGAACCTACCTCAGTAATATACTCCTGTGGAGACAACGCGAAATCTGGCAAATCAGTTGATAACGCATCGTTGTTACTCCATACTGATAACTGGGGGATTTTATCTGCAAATACACACAATATTATATCATTAAAGGTTCTCAAGAACTTCATTTATTTATTTTATTAATGGACTCGACTGTTCGTCATTTGCCAATGTCATGTTACAGAAAATTCAATATATTCAATAGTCTTCTATCTTCCTCCAGGGGAGTCGCAGTAGCGTCTTCACCCTGGGCAGCCGCGTCTTCATGTCTTCATCCAGAGGAGACGCCGTAGCGTCATCACTCTGGACGAAGCAGCTCGACAGTCACGTTCACTCCCGAGCTTGTAGCGGGAACTCTTGATAAAAGCTTGAAACTTCAGATCTTGCATAAATAATCCAATAACTTCACCATACTTTCATTCGCGAACATTTTCTGATTAATTTAACGTGATATTAAACACAAAATAGTCCCTGTAGACATTAAAAGGAAAATTAATAAATAATTTCGCAACCGTCGTTTCCCGCCATTTTCAAGAGACAATCTCAACCTTACTATGTTACGACTGAGTATACCAGGAGTTCAGCCTCCTTATCATGAACTCCTATAGCAGTATTACTTCAAAAATACTTTGTTATTTCGCACCCACAGACCACTTCCCCCCTATCCCTGTAACAGGAGGCCCGTGTCTGCCCGCACATGAGCGCAACATTGCTTCGCGACACGTGTAACCTAGAGATATTAGAGACGCATCTCTTTAATACGGAGCCCCTGTAAGCGATTTGGGCTTCGGTATAGACAGATGTAGAGATGGGCCGAACATTCGGTAATTATTCGGTATTCGGCAGATTTTTCCATATTCGTATTCGGCCGAATATTCGGTAAAATTGCCGAATAATTACCGAATAATGAAATTTAAAATTGACCATGAATTTGACCTAAACAGTGATCAACATCGGGTCAGTTTGCCGGCCTAGTGGCTAGAAAATCGCACCAATGGGTTATTAGATCTTACAAATTCGAAAATTATCGCACCAATGGGTTATTAGATCTTAAAAATTCAATTGCGAAAATGAACCGAATAATTCGGCCGAATATTCGGTTCGGTACATTTTGAACCGAACATTCGGCCGAATATTCGTATTCGGCAGGTTATATATTCGGCCCATCTCTAGACAAATGTAACCATGATGGCTGCAATGCTGTCGAAATATCGAGACATCAATAAATGTTTAACACGGTAATTCCCGTTTTTATATAATTAATAGACATATACTCACATACAGATACACTCGAAAAACATGAACATACATATTGTGAAGTCGTGTAATAAAGTATGAAGAACTCACCTAATTGAGCTTCAACGGGATTCCTCAATATAGCTCTCGCCAGACCCCTAAGCTGGTCTTTGACCCGGCGTAGGCCTGCGACGTAGGCCTGGGACTCCGCCCTCAATGCCGCTAGCTTCTGTCGGGCCTCCGCCTCCAAAAGTAAGGTGGGAAGGTCCAGAAGTGGTGGCTGGTCTTTGGGCTCTAAAAAAAGTACTAGGATATCATAGGAATAGAAGAGATCTGCTAGAATCGGTAGATTTGTAGACCAGCCCCAGAATGTTTTTTGTTAAAAATTGTTAAAATCCCAAAATGTCAAACTCCCATAATATCCAAGTGCTCAAAATGTTCAAGTACTAAAATGTCTAAATCCCAAAATGTCCAGGGCTAATCTCCGAAACAGCTGGACCGATTTTGACGGGACTTTCACTGGCAGATAGATAAGCATCAAATTATTTATTGATATAACAATAATAAAAATTAGAAATAACTATTATAATATTAACCTATATAAACTAAACTAAAAACATCGCCCAAAGAATTAGCTTGGCTATTCAGAGGGGAAATGCCGCCAGCATTTTGGGCACGTTGCCGGACAGCGGGGATCGGTTGAACTATCCGTAATGCAAGCCATTCGGATAGTTCAACCGACCTATTTTGTACATATAGTTTTATTTTATTTTAGTTATATTTTAGTAAGTACTTTTATTTTTATTTAGTATTGTAAGTTTAGTAAGTTAACTAAAAACTATATGTACAATAGGTCGGTTGAACTATCTGAATGGCTTAGCATTACAGATAGTTCAACCGATTACCCGTTGTCCGGCAACGTGCCCAAAATGCGGGCGGCAATTCTAGCATCAAATTGATCATTTTTGCAATTGGACATTTTGGGAATTGGTCAATCTGGCCAATTCCCAGAATCACCAAAATTTTGGTGATTCTGGGAATTGGACATTTTGGTAAATGTTCAATCTGGAAATTGAGATATTTTGTGCATCTGAGCATCTGATTCCAGCATAAATTACTCTTTGAATCAATTTTCTTCCTTGGTTCCTTCTGCTCCTACAAACTCATGACCCCCTGGTACTTCAACCTACCTTCGTCACTCTGTTCCACCTTCTGCCGTTCAGCCAGGGTATCCAGAAGCACAGCAGCAGCTGACTCCAGGACCAGAGACGCCGGGAACGTATTGGACAGAACTCCCGTGGTCTGACCAGCAGTCACTGAGGATAGGAAGGTGGTTTCTATGCGACGACTGTGCGAAGAGATGTTTGATGATAACGCCGTTATGAACGCCTGGAAAGAAGAGCTCTTACAGTTTCTGGTAGCCTGGTATTTTCAAATTGGATTTTCTAGATTTGCATGCGGAATCAAACAAAAAAATTTTTGAGGTCAATGAACAAAAACACAAGGTTTTGACTTTTTTATGTTGCCAGTGAATATCCAAATAAATTGATGTTAATAATCTTCTTAGGGTTTCGTGCCTCTTGACCACGGAACCCTAAGAAGATTATTAACATCAATTTATTTGGATATTAACTGGCAAAATAAAAAAGTCAAAACCTTGTGTTTTCGTTCATTGAACTCAAAAAAATTACAATTAAAAAAACCTCATTCAAATTACCTCAACAGCTGGCGCGTAGTATGTATAAATGGCAACACCAGCTATCTTCTTGGCTCTGACATAAGCCGCGCTGAGCCAGGCTTCGCATCTCTCTGCTATCGACAGCAGAGCTCTAGATGTTTCTAGAAGATCGTCCTGTAAACGGTGGAATGATGTTTTCGGAATTGAGTATTTGACGAGTATCCAGAATTAACCGGTATGGTGGAACACAGAGAAAGGCTTTAGGCGCATTATGGCTAATTCTCATTATGGCAACCGACTCGCTAATGGACTACTTCTCATTATGGCCACTTCTCATTTTGGTAACACTTTGGACCGTTCTTATTATCTGTGTCGCAAGAGCTGAAATCGTATTGCAAGTTACCAGTACCAGGATCGCAGAAGATGGAAGGAGACAGACGGGAGTATGTACGTACCTGTTTTAGCTGTGGATCGTTCAAATTAGCGAGCAGCAATTGGCTTTGTAGCTCCGTGTACTGGGGCAGCAGCTCTCTAAGAGGTGCGAACGCGGCGCGACCCAACTCCTTCACCGTGGCCAGTGGGAGGGTCTCTAGGAAGATTGTAAGGCTATTTTAAACTCTTGTCAAGGTATGATGCCCTGGTACTATAGAATGAGGATTGGAGTTATATTGCCTCCTTAGTTATAGTGTTCCTAGATTGTAAGCCTCGATTTTAATTGTCTTTGTTTGTAATATTTTTCTGAGAGGCTCGGTGGCTCAGTGGTTTGGTCAATGGACTTGCAATACGGAGGTCCCAGGTTCGATTCCCAGCCAGGGCAGCCATGTACCAATGAGTTGTCCTCGGTTTTCTCGACGGAAACACTAACGTACATTTACCGAGTGCTCTCAAAACGGTGAAGGAAAACATCGTGATGAAACCTGCGTAGAATAAAAAATAAATTCTAAGGCATGTGAAATCTGCCAATCCGCACTGGGCCCGCGTGGTGGATCATGACCGGAGCTCCCTCGATGTAAGAGAAGGTCTGTGCCCGAACAGTGGGGACATAAAAAATAGACTGACGATGCGATGTAATATTTTTATATAAGATTAATAAAGAATTTTAAAAATTCTAAATTAAATTAATTTATGAAGATTGTAATGTCATATTATACTCTTGCCAAGCCATGATGCCCTGGTACTATAGAATGAGAATTGTGGTGATGAACAGTAGCTTTGTAACTCCATGTACTAGGGCAGCAGCTCTCTAAGAGAAGGTTTCTATGAAGATTGCAATGTCATATTATACTCTTGCCAAGCCATGATGCCCTGGTACAATAGAATGAGGATTGTGGTGATATTTGAACAGTAGCTTTGTAACTCCGTGTACTAGGGCAGCAGTTCCCTAAGAGAAGGTTTCTATGAAGATTGTAATGTCATATTATACTCTTGCCAAGCCATGATGCCCTGGTACAATAGAATGAGGATTGTATATTTGAATTCATTTTACCTTTGTTCTGAGTCGGCGCATCCATGACTGCTTGGATACAAGTCACGAATTCGTCTACATCCGTCCTTAAATCCGTTAGTAACATTATACCTTCTTCCGGAGTCGAGCAAAGCTTCAGATTAGCTGATACCACCTAAAATGATACATTTATTTAGATTATTGGACTCGACAGTTCGTCATTTGCCAATGTCATGTTCACTAGGAGATAGCTCCAATATCTGGGCAGCACATAGGCTATAAGCTGCGGTATGTGATGTGGAGCCACGTGACCAGAGAGGAAGAGCTGCCTCACAGTACATTGACAGTCCTTCGTGGAGGTCTATAGTAACCAGCGACTGCAATGTCTGGGCAGCACATAGGCTATGAGCCATTGCGGTATGTGATGTGGAGCCACGTGACCAGAGAGGAAGAGCTGCCTCACAGTACATTGACAGTACTTCGTGGAGGTCTATAGTAACCAGAGACTGCAATGTCTGGGCAGCACATAGGCTATAAGCTGCGGTATGTGATGTGGAATCAGGTAACCAGAGAGGAAGAGCTGCCTCACAGTACATTGACAGTACTTCGTGGAGGTCTATAGTAACCAGCGACTTCTACGCATACGAAGTTGCGGGTATAGCTAAGCTAGTATACTATATGACAATCACAAGACCACAGTTATGTTACCTTAGTAGGAGAAGGCTCTAAAGACAGCAGCAAGTCTGTGTACAATCTAATGAGCTCCGATAGAGGCGTTTCGGACTTCAATACATTCGTCAGCCAGTCGACCTGTGAAAGAATTCTTCCATTTTATGCTTGCCTGGTACATTTTTCAAAGTTCTTGAAGTTTTTACCCGAGTGCGCAAGAAGGAGCGTTGTGTTTTTCGAGCGTATGTATGTCTAATTCTTTGTCCCGCCCTGCAGCCTAAACGGCTTGATGGATTGTAACATATGAGGTGTCGTTAGATTCGTCTGGATTGTAGGAGTGACATAGGATATATTACTTATGATGCCTTTTACCTATATGATGCTTATTACATAAGATGACTATTGCCATTTGCCTATGATGCGTACTATTTACTTAGGATGTCTATTACCTATGATGTTTTTGCTTATTACTCGTATGCCTATTACTTATGATGACTATTGCCTATGATGCCTGCTACTATGATGAATACTACTTATGATGCTTATTAAGATGACTATTACCTATATGATGCTTATTACCTATGATGATTTTGTTATTACTCGTATGCCTAATGCCTATTACTTATGATGACTATTGCCTATGATGCCTGCTACTATGATGAATACTACTTATGATATGATGCCTATTAAGATGACTATTACCTATATGATGTTTATTACATAAGAGGACTATGACTATTTGCCTATGATGCGTACGTACTATTTATGATGTTATATTACTTATGATGTATATTACTTATGATGTATATTACTAATAAATACAAAAATATGCCTATTACCAATGATTACGTCTATCTTATGACCCCAAATTAACATATGATGTCTGTTACTTATGATGCATATTACCTATGATGTCAACTGATTATGATGTCTATAACTTATGATGTCCCAATGATGACGACTACTTATGATGTCTATTCCTTATGTATATCCTATAGTTACCTGCTTGTTAGCCTCAGCAGCCAACAACCTCGTGAGAGCGTGCAGCGAATGTGTGTCCAGCCTCCGCCAAGCGTTGGCCAAACGTGACGCCGCAGCTCTGCGCCAACATCGACTCACAGACACACTCCTCGACATACCATTGAATACTGATACGTATGTTGATGTTTTATCTGTAATTTAATAGCATACAACTTCGCTGCATTGGGCGAATTATAAGTTAAAAAGTAATTTCAAATGACATCGACAGATTTCAATGGAGATTTACCCCACCTTCAAAACTACGTGACCATTGAAGCTGTACCTATCATTTTGTTGGGGACTGATTGCAGATTTCATATTGCATAATCATAAACAGTAAGAGTTGCGAGAGTAGTAGAAAATGTTAACAAAAATAACGAATAATTCGCCTCGATTTCATAATGTTTAACGCTCAGCACTATCTGTTACATTGTCTGAGCCCACAATAAAAAAAATGTCACGTTACAGTGAATTATTAGCGGAAAAACTAAAAGGAAAACGTATAAAAACTTTTAAAATTGATTTTTCGACGCGCAACTTGTACAAAACTTTATTTTAAACCAATATTTTTTAATAAAAAACGGAGTTCTTTTTCCATTTATTCGTTATCTTGTACATCATGCGGTTGATGGTGGGGCAGAATCTGGCATTGTCATTTACTGTTTTTGGATTTTTTATTTTACTTGTGCTATAAGACTTAGCTACTTGTCAAATTTCATGATTCTAGGTCAACGGGAAGTACCCTATAGGTTTTGAGCTTCTTGCATTTTCATACAAATATACGAGAAAATGCGCCATAAACGTCCATATCTTTTTATTGCGTTGACGTAGAAGTTTGATTTTTTCACGGCTGCATGAGGTTGCAGACCTGAGTATTTGGTATTAATTTCAACTTGATCCATCCACGCGTTTCTGAGATATAGGTCTTGACAGACAGACGGACGGACAACAAAGTGATCCTATAAGGGTTCCTTTTTTCATAACCTAAAATGCATCAAAAGCAAAAAGACGCTAGGTACAGTCGAAGACAGAGATAAGTATACAGCCTCAATAAGGTTGAGATTTGTCTCAAAAACTACTGGACCGAATTTAATAATTCTTTTACAGTTACATAGTTTTAACTTTTATCTATCAAACAGTGAAAGACTTTTTGCAATAGGTCAAGTAGTTTTTGAGACAATCTCAACCTTAAAAACTCTCCTGTACACCTTTCTCTGTGTTCCACGGTACCAGGATAACATAAGAAGTAAGAGATCTTACCAGCGTCCATCTGTGTCAACGCCTCGATGAGTGGCGGAGTAACAGCTGCTTCCAATCTATTGTATAATGTCTCCAGCTGTAATCTTTTAACCTCGTAATCTGGTGCATCGCTTAAGACCTGTGAAATATTTCACTTTAAAATGGGGTGTTTGAAAATGCTGGAAACGACGGCCGGCACAAAATTCGATAATTTTAATTTTTAAAGTTAAGGGCCTTCATAGAGCCAACTAGCGCCGCCAATCTTAAAAAAATAATATCTTCCGATATAATCAATTTTATTAAAAAAGCTTTTTACGAAATGTTTATTCAGATAAATACTATTTTATAAATGCTTATTTATAACGTGATTCAATGTCGGTAAGTTGTAGTTCGCATAATTGCGAAAAACGGCCGTTTTTGGCACATTTGTGAACTACAACTTAGCTTGTCGCAATTATGCCATGTATTGTATATTGAAAAATTGTATTTATCGTAATAATTTTGTACCAAAAAAACGTAACAAAAAGAAAAAGACCGTCGAAATCGGTCGAAACTGTCGGTCTAATTGCCGACTTTAACAATACAAGTGAGTGATATCCGTTTATATATAATAATCTGAGAGTGATTTATTAATACGGGCCTCTGTTTTTCTATTTACCTCAAGGCTGGCAGTCATAGCAGCGACTTGGTCCGACAACTGGTCCAGTTTGTCGGTCTGTGTCGGAACGCCGGTCTCCAATAAATCCTCCAGTGACGTAGCGAGCGCCGCCCACTTGTCCGCTTCTTGAAGGGCTGACGTTGCGTTCTGGAAAACTTCCTCGAATAAGAAGGCTGCATGAGGTTGCAGACCTGAGTCTTTGGTATAATTTTCAACTTGATACGTCCACGCAGAGTTTGTCCTAAGTAGACTTATGGGCCCAGTGCGGATTGGCGGATTTCACATGCCTTAGATTTTTTTTCTTCTACGACATACAGGTTTTATCACGATGTTTTCCTTCACCGTTTTGAGAGCACTCGGTAAATGTACGTAAGTTTTCCCGTCGAAAAAACCGAGGATAACTCATTGGTACATGGCCCTGGCTGGGAATCGAACCTGGGACCTCCATATTGCAAGTCCATTGACCTAACCACTGAGCCACCGAGCTCTCTTAGCCTAGTACTTACCTCCAACCGACTTTTGAGCTGATCAATCCTTTGCAAGCTCTCGATGGAGTGTCCCGTTTGTTCCTCCACATCTTGGACCTTGGTCTCTAAGGACAGCAGCCGCTGCTGAAGGAGTGTGCCCTCGATCTGGAGTGCTGACGCATCTTGCAGAATACGGGGAATCGATGTGACAATCTGCAATAAAGATTTATTATTGTTTAGGCTTCCGTGCCTCAAGAGGAAAAATCTAAGGCATGTGAAATCTGCCAATCCGCAGTGGGCCCGTGTGGTGGATCATGGCCCGAGCTCCCTCGATGTAAGGGGAGGTCTGTGCCCGAGCAGTGGGGCAATATAAATAGACTGATGATGACTGACCTGAGTAGTAGTTTCATCCAGTGAGTTAGTCAGTTGTTTCATATACAGTTGTAGTTTTGTCACACTGTTGGCCACGAATATCTGCAAGATCAAATATTTATGAATTTTTACAGGTTATCTCTATGGATTGAGGGTCAAATATTTGATAGTACCTCCTTTTCTTGATTACCGCTGGAGCTCCAGGCTTTGTTTATCCACTTTTTGGGGTCGAAATCATCTTCGGCAAATGTTTTCAGATCCTAAAAACATAAACTTTTTACGCAAAATACAAACTTAGGTTAGGATCCTTTACTGATTTTGAGATATCAAATAATAAGTATAATACATAAGGTGCAGTGATTAAATTATATTAAGTTACTTACCATTGTTTTCAATTATTCAAATATTTATAAATCACAGGAAAATTTTAAAAAATATTTTAGTTGACGTGATATAAACATAGTACGATTGACATTTTTCGACTAGTGGCGAAATCTGGAACTAAATAAATCGTATGCATTTTGACGTTAAATTAGCAGTTTCTTCACCACCAGCGCCACCATCTACAAAATGACTAACTACATATGTCAACAATAGAGATGGCAGTGCATTGTTTTATAATCGATTGACTACACTTTAAATGTTAACTTGAAGCTATTTACATGTTTCTAGATCGCTATGTGCTTCATTCAAAAAAGAAACCATTCATTTTCCATTGTTGTAGGCAGTTGTGGGTTTCATACTTATGTATTTACATTTCAAACCACATTTTTTTACAAATGCAAAAGACTGTCATATCGCCCAAGCCAAGCCCTAAAAATAAAAAAGGATATTAAAAAAATTGCACGTGTGTGTGTGTCTGTGTCGTGCTGTACATGGAAAATTACATTTTTGCTTCAAATATTTACCGTAAAAGTGTAATTTGATGTAAATTCATTGAAAAGTATAATAAAATGACGCAAGACAGGTAATTGCAAGACATTTTTACATCCTCCATTACCTTTTTAGAGCCTATTTCAACGAGATTTCCCTCCTTTTTTCCGTTCAATAATTTAAACATCGCTTTAGTAATATTAGATTCTCCATCAAGTTTCTTCAATAAGGCAATGGATAGTTTAGTATGACAGATACACAACCGTTGCGAGGACACCATACGAAATTAGACTGCACCACCCTCGGCACCAATGTCGCTCGTCACTTCCTGAGCAACAGAATTGTTCAGGCCTGGAACTCACTTCCAGACGACGTTGTCTCTGCCATCTTTTCGCCTACTATACATTAGGCCCTTTGCTAAATCTGTTTGGGAGGTTCTCAGTTCAATTAAATATTTCATGGCATTGCCTATGGATTACAGCAGCAGCAAGAGACACCTCAGTATAGACTCTAGCGATGAAGATGTTCCTCTGAAAATTCTAAAGATTCATGACGCACAAGACAGCGATGCCGGACACCCGAGGTCGCTTCATAAATATAGTATGGAAACTTGCAACCTCTGCCACAGTATCTTTCATACCAGGTATGTTGATTTTTACTTGTATTATGTAGTAAGGTCTAAGTCTAACTGAAAGAAAAGTGTTACCATGAACTCTTATAGCAGGATTACTTCAATAATACGTTATTATTTTGTAGGTACCATGACAACCTTAAAGTAAGCTTCTTAATGATGTCATGGTACTATGGAACACAGAGAAAGGTGTACAGGAGAGTTTTTAAGATTGAGATTATCTCAAAAACTACTTGACCTATTGCAAGAATTCTTTCACTGTTAGATAGATAAAAGTTAAAACTATTCAAATGATTTATTGCAGTCACAAAAACCATATAAGTGTTAGTAAGTACTTAAAACTATGTTAGTGTTTACACGAGGCGTATTACGCGCTATGACATGCGACTTAGGTCCGACTCCGAGACCCCGGGACATGTAAGTGTACCCAGTGTCTCAGAGGACTGTCCATGGTATCTTCAATGCCCTTCAGGATGCTGTTAGGGCTGCCGCGAACCCTCCGCATCAGGAACGCGACTCTTTTGCGTATGATGGCATGGCTGATGTCCACGCCGGCTTCCGCAAACATCCCTGACGCGCTGCAGCATCGCGACAGCCCCATCGGCAAACTATGTAACTGTAGGCCTTGTCATGTGGTGTTCCAATCAAATGTAGTTAACGTTATTGCGGTTAGTGATGAATTTCTAAACAGAACCTTTTAAAATTCCAGGTTTGATTACTACGTACACAAAGCCAAGCATGCAAGAGTGGCTGTAACACGAATGCCTATTTATAAATGTACTAAGTGCACTTTCTATTCTATATCACAAGATACGCTTAATTATCACACTAAGAACCACGTCCCGGAAGTACCTGATATCTTAAAGAATTTCATTAATAAGAAACTTGTCGTTAGATGTGACGACAGTATAACAGAGTTGATTAATTCTAAGAAACGTTTAAGTAATGATGCTAAATTAAGTAAATTGTATAATGAGGATAGCAAACATTTAGATGTGAAGCACAAGAATCAAACTAAAGAGGAAATTCACGATGTTAATACTAAACATGATAGGAATCAACTAGTTGACAGTGATGATGTAGATTCTAAAGAATCGATTATCCATAATACTGCTTTGAACAGTAATTCAATGCAAGGAAATAATACAAAGAGATCTGGCAATTTGATAAGAATAGTGGATGATATAAATAGCAAAGATAATAGTGTATTTCTAAAAGCAAATAATACGAATAAAGATATATTAGAGAATTTAATCAAGAAAGAACCTATTGTACAATGCGATGATAGTATTAAGGCGTTATTTAAAGCTGAAAGAGTTGAAGCTCCTGTGGATTATCAGACAAATGAAATTAAACCATTCAGATTGACTGAAGTATCTACGATGACTAATTTATTAGAAAATATTGTCATGAATAATCCTGTAATTAAATGTGATAGCAGTGTTAATGATTTGATAAGGAATACTGAACGGATAAATAAAAATAAACAAGAACTACTGAAGAACAACACACCGATGGTGAATGCTTTAGATGCCATCAACAAGGAACCTACAGAACATGATCTGTTTAAAATGAAACCTACTTCAATTAGAAGTAGGTTGATTTTTGAAGACGATGACGGTTTAGAATGTGATGACACGGGCTTCGATTTCGACAATAATCGATATTTACATAGAAATGGTGTTGAAATCAAAGATGTGCGTAGTCCGTGCCTTGGTAAAATAACGCTGGGAAGAAAACCGTTGCAGAAAAGCGTCCATTATGATGACTTGATGGAAACGGGAGATGTTTTTTGTAACAAATGTTCGAAGCGATTTAACAACAGGTAAATATTTGCTTTTATAAACCTACTCCTACCGAGAGCTCGGTGGCTCAGTGGTTGGGTCAATGGACTTGCAATATGGAGGTCCCAGGTTCGATTCCCAGCTAGGGCAGCCATGTGCCAATGAGTTATCCTCGGTTTTTTCGACGGAAAAACTTACGTACATTTACCGAGTGCTCTCAAACAAAACGGTGAAGGAAAACATCGTGATGAAACCTGCATGTCGTAGAAGAAAAAAAAAGTCTAAAGCATGTGAAATCCGCCAACCCGCAGTGGGCCCGCGTGGTGGATTATGGCCCGAGCTCCCTCGATGTAAGGGAAGGTCTGTGCCCGAGCAGTGGGGCAATATAAATAGACTGATGATGATGATGATGATGATAAACCTACTGTATACTTATATATTCTTAATTATATCTATACATATAATAAGACTGTAAAAAAGTTGTGTCTCTACATTGGATATTTTTTGAAAAGAATAATTGTAATGTGTTTTAGGATCGATACTGATGCCAAAACACTAATTTTTAGAATTTTTGTCTGTTTGCCTGTGACTTTGTGCAAGTATCACGCCATAACTACTGAAGGGATTTTGATGGGAGTTTCACTAGGAGATCATGCAGCCGTGATAAAATCGAACTTCTAAATCTAATCAAAAGATATGGCCGCTTTTGTCGCCTTTCCTATCCATATTATATGTATGTATGGATTTTGACAACAACCGGGACCAACTGCTTAACGTGCTTTCCGAGGCACGAAGGGGCGCAAGATGAAAGTGTCACTAGCGGGCACCCAGCCAGGTCCTGACCTCGCCCAACGTTGCTTAACTTGTACACGCAACTGGCGTACGAGCCCCATAATACGGCGTTACTCACGTGATACCCGATTCCTAAACGCGCACCTAAGCTACATGACTTATTAATATGGGCCTAAGAGTATGCCACGAAACGACGAGGTCGCAGGTTCAAGGCTTGAAATTCATCATTTAATTATTTATCTAATCTTAAAACAGAGGTTCTCAAAATTTATGACTCTTTCACTACCTAAACTTAGAATAATACTTATTAATAATTTAAGCTTCACTTTGTAAATCCTACATCTCAAAATGTAATCCGTGGATAACGTTGCTGGTTATACAATAAGTACCTTTGTTATGTTAGTGCGTAAGCTTATGCTAAGTATACACATTGTAGAACTATTATATATAAAAACGGATATCACTCACTTATATTGTTAAAGTCGGCAATTAGACCGACAGTTTCGACCGCCAATCCAAATACAATCCGCGAATCCAGCTACAGCCATCGAACGCACGTTATCTCGGAGCGCGCACAGAGGGCGCTCATCCGCAGTGCGCGAAGAAACGTCAACGGCGACGCGGGCGTGGCGCGCTCACCTTGAAAAAGACCGTCGAAATCGGTCGAAACTGTCGGTCTAATTGCCGACTTTAACAATATAAGTGAGTGATATCCGTTTTTATATATAATAATTTGTAGTAATGGCTCACTATAGTTTTAATTCTAACATTGTAGAACTGTTTGTTTTCCCAAATAAAATAAAATAATCTTAATTTATTTGTTGCAGGTTTGAAAGCATTGTACATGAGAAGAACCATCTACAATTCCGCTTTCGTCGGCCGGCTTTATGCCACATTTGCGATAGATATATTGCTAATTATACTCTACGACCACATATTGAGAAGATGCACCCGAATCATAAAAGAATTTGCAAATCTAAAGATCTGTTAATTAAACATTGCGACGAATGCGGCCTCAAATACTACAATTTCGATAAACACAGCGGTATTTACCACAATATAAACATTATTGATTATTCAAATGACGGTTTTAAGCAAATTGCAACTAGAAATGACGCAAATGTCATCGATTTAACATCTGAAAATGACAGTTTAAAGTTGAATTCAGAAAGTGCAGTGAAAGTTAACGAAGATTTCAATCTCAAGTCGAAATTTGTACTAGGGTCTCATAAGCCAGAGGACATATTCAAATGCAAAGTTGAATATGAAAGTGTGAGTGTTAGAAACTTTTGTGAAGTGTGTGCCATGTTTTTAAAGAATGGAGTCCATTTTAAATATACTTATGTGGGTAGTAAGAGTGCGATTGGACAGAGGCAAACGTGTGACCAATGTCACAAAGAGTTCTTCGAAGTGAAGGTTATTAGAACTCATCGATTGAAGACGGAGACTAAAGGTGACTGGAAGAAGAAACCGAAGACGAATACGAACAGATTGAAGAGTATTCAACAGAGAATGAAGAAATTGAGTAAATTGACAAGAGTTTAATCATTGTTTTATTTTAACTATGTAAGTATTCTTAGTTATTTATTTTATTAATGGACTCGACAGTTCGTTACAGAAAATTCAATATATAATAGTCTTCTATCTTTCTCCAGAGGAGTCGCCGTAGCGTCTTCACTCTGGGTAGCCGTGTCTTCATCTAGAGTAGTCGCCGTAGCGTCATCACTCTGGACGAAGCAGCTCGACAGTCACGTTCACTCCCGAGCTTGTAGCGGGAACTCTTGATAAAAGCTTGAAACTTCAGATCTTGCTCAAATTATCCAATAAATTCACGATACTATCATTCGCGAACATTTTCTGATTAAGGGCCTTCCATGAGCCAACAGCAATGTACATAATGTTTATTACGATAAATACTATTTTTTAAATGCTTATTTATAACGTGATTCAATGTCGGTAAGTTGTAGTTCGCATAATTGCTAAAAACGACCATTTTTGGCTCATTTGAGAACTACAACTTTGCTTGTCGCAATTATGCCATGTATTGTATATTAAAAAATAGTGTTTATCCTAATAAAGATTGTGTACATAGCTTTTTTAATAAAAATTAATAATTTGTAAGATATTATTTTTTGGCGGCGCTAGTTGGCTCATATCAGGCCCTTAAATGAACGTGATATTGAACACAAAACCACTGTAGACATTAAAATTATCAAATAATTTCGCAACCGTCGTTTCCCGTCATTTTCAAGAGAACTCCTAACTCTATGTAGGTCAGAAATCATTATTCCCCGCATGCATAGAGCGTTTTAAATGCAGCGATGCAGCGCCGTTGAACTCGGGATGACTCGAGCAAGAATAGACCTAGCACGCACTTGGCTGACAGCGGGACAGCTAAAGCAGTGGAGACTATTTACGTGAGATTCTAATTAAATTCTTTTTAAAGAGAGCTGGTTTTCAAAGAAAAAAAAAGCTTTTTAAGTTGATAATAGATGGCGTTGCACCGAAGTGCGATATCATCGTAAAAAACACAGCACCATGAAAAAAAATCAATGTCAGCTGAATAATTTATTATTATTGGTTTGTTTGTGTAATTTAAACTATACAGTACAAATTAATACTAGGTATGAAATACGACAAGCCCAAGTTACAAGCAATAACAGCGCATTTAATGTTGACATCAGACCAGTCAGTGCCATCTACCGGGGATAGCGGGACTTGCTTTCTTTTTTAAATGTAACCTTGAAACCCTTCATTACCCGACTGCGCAGGAAGGATGGTTATGTTTTTCGAGTGTTTATATGTATTATTAGCCCCTACCAGTCCACTGCTGGACGTAGTCCTCTCCCAAATCACCCCACTCAACCCGATTCTCGGCCCTCTGCATCCAGTCTCTGGTCAGCCATCTTGCGAAGGTCATCCCTCCATCTGGTAGGGTCCCACACTACGTTACGTATATGTATACGAAGACCCAAATCAAGTGTCTTATTTTGTAAACAAAAACTACTAACATTTTAAGCTTTTCTGTGATTATTGCAGTTATTTTCACATTATTAGATCGGATCACTTTATTTTCACAATGACGAACAGGTTCGATCAATCAGTTCCTTCAGTTACATCACAGCCGATCATATTTGTTTAGAAAAAAGACACTTGATTTGGGCTTCGGTCTCAGAGAACGGTTTATGTATGTATGTCTAATTCTTTGTCCCGCCCTGCAGCCTAAACGGCTTGATGGATTGTAACATATGAGGTGTCGTTAGATTCGTTGATTGTAGGACTGACATGGGATATAAAAATTTAGTCAATGTGGTTTAAATGACAATGCCAGATTCTGCCCCACCATCAACCGCAAGTTGTACAAGGTAACGAATAAAGGTAAAAATATTTCCGTTTTTTATTAAAATTATTGGTTTAGAATAAAGTTTTGTACAAGTTGCGATTCGAAAAAAACAGCTTAATTAAGAATTCGAAGCGATTTATTCATCGTTTTTGTTATTCTTCTAAAGGTGTTGCGAGAGTAGTAGAAAATGATACTGATTATGATTAAGCAATATGAAACCTGTAATAAGTCCACAACAAAATGATAGGTCCAGCGTAAATGTTCACGTAGTTTTATAGGTGGGGCAAAGCTCCATTGTAATGTGGCAATGTCTTTTTTTGTAGTCTGTTTTTTTATATAAATAATTTCTACTTGTTACTTGACAACTCTATGCATCCCTAGTGATTTCCTAGCCAATGTAGAGCGAATAAAACGCACCCAGTGTGTGACCGCTTTCAAACAAAACCAACGTACGCTAAAAAAAAGTTGCTTAACTACGAAAAAATACAAAAAAGTAAAAAAAAAACCTTTGGAACAAAAAACAGTGAAGTGTTTTCAAGTTAAACAAATCGGTAATAGTTTTGAAATCGAATGTTTTATTTTATTTATGATAATTGTTTAAAGAACTTTTCGGGGTGGCACTGTTAGTGAAGATTGTAAATATTGAATATGTATTGCATACAAAATATATACTATCCAAAAATCTAAATGATATTTATTATGAAAAAAAATGATATGATAAAAATTTTCATCACGACCGGGATTCGAACTCGGGACCTCACCATTCCGTGGCACGCTCTATTCCAACAGAGCCATCGTGATTCGTATTCAGATCGTGAATTTTGTCTTGTTTCTCCATTTATCATTTAGATTTTCGTTTCGCATAGCGCATATGCAAGAAAATATCAAAACCATCCATAAATGCCTACATAAATATTGTGGGCAACTTTAAATAAGCGAAGCTGAACTTTGCTAATGGAATTCGCCTAGGCTCTTATAAAAGATAAACTTAATTAAAGTTTAACTCATTTCGCCGTTTCCTGGTAATGTTAGAACCGATGGGGTAGACGAGTTCATGGAGGACACGAACGGATAAACGTAGCGACAATGCCCCCCGACCAAATGCAAGGATGGCCTACACAAGGTGGCTGGCAGAGGCTGGATACTTGTGTTTAGTGTCGCGCCTTGCGAGAGGCCTACGTCCAGCAGTGGACTGATATAGGCTGATGATGAAGAATTGCAATTACAAGTATCAGGAGACCATGGCTCCCGGAGTGTCATGAAAACACCTGCTGTCTCCACTCGATCCAAAGCCCCGACTCTTTAAGTCACATCACAAGTACCAGGGCACTATGAGCCGCCTGGAGTCTCATTAGCATGCGGTGTCTGTGGGGCGAATGGCAACCCATTCCCAGTGGCGCTAAAGAGAGGCCTGCGTCCAGCAGTGGACTAATATGGGCTGATGACGATGAAGTTACATTAAAAATACCAGGAGACATGGCTAACCAGCTGTGCCATGAAAATACGGTCCAGTATGCTCCAACACCTGCTGTCTCCAGTCGGTCAGAAGCCCCAGCTCTTTAAGTCCCATCACAAGTACCAGGACACTATGAGCCGCCTGGAGTCTCATTAGCATGCGGCCCCGCGTGTGGCTGTGGGGCGAGTGGGGGGAGAGGCCTGCGTCCAGCAGTGGACTGATGAAGGTAGTTACGAATTTCGTCACGGGTAGTTGAAAGTTGGTCGACACGATACGATGTCACGAATGAGATGCAATCTAATGTTCTAATTTTGAAAATTAATTGCGCCAAGACTTGTGCGCGTGCGCGCGCTATTAATTATAATTTGCGCATGTGTTTAGAAAACAAGCGTTGCGTAATCACTAATCATGGCTGTTATTCATAAACGTGATTTAAAGTTACGCCACCGTTTAGACCCCCCTGTCCCTTATTTATTTTATTAATGGACTCGACAGTTCGTCATTTGCCAATGTCATGTTACACAAAATTCAATATATTTAATAGTCATCTATCTTCATCCAGAGGAGTCGCCGTAGCGTCATGACGATGTATGACGTTATCAGTTTCGAAAACGCAAAGATAAGTTTGTACCTAAATCTAGTTTATCATTTCGTTAGAGCAAATGTTATGGTGAAGTTGCACGGAACCCTCGGGGCGCGAGGTCGACAGCCGACTCGCACTGTTTTTTTTTGAGATACGGAATCAAAGTTTAGATGAAGCCATTCTTAATGGTGGAATCAGAAAACGCTGAAATTGCCACGATACTGGCGTGACGATCCGTATCATCATGTATCACGATAAATACCTATTGACCTGTAGCGTCAACCTCACTTCTTTTAAATCGTGTTGCTATCCCTTTCATACTTAAAAAAGGTTAAGATAGAAATTAATCAGAAAATGTTCGCGAATGACAGTATGGTGCAGTTATATGGATTATTTATGCAAGATCTGAAGTTTCAAGCTTTTATCAAGAGTTCCCGTTACAAGCTCGGGAGTGAACGTGACTGTCGAGCTGCTTCGTCCAGAGTGATGACGCTACGGCGTCTCCTCTGGATGAAGACAAGAAGACGCGGCTACCCAGGGTGAAGACGCCACTGCGACTCCCCTGGAGGAAGATAGAAGACTATTGAATAGATTGAATTTTCTGTAACATGACATTGGCAAATGACGAACAGTCGAGTCCATTAATAAAATAAATAATAATAATAAATATTGATGTATAGATGTCGTCGCCTATAGCTTGTCGATAAACAGAGACATAGAGACAGGAAGCGCCGCGATTGAATCTATCGACCCCAAAAACATTTGGGTCAACGCAAATAAGATTGTCTTGCTTGACTCTTGACTGAGAGTTTGTCTTGGCGGACAATGCGCGTCCGAAATGTCAGCCGGACCGCTGCCAAATGTATCTAATAGATTTATTGGGTGTTGAATTACACTGCCATGAACTGTTTTGGGATTGGAAGGGATTATCAGAAGTTTTTTGGGGTTTGCTGGCCTGTTATTTTGGCATGGGAAAGTGCCCTTTACCTATTTCTTAGAGATTGTCAGAGGTTTCGTCTGAGCTAGATTCAGAGTCTTAGTTAAAAGGCAAAACGTGGTTTTCACACCACAATTTTAACGCCAGCGAATCAGCATTGCTACGATTTCACGCCAGTATTGTTTTATCATTAGTTTCCGTTAATAGTTTGTTTTCAGAGTTTGCACTATAATTTTGGTCAATTGAATAAATGATTTGATACTTAAGTACTGATAATATAGGGACATAATATTATTTACATTATATTGTAGTACTTATTTAAGTACTTTTATTATCGCCCGTTAATTAGCCGTTAATTAGTATTATACATAAAAAAAATCCCCTTTGAATAAAATGTAGTTAGATATTCGATAGATAAGTACTTATATCTACTTAATCAACCTAAACTTTTAACAATAAAACAATCGATTTCAGTTAATTGTTCCATATAAATTAGTTAAAGAACAATGGGTAATTTTGTATGGACCCCGTACCCACGTTGTAGCAACTTGAGACCTATATCATTCGAAAGGTCTTTAAAAATACAAAAAATTTTGTATGGCAGCAACCTTGTAGCTTATGGGAGAACGCCGTTATAATGTCGAGAATGTTTCGAAAATTCACCCTTCGAACCATTGACGCGCGCATTTTCTCACGGCCCGTGTCATCGCCCGAGTCTCGTTCGGGTAAATAAAAGTGGCGTACGGCACTGTCCGACCTTTCTAGGTATCTCTGTACAAAAAAGTCCAGTCAATACGTTACACATTGCCGTGAAAGGAGGACAGAAAACAAACACACTTTCGTATTTATAATATTAGTTAGGAATAGTAGTTTATGCAATCTGTAACAGCAGTATACCTTTTATATTTCAAAAAAATAATAATGATGGAGCCTAAAGACAGCTGCCAATGGTATCGTCGTCATCATCAGCCCGTATCAGTCCACTGCTGCGGATGTAGACCTCTCCCAAAGTACGCCCCACTCAACCCGATTCTCGGCCTTCTGCATCCAGTCACTGCCAGCCACCTTGCGAAGGTCATCATTACATCCTGGTCAAGGGGCGTCCCATACTATGTTTACCCGTTCGTGGCCTCTATTCGATAACTCTTCTACTCCATCGGTTATCGCTTCTACGACAGATGTGACCAATCCACTGCCACTTCAGTTTGTTGATTCTATGAGCAATGTCAACCACTTTTGTTGTCTGGCGAATATACTCGTATATTCTATCTACCAGAGAATTGCAAGCATAGCTCTTTCCATAGCTTGCTGAGCGACTTTGAACTTGTGTGCCAGTCTCACCGTCAATGTTCACGTTTCGGCTCCGTAGGTCATCACAGGCAGGACCCACTGGTTGCCTTTGTTTTCAGGCATTGTGATATTGAAGACGAGAAGATATGACGTAGCTTCCCAAATGCTGCACAGCCCAGCTGAATTCTCCTGTCACTCTCTTTCTCGAAGTTGGTCCTAAGTAGACAGTCATATTGCTGAACAACTTCAAGGACCGTGTTATGGACTACCACTGGTTCCGGGATGACTAGATCATCGAACATCTTAGTCTTGTCAGCCACCTCGAGAATGTTATCCATCCATTTGATGGAGGGCGTGCTAAGCTACATTTATCCGATCGTGGACTGTATTCGCGGAACTCGTCTACCCTATCGGTTATCGGTTCTACGACAGATGTGTACAGCCCACTGCCCCTTCAGTTTGCTGATTCGCTGAGCGACCTTGAACTTGTGGGTCAAGCCCACTGTCAGTGTCCACGTTTCGGCCTCATAGCTCACCATTTGGCAAGACGCACTGGTTGAAGACCTTTGTTTTCAGGGCTTTCTAGTATGAAAAAGAGAAGATTCGATGTAGCTTCCCAAATGCTGCACAGCCTAGCTGAATTCTCCTGCCACTCTCTTCTCGAAGATGTTCCTTTCCAGCTGCAGAGTTTGTTCTAAGTAGACGTCTTCTTCTTCTTCTTCCTCAGCATACAGCAGCCCACTTCTGGGCATATGCCTCTCCATGAATTCTCCATGTGGCCCGATCCCAAGGTTGTCTGGTCCACACTGAGCCAGCAACCCTCTTGATGTCGTCGGACCATCTGGCCGGTGGTCTGCCCACGCTTCTTCTACCCGTCCGGGGTCACCGTACCGGGGGTCCGTTACACCGTATTGACTGGACTTTTTTTGTACAGAGATACCTAGAAAGGTCGGACAGTGCCGTACGCCACTTTTATTACCCGAACGAGACTCGGGCGATGACACGGGCCGTGAGAAAATGCGCGCGTCAATGGTTCGAAGGGTGAATTTTCGAATCATTCTCGACATTATAACGGCGTTCTCCCATAAGCTACAAGGTTGCTGCCATACAAAAAAATTATGTATTTTTAAAGAGCTTTCGAATGATATAGGTCTCAAGTTGCTACAACGTGGGTACGTTTTGACCCATCTTCTTTAAATATCCACCAATAAACTAGCCAAAAGCGAAAATTTAAAATTATTTAAACAAAATCCGAAAAAAAAGTTCGACTAGAGCCGCGCAAAGCGCGCGCAATGAGTGTTGTGCCGGTTCCGATTATAACCGACACCGAATCGGAATCCGATAGTTCGGAGGGTGACGTCGACTCCGGCATCGCGGACGAACCGGCTGCCGAGGAACAGAAGAAAGGCATCGACTGCATGGATTTGACGGAGTTTTTCAGTTATTGGTGAGTATTTATAATGTTTTCATAGAAAATTCCCAGAACTACATAGGCTTTTGAAAATGGTGGGAAGCGACGGTTGCGAAATTATTTGATAATTTTCAGTTTAAAGTCTACAGTGGGTGTTTTGTGTTTAATACCACGTTAAATTAATCAGAAAATGTTCGCGAATGACAGTATGGTGAAGTTATTGAAGGATTCATGCAGGATCTGAAGTTTGGCGCTATAGTCAAGAGTCCCGCTACGAGCTCGGGAGTGAACGTGACTGTCGAGCTGCTTCGTCCAGAGTGATGACGCCACGGCGACTCCCTTTGATGAAGAGAAGACTATATAATATTTTGAATATTCTGTAACATGACATTGGCAAATGACGAACTGTCGAGTCCATTAATATGATAAATACATAAGCGCCTACATACATGTTTTAGGTAACAAAAAAGACGATAGACGAGTTTTGCTAAAACAATTCGCGCAGGCTCTCTTAAAAGTAGAGTCAAGTAAATACAGACTAGCTATTACAGTTGTTCCGCCGTTTAGGCCTTCTGTCGTTTCTACCTTAACGTTTTTAACGAAGTATGAAAGGGACAAAAACACGGTTTAAGGAAGGGAAGTGGGGTTTTAACTAGGGGGTAACCGCATTATGGTTAAACTGTTATCGCCTGGCTCAATGTAGGTACTGATATTGTTAAATACGTTAGATTATTTTAACATCTGACCTTTGCCTTTCCCTCGGGGAATAGTTTTATTACTTATTTTATATAAAAATTGGTTGGTTCGCTAGGTATATCGATCGGTGACTATTCCATAATTTTCTTTAGTAGGTACCTACTACTTACAATGTGTAAATTTAATGTTATGGACCTTCTGGTGTTACCACGGGAAAAAATTCTTCCCGTGGACCACCGAGGTGGACCACGCGCAATAACCCTTAGTTTTTTTTTATATCCGTTTCCAAAATATTTTAAACATATTATTTTTATGATATTTTAGTCATAAGAAGACCAAAAATTTAAACTCCAATCGTAAATTAAATCACTTTATTCTAAACCTATTATCTATTGCACTACATGTACCCCGCCATCTCCATCCACTACATTGACTCCGCCATCGCCGTCGACTACATGCACCCCGCCTCCACCCCCGTCGACTACATGCACCCCGCTGTCGCCGTCGACTACATGCACCCCGCCACCGCCGCCGTCGACTACATGCACTCCCCCTCCGCCATCAACGACCTGTGAATTAGTAAAATATCAATTATTAAAAAAACGGCCAAGTGCGAGTCGGTCTCGCGTATCGAGGGTTCCGTAACTTTGCTCCACAGACCACTTACCCCATAGACATGAAATCTGTACAAAAGACATTGCCACATTTCAATGGAGCTTTGCCCCACCTACAAAACTACGTGATCATTTAAGCTGTACCTATCATTTTGTTGTGGACTTATTACAGGTTTCATATTGCATAATCATAATCAGTATCATTTTCTACTACTCTCGCAACTCCTATGGAAGAATAATAAAAAAAATGAATAATTCGCTTCGATTTCTTACTATTTTCTGAATTCTTAATTAGGCTCTTTTTCTTCGACTCGCTTGATGTACAGGCCTTTGTTTTAAACCAATAATTTTAATAAAAAACGGAGATATTTTTACATTTATTCGTTATCTTGTACATGTTGCGGTTGATGGTGGGGCAGAATCTGGCATTGTCATTTGCAAGCGAAAAATTATGTCAAGCGATAGGCGCAATTAGACGAAGCGGGGGGCAGGGGCATATTAGTTACTAGCTGTACCCCGCAACTTCGTTTGCGTAGAGGAGGAGGAGGAAGATCAGGAGGCAGATCTTCCTCTCTGGATCCTTGTTTCCACATCACATACCGCCTTGGCTCAGCCTATGAGCTGTCCGGATATTTCACCTATCTCCTAGTGAAACTCCCATCAAAATCCCTTCAGTAGTTATGGCGTGATACTTGCACAAAGTCACAGACAAAAATTCTAATTTGTGTTTTGGCATCAGTATCGATCCTAAAACACATTACAATTATTCTTTTCCAAAAATATCCAATGTACAGACACAACTTCTTTACAGTCTTATTATATGTATAGATAAACCCTTCACAATTCGTTAAAAATGTTAAATAGAAAGAAGGCTTTACCCGTGGACTACCTTTAAATCACTTTTATAGCTAACCGCAATATCAATCAATCAATCATTAACTTACATGTACTCCACTGTCGCCATCAACCACGTGAACTCCGTCCATTTTTATTAATATTTTAATCCAATTAAAATATAAAATGAATATTCCTTTTTAACAAAACAATTGTCGTAACTTTTAGCTTTGCAATGACGTTCTATTCTTGTATTGAACAAAGTGAATGATTACCTTGTAATCAGTATTTATCCAGTATTTATCTAAGTAGGTATACATTGATAAGAATATGTACACGGCCGCATGAGGTTGCAGACCTGAGTATTTGGTATTAATTTCAACTTGATCCGTCGACGCGTTGAAATATAGGTCTTGACAGACGAACAGAATCAGAATCGTTTATTGCCACTGTAAGGTATATAATAAAGTAGCAGTTACAGTTGCTTAGGTGGTACAGAAACACTTGCAGTGTACCCAGATCGGGCATTCAATAAATTATATAAATAATAAAAACATTCAGTCATTTGTGAATAGGTACTACATACAATCAAGTTCCAAATTACACATATTCAATTATACGACAACAAAGACAACAGACAGACGGACAACAAAGTGATCCTATGTTCCTTTTTTCCTCTTGCGATGCGGAACCCTAAAAAGATAAACTTATATTTTCGTTAGAGCAAGCAAAGTTACGGGGTTAAGTTGCGTTGCACGGAAGCCTCGATGAAATGAAATGAAATATTTTATTAATAACCCCTTTAACAATCCCTTTCACACTTCGGTAAAAAAGGTTAAGATAGAAAGGGACAGGGGACCTAAACGGTTTATGAATACGCTCCATATGAGTATGTAATTTGGAGTCGTGGCCTCTTAAGTTAAGGCCGATAATCATGACAGTTTTGAGTATGAGTGGCCATTTTTGTGCTGCTGTGTGTACCTACATATACCTGTTTTGTTTGGTTCGAGCTGTCGCAGCATCATGTAACAACAACTCAAACTACTCTTTTTATTTTAAATTTTTTAGTTGGAAAAAAAACAGGTTACAGTAAGAATTACTGTTTTTAGTTCCAACTAAAAAATTTAAAATAAAAAGAGTAGTTTGAGTTCGGTAAATTGTCAACTTACAACTTTAAGTCACATCACAAGTACCAGGACACTATGACGCGAATGGGTTGAGTAGCGCCTGGGAGAGGCCTACGTCCAGCAGTGGACTGACACGGGCTAATGATGAAGAATTGTAATTACAAGTATCAGGAGACCATGGCTAACCCGGAGTGTCATGAAAACACCTGCTGTCTCCACTCGGTCAGAAGCCCCGGCTCTTTAAGTCACATCACAAGTACCAGGGCACTATGAGCCGCCTGGAGTCTCATTAGCATGCGGTCCCGCGTGTGTCTGTGGGGTGAGTGGGCTGAGTGGGACCCTGGGAGAGGCCTACGTCCAACAGTGGACTGACTACGGGCTGATGTGATGATGAGTTTTACGTTTTCTTGAAAATTAGGCCACTTTTTCTTGTCATGTTATTTATGAGTGGACTAGGTAGGTATGTAATGTATTAGATTTATATCATCTTATCAGTCCAACTGCTTATCATCGTTCTAACAAACTATTGATAAAGAAGACACCTCTAATGATCGATTAATAGATATTATAGTACTTATAATACTTAAATGAAATATAATAAACTGACAATGGCGGGAAACGACGGTTGCAATTTTTTTTTTGTAAAATTCTTCCCAGAAGGAAAGGCAAAGCCAACTAGGGCATGCAGCCTGGTCTGATGTTAGTAGAATGTCTGAATTCTTATAAATACATACATACGAAGATATATATACTAAGATAACCTAAATTTTCATTTTTTAATGTCTAAGCTGTTATGTTGTGTTTATCACGTTGAATTAATCAGAAAATGTTCGCGAATGTATGGTGAATTTATTGGATTATTTGTGCAAGATCTGAAGTTTCGTGCTATAGTCAAGGGTCCAGGAAGTTAGCACCTCAAAAGTGAAAAATGTTGAGATCCACTGACCAGCTGGCACTGGCACCCTAAAAATGTAAGATCTGGCACCCCTAAATATTATCATCACATCTTTTAAAATAATGACAAATAAAATAACTGTTACTATTATTAACCTACACTTCATGCGCCACGCACGTTCATCGTTTAAATAGTCATCTATTCTGTAATACGCCTTCTTAACAAGTGTGGTACGTAGTATATGGTGACTTATTATGTTCAGATTCCAGTAAATGATTCCCCTGTGACTGTGACTCACAAAACTGCAACTTTAACAGCGAAAATGCAAAACGAAACACTCAACGCAAATAAAGATTTCTATTTAGAAGTCAGTAACTCGAAACTGCATCAGTTTGAATGATGCTAACAGACGCGCGGACGCGACATCTGAAATAACCGGTTGCCGAAAAAAAAACGAAAAAAAAAACATTTTTGGAGAAATAGTGTCCGAAAATAAAACTTCAACTTTAAATAACCTTTTTTTGAAAAACAACAATAACAAAAAATAAAAACCCGGAAGTTACACATATTTAAAATTAAATACTTTTTATTGAAAAAGTTTTACAAAAAATACATAGGTACTGAATGAGTGTAAATAATATAAACATTTTATTCTACTAAAAGTTTTTAAACAAACAAGTGGTTTAAAAAAATCCGCGTTAAATTAATCGAATCGAAAGTGACATGATTAAAAAAGTGTAGTGTCAATGTCAATGGAAAAAACGCGGGAAAACTAAGGAAAATGGCGGCGTAATTTTCCGCGCGCTTGAGAAAGTTTGTAAACAAAGCGATGTGCTTGTGGTGTGAAGTGCGATTATAATAATTTTAATGGAATTGATTTGGTTTTATTATTTAGAATTTAGATAGCTTAATTTACATGCTAATGCTTGGGAAATCTATGTTTATTTTAGGTACATAACATACCTACATTCAAATGACTTCAATAAAGGTTGCGATGTCTTGTTAAAGTACCTACTATAAAATAATTAAGTACTTATACTTAAAGTGTGAATAGATATTATGATTTAGCAACGCTTGAAATATTATAGCAGTTATTTTACATACTTTTAAGTACTTACCCAAATAAATACTTAAACAAAAGAATTTGTAAGTACTTATATAGGTAAATACTTACTTAGATGAAAGTTTAAGGTAAGGTAGGTAATCCAACAGCTATGTGCTTTGCTGAAGACGTTAGTAAGTAGAAATTGCGCTAATCGAATTTAATAAGTAATTATTTTGAGAAAATCTCAACCTTAAAAACTCTCCTGTATACGTTTCTCTGTGTTCCACCGTACTAAATATGTTTTAGAATCGGTCAAGTAGGTAGTTCTTGATAAAATCTCAACCTTATTGAGGTCCACTGTAAGTATACTTATCTCTGTTTCAAACTATACTTTCCTACATCTAATAGCAACATATCATTTTGGAATTTATAGGTTAGCATCGAAAGCCGTTAGAACAGAACACTATTGATCGAGATCCAAGAAAACCAGAATCTTAATCGGTTAACGGTACGCAGGTGTGACCCGTACTATCGTCTGCCGCGTAGGCTCGGTGTGTAGGCTGTTGTTACAAGTGGTGTGAAGATACTATACTTAACGATGTTTAAAAGTTCAGCACATATAAGTGACAATGCCAGATTCTGCCCCACCATCAACCGTATGATTAACAAGATAACGAATAAATGTAAAAATATCTCCGTTTTTTATTAAAATTATTATTTTATTAAATAAAGTCACAGAATGGGTGCCATCGGGCGGTCGCCGGCGTCGGGGCAGACCTCGGCGTAGGTGGAGAGACGATATCGTTAGATACAGGGATGGGTGGCTGGAAGAGGCTTAGGACAGAGATGGATGGAAGAGGAGGGGGGAGACCTTTGCCCAGCAGTGGGACAATTTATAGGTTTCCAAAAAAAAAAGTTTTGTACATCGAGTCGAAAAAACAACTTAATTAAGAATTCAGAAAATAATAAGAAATCGAAGCGAATTATTCATTGTCTTTGTTATCATTTTCTACTACTCTCGCAACTCCTACTGATTATGCAATATGAAACCTGTAATAAGTCCCTAACAAAATGATAGGTACAGCTTCAATGGTCACGTAGTTTTGCAGGCGGGGCAAAGCTCCATTGAATGTGGCAATGTCATTTTATTACACAAAAACTACAAACAATAAATAATAATTTATAGATAGAAGATGTCTTCCAGCGCGTCGCATCGAGGCTACGTGCCCAAAACACTGACAGCATTTCTTCCTTAAGACATTATTTAAGGATATTCGCATTAATATACTATGTTTAGATAGGTTTGGCCATTCGTTACTTAATCGTGAATGTTTGTGTAAAGGCTCGGAAATCAGGCTATAAAGAAATCCTGGCTTTCACGCTTAGGGCGGCTGGCTAATGATGGGTTTCAAAGTAACAGTTCTAAGGAAAAAAACATGCTTTTTAAGTTGATAATAGATGGCGTTGCACCGAAGTGCGATGTCATCGTAAAAACACAGCACCATGAAAATAAAGTCAATGTCAGCTGAATAGTTTATTATTATTGGTTTGTTTGTGTAATTTAAACAATACAGTACAAATTAATACTAGGTATGAAATACGAAAAGCCCAAGTTACAAGCAATAACAGCGTATTTAAAGTTGACATCAGACCAGTCAGTGCCATCTACCGGGGCTAGCGGGACTTTCTTTCTTTTTTAAATGTAACATAAAAAATCCCTCATTCTAGTCGACCTAACCCTAAACGCACCTGTCACTGTCGCTCATATGCTACACCGCGTAAGAGCGAGCGAGCGGGACGCCTCGCTTAGAGGCGAATAATATTAAAATTAGCTCTATTGTTTAGCTAGCAAGAACCTAAACGCATTTAAACCACTAACTAAACATGTTCAACATCTTGCACGCAAAACGTTGATTATATTTAAGGCTTCGTATGCACGGATTTACAGCTTGTCTATGGAGGCAGCGGCACTAACTACCTACTAAAATTAAACGTCTGAAAAATATATAGCAATCTTGGGGTGTCTATTTAGAGACTGATGAATACCGATACACGATTGGACAAACTTCGCTCGATAGAAAAAAATCGCAAACACTCCATGTCTTTTAAAATGAAAATTATGTCTAAACCGAAATAGTTATTCATACAAAATATATATCAAAATGTAGGGTATTATAAATACGAGAGCTTGTTTTAAAAGAATCTGACTTGTTGGCGTATTTTTATTTCCCTGGCAAAATTCATTCATTAATAAAAACACAAATATGAAGTCATTGTGCTGTGCTCTTCACTCCGCCGCAGCGGGACATCTTCGGTCTCGCGCTTGAGTTTGACAGCTGGCAACTTCTTAAACTGCAAAGTCACGTGTTGTAACTACAGTTGTTACAAGTGCAATATTATCCAACAATGGTAGACATTCTACTAACTAGTATGGGGCATGGGGTCAAAAGTTTTTCGTGAATATTTTTTAAATATTTTATTGTGCCTATTTTGGTAACTAGTTATTTTAAAATAGAAAGATGATTGAAATTAGCTGAGAACATAGTCGGTTGCCTACCTTCTGTTAAAAGGATTAGTGTTCAATTTTGTAGTCTACGCCGTCGCCTAGCATCCCTGTTATTTTCCTGAGATGCTCGGCTCGGTACAACGTCTTTCGTTTTGTAAATTGAGTCGAAGGGAGGGTGTTCAGTATCGGTAACTGAACAACTTTTGTTCTAAGACTTTTGGAAAAAAAATTAATGTCTCATACAAATCGATTAGTTGATCGGTACGAAATGTATGAAAAGTCAAAAAATTTCGCGAAAATCGAAAAGTCGTAGAACAAAAGTTGTTCAGTTACCGATACTGAACACACTACCTTCGGCTTCATATACCCAGGGGCCTTACATTGAACTCTTATAGCAGTATTACTTCAATAATACTCTGTTATTTCGTACCATGCCGTCCTTAAAGTAAGCTTCTTGTCATACTACTGCGGTTTTGTTTTCTTAGACGTTTTGTGACGTCATCGCAAAAGCATTCACTCAATTAGATTGAGCTTATTTTGACAGCAAGCAATATTGTTTTTATGTCAAATCTAGCAAATGACATTGCCACATTTCAATGGAGCTTACCCCACCTACAAAACCACTTGACCATTTAAGCTGACCTATCATTTTGTTGGGGACTTATTACAGGTTTCATATTGCATAATCATAATCAGTATCATTTTCGCGCCTTCCGTGCGCCCCTTTGTGACCTCGCGCCCCTAGGCACGTGCCTAGTTTGCCTTTAGGATAATCCGCTACTGGGTAACAGTGTTTTATTCCCATAATACTTTAATAGCGGGTGTTGAAAAGTTGAAACTCACATCTTACCTATTTCTGATTTGAGCAACAAATCGCTTAAAACACAACCGAATTCGTTATAAAGGATATGTCAACTTCAAAGCGAAAGGAAACAGACACGGACGGAATTAACTTTTCATAGAGTAAATATCCTTTTTCAGAATTATACCGCTTTGGTTACGGATGTCCCTATTTAGATGCGGTTTGGTTAATTTAAAGCTTAAATTACGACCTCCTACGAACAAACTCCTACTAGGTAGGTAGTTATTTCAGTGCAACTTGTTAAAATAAAAGACATTGCCACATTTCTATGGAGCTTTGCTCCACCTACGAAATTACGTGACTATTTAAGCTGTACTTATAATTTTGTTGCATAATCATAATCAGTATCATTTTCTACTACTCTCGCATCTCCTATAGAAGAATAACAAAAACAATGAATAAATCGCTTGGATTTCTTACTAATTTCTGAATTCTTAATTAAGCTGTTTTTTTCGAATAGCAACTTGTACAAAACTTTATTTTAAACCAATAATTTTAATAATAAAAACGGAGATATTTTTACATTTATTCGTTATCTTGTACAACTTACGGTTGATGGTGGGGCAGAATCTGGCAATGTCATTTACAGCTATACCTACAAACTTTGTAAAGAATAGAGAGATTAAGTTACACAGAGAGGGAGTCCCAATAAGGTTGAGATTGTCTAAAAATCTCCTGGATCGATTTCAAAAATTATTTTACAGTTAAATAATTTAAACTTTTATCTACCTAACATTTGATGGAATGTGTCCGGTACGCGACTAAAAGAGAGCATGTTATCAATAGTTTAGGTTTATGCAAATTAGATGTAGGTATGTTCCACGGCATTTTAGCTGAGCCAACTTCTGGCCCAGCTAAAATGCTGTTCTCGATATTTTATAAAATTTAAGTTAATTTAGAATAGATACGATGGGATTGGCATCGTCACTTTAATGTGTACAAAAATCCCTTAACAATTATAGATTAAAAAAATCTACCTAACAGTAAAAGAATTCTTGCAATACATTGATCTAATATAAACTAGATACACACACAGTCTGCCTTCTAAAAATGTCCGTGCGCAAAGAAGGTCCAAACATTTGCTTTATTGGACATTATTTGGACGTTAACAATGGACCCTTATTTGGACGTTTTTTAAATTGTTTTAGTAAGACCTTTGTGTATCTAGTTGTTTATAGGAGATCAATGAATAGGTCAAGTAGTTTTTGAGATAATCTCAACCTTAAAAACACTCCTGTAGACGCTTCTCTGTCGTACACCGAGGGTATTTAATTTAAGGGCCTTCATAGAGCCAACTAGCGCCGCCAATCTTAAAAAAATAATATTTTCCAATATAAACAAAATGTTTACTACGATAAATACTGTTTTTCAATATACAATACACGGCATAATTGCGACAAGCTAAGTTGTAGTTCACAAATTTACCAAAAACGGCCGTTTTCAGCAATTATGCGAATTATAACTTACCGAAATTGAATCACGTTATAAATAAGCATTTAAAAATAGTATTTATCGTAATAAACATTTCGTAAATAGCTTTTTTAATAAAATTTATTATATTGGAAGATATTATTTTTTAAAGATTGGCGGCGCTAGTTGGCTCTATGAAGGGTCTTAATAACAAATTCTATGAGGCAACTGTTCTCGATCCCTTAAGTATCGTAAATTGAATCCAAACATCTAATAACAACCGATACAAATCACATTTGCGTAATGCATTTCGGTCGATAAATCCCCTCTAAATCCCCATGGATTGATTTCTACTGGAATAACGCCAATATACTATAACGCAGCTGGTTGAGTTACTGGACTTACGATTGTTACGATACGGGAGTATCAGGTTCGATCGCCAGGTCAGCCATGTTACCTATATAGCGTCCATGTGTCAAATTGAAAGCGATAACGATTGGAAGTCGCGGTCACCCTCCAGGATTAGCAAGACCAAACACTGATGATAGCAATGAGAAAAATGGTTTATTATAACATTAATATCAAACGTAAACTTAAATCTTAGCGGGCAGCCATAGAGCACAGATAACACAAAATATATCTAAACTCTTTAAACAATTACGTTTCATTATACTCAACAGTAAATATGAATTGAATAATTCCCCAGTGTAATTTTTATCTAACAGAGATAGAAAATTATGGGATGAATATTGAATATCGTCTCAATAACGGACAGCTCGGTTAAGGGTGGGCATTAGATGGTCTTTCTCCTTTGAAAATATTTGTTTATTTATTTGTTATACTTATATTTGCAGACAATTGCAACTAATCAGGAGTATGTGTGATTTATGGACATAATATTTTGATAATGGCAAAGATAAGTTGGTCTCTAAATCTAGTTTATCTTTTCGTTAGAGCAAAGTTACGGGGTTAAGTTGCATTGGTTCGCGAGTCCGACTCGCACTTGGGCGTTTTTTTTCGTTGAAATTAATACTTATTTTATTACCTACGTATAATATTGAAGAACTTGGCCCGCATTCAACTCGATCACATATATATCGACAAATTGAATTCATTTCTTTTCATCGATATTAATAACCACAACGTCAGGTCACTAAGCACTTTCCCTGCACGCGCGCGCAGGTCGACACGTAGCCATCTCTATGCGATGGTAATACGGCGTAAATTGCAATGAATTTGTGTAGATAGTGCTGTTGGTTGTACTTATATTTTATTTCAGTAGAGGCTATTCCTTTGGGCTAATTTAAATTTTATTCATTGGCTTTGTTTTGCAGAGTTTGTTTATTGAGAGACGCATATGTTTAAGTTACTTGTTGGTTCGAATTCAATTTGCAGAATAGTATAAAAACCTAGGTACATTCGAAGACAGAGATAAGTATACAGGGGGTCTCAATAAGGTTGAGATTTTCTCAAAAACTACTGGACCGAATTTAATAATTCTTTTACAGTTACATAGTTTTAACTTTTATCTATCAAACAGTGAAAGAATATTTGCAATAGGTGAAGTAGTTTTTGAGAAAATCTCAACCTTAAAAACTACTGTACCTACACCTTTCTTTGTCTTCGACTGTACCAAAGACATTTCTTCGTTTTAAGGGTTCTGTTCCTCAAAAGGAAAAAAAGTAAACCCTTACCTTACAGGCTTATAGGATCACTTTGTTGTCCGTCTGTCTGTCAAGACCTATATCTCAGAAACGCGTGGACGGATCAAGTTGAAATTAATACCAAATACCCAGGTCTGCAACCTCATGCAGCTGTAGAACAATCAAACTTCTACACCAACGCAATCAAAGGATATGGCCGTTTATGTCGCATTTTCTCGCATAATTGTATGAAAATGCAAGAAAACCAAAACCTATAGGATACTCTATCCCTTTACCGAGTGCTCTCAAAACGGTGAAGGAAAACATCGTGATGAAACCTGCATGCCGTAGAAGAAGAAAACATCTAAGGCATGTTGAAATCCACCACTCCGCACTGGGCCCGCGTGGTGGATCATGGCCCCAGCTCCCTCGATGTAAGGGAAGGTCTGTGCCCGAGCAGTGGGGACATATAAATAGACTGATGATGATGACTCTATCCCTTTGACCTAGAATCGAGCCCAATTGACTGAATTTTTATAGTCTATGTCACTTCTAACCTAACAATCAAGACGAATCTAACCTCATGCTCATATGTTAAAATCCATCAAGTCGTTTAGGCTAAAAATTAGACTTTAAAAAATCGAAAAACATAACTCTTGCGGGTAAAAAGGAACCCTCAGGAACACTTTATTGTTCGTCTGTCTGTCGAGACCTTTTTCTCAGAAACCTGCAACGCAACCTCATGCAGCCGTGAAAAAATCTAACTTCTACGTCAACGCAATCAAAAGATAAGTTTATGTCGCAATTTCCCGCATATTTGTATGAAACCGATTGGAAATAAAAATCTACCATTCCCGTACCTAACTCGAGATTCTAAAATTCTAAATATCCACCTTAAAGTCAAAGTCAAATCTCTTTATTGCAAGTAGGCACGTATGTACTTTTGCACGTCAACATATTTTTGAATTCACATTTACACCACTTTGCAAGGAAAAGGTGCCAACGCTGAGGAGAACAAGTGGCAAAAAACTCTCAGCAGCACATCCCTTAAAATAATAATAAGTAATACAATTACATAATGACTAGGTATTACACAATTATTACTATTGTTAGTAATCTACACTTTATCCCTCATGCGGAACCGGCGACACACCATGCATGTTTATCGTTTCGTATCGTCATTAAAAACGCGAGTTTGCGCTGAGATACTTAAAACTTGCACGCAAAAGAGAGTTTTTTTGCATCTGAGGATACAATCTCAATGTCAACAAACAAAAACAAAACTGCCATTTTATTTTCATCAATAACGTCACTTCCGTTTGTCGTATTATCATGAACTAAAGGAACGTCTGGAGAATGCTTGGAGTAAGTCATTTTTACATCGCACAGACAAATAAGCGTCTCTGCCACTCGATATTTGTATTTCCATTGTTTGAATTATATTCTATTTTTATTTGAATTGTTTCTCATCAAGTCAAACCTGTGGGGCTATTTATTCTCAAAACTATCAAATCATACCACATCATAGCGGCCGTGAAAGGGACAGTGCTATTGCATTGGTGTAGCGGCGTCTCTGTTTGGCGCGCCATGACATGGTATAATTTCATCGTTTTGAGAACGGTAATGGGGGGGGGGGGGGCTGTACATAATAAATCATAACCCTCTATATCAAGCAGTGACTCTGTACAACAGGTTGCCTGTACAACAAAATTGTAATTGGACATGTTATAATTTTTAAAGGGATTTATTATTTCGAACACAATGTAATAATTGTTTACGAATAAATGATGATGATGATTCTACTCTTATTCAAGAGATAATTTTGCCAATGTCAAGTTATTTAGAGTATTCATGTAAATAGAAAATTAATCGAATAAGAATCAATCCGTCATTCCGAATTCAAATGATGGCGGGTCACTGTTTGAACATTGAATATAATTCGACCATATAAAAGAGATGTCTCTTTCTGACGTATGAGAGTGAAAGTGACAAGGAGACTGCCCCCATACAAAATATACTTTAGGCTCTCTCCATAGAGCGCGGTAATTTTCCGTCCATAATGATGTATAATTACAAAATTATGATATTCCGTTGAAAAATAAAAATTTCAGTTGATTTTAATTTTCTCTGTTAGTTCGTATAGTTTCAATGTTGTTAGTTCAGTTTTTCATTAGCAAATATAATTTTGTAGTAATAATAAACTCCAGTTTTCCAGAGATGATGTATTTTTGGCGGGTTTTGTGGGCGTTATGTCCTGTCAGCGTATAAAATGTTTTTCTCGGGAAATTGCGTTATAACTTTGGTTTATCGAAGAAAATTAATAAAAGGACTTGGTGACGATGTGGCTCGGAGTTTGGACAATGGTTTTGCATTGTTGCACCTAGTACCATTATTTATACGATGTTTTATACTTAAGAGCCTTCCATGAGCCAACTAGCGCTGCCAATCTTAAAAAAAATAATATCTTCCAATATAATCAATTTTATTAAAAAAGCTATTTACGAAATGTTTATTACGATCAATACTATTTTTTAAATGCTTATTTATAACGTGATTCAATGTCGGTAAGTTGTAGTTCGCATAATTGCTAATTTGATAGATAAAACTATGTAACTGTAAAAGAATTATTAAATTCGGTCCAGTAGTTTTTGAGAAAATCGCAACCTTATTGCTTCCCCCTGTATACTTATGTCTATATAGTCTTCGACTGTACCTAGGTTTTTATACTATTCTGCAAATTGAATTCGAACCAACAAGTAACTTAAACATATGCGTCTCTCAATAAACAAACTCTACAAAACAAAGCCATTGAATAAAATTAAAATTAGACCAAAGGTCACTGCCTCTACTGAAATAAAATATAAGTACAACTAACAGCACTCCATCTACACAAATCCATTGCAATTTACGCCGTATTACCATCGCATAGAGATGGCTACGTGTCGACCTGCGCACGCGTGCAGGGAAAGTGCTTAGTGACGTGACGTTGTGGTTATTAATATCGATGAAATGAAATGTATTCAATTTGTCGATATATTTGTGATCGAGTTGAATGCGGGCCAAGTTCTTCAATATTATACGTAGGTAATAAAATAAGTATTAATTTCAACGAAAAAAACCGCCCAAATGCGAAAAACTTTGCTCTAACGAAAAGATAAACTAGATTGAGAGACCAACTTATCTTTGCCATTATCAAAATATTATGTCCATAAATCGCACATACTCCTGATTAGTGGCAATTGTCTGCAAATATAAGTTTGTAATAACAAAAAATATTTCTGGGGGGATGTATTTTCAAAGGAGAAAGACCATTTAATAACACCCTTAACAAAGCTGTCCTGTTATTGAGACGATATTCAATATTCATCCCATAATTTTCTATCTCTGTTAGATAAAAAATACACTGGGAAATAATTCAATTCATATTTACTGTTGAGTATAATGAAACGTAATTGTTTAAAGAGTTTAGATATATTTTGTGTTATCTGTGCTCTATGGCTGCCCGCTAAGATTTAAGTTTACGTTTGATATCAATATTTTAATAAACCATTTTTCTCATTGCTATCATCAGTGTTTGGTCTTGCTAATCCTGGGGGGTGACCGCGACTTCCAATCGTTATCGCTTTCAATTTGACACATGGACGCTATACATTGCTGCGTTTCGTTGTCGTTTGTTAAAACTTACACAAACATAGTAGCAATGTATAGCTGGCCAGTTTATATTTAGTTTTAATATTTTTACTCTTTTGATAAAATTGACCTTTGTCACCGTTTTTCACTTGTTATTGCTCTCTATTGTAATCGTTATCTATATTTCTCCTGTCATACGTTTGTACCTACGAAAAAGGCATTTCTATTGGCTCCAGCCCGTAATACCTAGCGTCCATGTGTCAAATTGAAAGCGATAACGATTGGAACTGTCGCGGTCACACCACTGCTCATTCCATCATAAATAAATTAGTTATATAATACCTACCTATCGACTTTTATTCCATTTTGAATAAAACGACAGACAGTTGCGTTTAGGGTTCGATTTCGCGGCCATAGCACACCTACCCCCCTATTCGGTTCTCAAAACGACAAAATCATACCATGTCATCGCGCGCCAAACAGAGACGCCGCTACACCAATGCCATAGCACTGTCCCTGTCATGCGCGCTATGACATGGTATGATTTGATCGTTTTAAGAATAATAGGTTTGACTTGATGAGAAACCATTCAAATAAAAATAGAATAGAATTCAAATGGAAAAACAAATATCGAGTGACAGAGACGCTTATTTGTCTGTGCGATGTAAAAATGACTTACTCCAAACATTCTCCAGACGTTCCTTTAGTTCATGATAATACGACAAAAATAAAATGTCAGTTTTGTTTTTGTTTGTTGACATTGAGATTGTATCCTCAGATGCAAAAAACGTGATGATGCGTGTTTCTTCATCCATCCACAAAACTCCGTCTCTTCAATTACGCATTTAATCAACACGTAGATTACGATAGTGGTGCCAAAAGTGTATATTTATTGTCTAATCGTGTATTGAGCCGTGGCCTGTCACACGACGGGTCAAGTTTTACGCGTAGAGACACAGCGTAGTAAAATACACGTGGGACAATGCATTGTCATTTGTGACGCAATGTTGATTGAAAAGTAGCTGTTCTAGACGGCATTGAATTTAGTAAACTAACTAGTTGTCTGCGGTTTTAAATTTCCCGTGATAAAAGGTAGTTAATGTGTTGCTTTCGGGATATGTATGCATTTAAAGTAAATGACAATGCCACATTTCAATGGAGCTTTGCCCCACCTACAAAACCACGAGACCATTTAAGCTGTACCTATCATTTTGTTGGGGACTTATTACAGGTTTCAAATTGCATAGTCATAATCAGTATCATTTTCTACTACTCTCGCAACACCTATAGAAGAATAACAAAAGCAATGAATAATTCGGTATTTTCTGAATTCTTAATAATTAAGCTGTTTTTTTCGACTCGCAACTTGTACATGACTTTAATTTAAACCAATAATTTTAATAAAAAACGGAGATACTTTTACATTTATTCGTTATGCAGTTGATGGTGGGGCAGAATCTGGCATTGTCATTTATAAAGTAGCTGGAGCTTGAGTGAGTAAGAAAATAAACAAAACAACATCACATTTACTTATATGATTTAAGTAGGTAGGTATATATTTTCAACTTACTCACTAAAACTACTCGTTCCTCATAAAAAAGTAGCCAGACTCATATAGGCAGAAAACTGAGCTGAAAATCAGCCTTTACCTTTTGAGGCATGGAGCGTACGACTCTACCATATGTTATAAATATTTTATCGACATATTTTTACCGATATCTTGCACATCACTAAACTGGAGCTTAAAACAGAAGACGCTAAGCTGAGTCGATGTGACGGACGCATATCCGGTTCGATATAAGTTTTAAAAATATGCGACTTGTCTACTTAGTTATTTACACGTTAGGTAGGTTTAGGTAGTTTAGATTTAATTTGTATTTATTTGTATATATTATTTCCTAATTTTGAATAAATAAACGTTATTTACTTATTTAATAGTTTTTAAAAATGGTCTTTTATTTTTTGTTTCTTGCGAATAACAATTTAAAGTGTACTTATTATTATTTTCTTTCTCCAGAAGGGTCACGAAAAAGCAAAGATGTAAGAGGTGGGAACTACGCTTTTTGAATTTAGCTCGAAATCGCAGGTTTTGCATATAATTATTCGCCAACTCCAACATATTGACATTCGCGAACTTTCTTATTAATTTAACGTGAGAAAAAACACAAAACAACCTCTGAGTATGTTGACTGGAGGGACTGAATTCAAGCAGAGAATCGTTTTGAGTTATTGGTAGAGGCCTGCGTCCAGCAGTGGACTGCCACAGGCTTGATGATGATGATGTTGCATTAAAAGTACCAGGAGACCATGGTTAACCTGGAGTGCCATGACAACACGGTCCAGTATGCTCCAACACCCACTGTCTCCACTCGGTCAGAAGCCCCAGCTCTTTAAGTCACGTTACAAGTACCAGGACACTATGAGCCGCCTGGAGTCTCATTAGCATGCGGTCCCGCGTGTGGCTGTGGGGCGAGTGAGAGGAGTGTCGCCTTGGGAGAGGACTGCGTCCAGCAGTGGACTGATACGGGCTGATGATGATTATAATATATACCTCCAGTAGTGTAATTGTGAAGGACTGCTCTACAATTAGTTGTGTTAGTTTTGAGTCGTAGCCAATGCTATTAATAATTTGTGTCTTTTCGCTCCAGTTACATCATTTTTGTGTCATTCTCTGACACATAGTTACCTGTTAGAGCTCGTCTAAGCCGAAATGCCGCGCCCCACTATCGTATCCTCCCTACAGAGAGCGTTGTCAGATTTATCACGCGACTAGTCGACCGAGGTGTACGCATACAGATCATAGTTTACGGAACAGTAAACGCTTCCACACACATGAAGTGTCGTTATTAATATTTGCACTCATACTTCTAAATCAACTAATTAAGTAGAGGGGCGCGTCATTTCGGCTTAGACGAGCTCTACAAGCCTATTTTGTTTACCTCACACATGAACGCAATACGAAAACCTACTCTCTTTTTTTTATCGAGAATAGTTTTGTTTACTTACATATAATAAGCAATACTAACAATATATGGAACAGTGGTGTGACCGCGACTTCCAATCGTTAACGTTATCGCTTTCAATTTGACACATGGACGCTATACATTGCTGCTATGTTTTTGCAAGTTTTAACAAACGACAACGAAACGCAGCAATGTGTATCGTTCAAGTGTCAAAATGAAAACGATAACGGAAACGATTGAAGCGCGGTGACCCCGATGTTCGAAATAAATAAATATTATTATTATTTAGGGTTCCGTCCCTCAAAAAGAACCTTTATAGGATCACTTTGTTGTCCGTCTGTCTGTCAAGACCTATATCTCAGAAACGCGTGGACGGATCAAGTTGAAATTAATACCAAATACTCAGGTCTGCAACCTCATGCAGCCGTGAAAAAATCTAACTTCTACGTCAACGCAATCAAAAGATATGGCCGTTTATGTCGCATTTACTCGCATATTTGTATGAAAATGCAAGAAAACCAAAACCTATAGGGTAGGTACTTCCCGTTGATCTAGAATCATGAAATTTGGCAAGAAGCTAGGTCTTGGCACAAGTAATGAAAAAAATCTGAAAACTGTAGAAATGATATAAAAAAAACTTATTTAAGTACAATTTTCTCTTATTTGGCGATTCGTATACTTGCCTACGTATTATTATTTTGTACCTACCGAATAAGCTGGTCGATTTGTATAAACAATTATTTAAGTACCTATGTAAGTGTTCCTTATTTTGAAAAATCGATTAACATAATTACCTATGTTACTGATGGATGAGTGTACCCTTTAGCTTAGTAAGTATTTATTATTCTTTTCTAACTCGTATAAAAACTTTTAAGCGGATTTATAAACAGTAAACATCATTAGAAAAACATTTATTAACCAAGCCGCTAGCTCCTCACACAATATTTCAATGTCAAATAGATTTAACAAGACATCGCAACGATTCTAAATCTCGAGATAAACTTTAGCGCTAATGACACCCATAAATAATAGCATCGCCTCAAGAGCTGGAGAATATATAAATAAACAGTTCAGCAGACAACGCCGAACGGTTCAGACATGATTTCTGAACGCTAAAGAAAGTTGACAGACCGCCATGTTCAACTTTTTTAAGAAGAAAGGCGGGAAGGCCGAAGCCGCGCCGGATATACCCGACACCCACCGGAGGTTGTCGAACGAAACTCCTAGAAACGTATCGCCAGTCGACGCGCGCGCATCTCGAAACGAGAATGATGTAACGAACGAAAAAACCACAAGAAAAGATGTAGTTAACTTACTGATACCGCAAACGGACTACAATCAGAAAACTGGCGTCGGCGCTCTATTTCAAATTATGGCCGGGAAACGGAGGAAGAACAAGAGAAGATCTAGAACAGAGTCAGTAAGAGTGAGTCCTCAGAAAGAGATGAAAAACTCAAGTTTGCAGCGGAGTAAATCCGATCGAGAGCCGAATCGGTGTGACGTCGCTTCCACGCCTACACTCGCCAAAAATACTCTAGACGCCGCGCAAACGACCGACGATCCAGCTGACTTCGTTAAAGCTCTCGTGCTGCAAAAATACGCAAATAAAACACCTGAGGCCAAACAACAGCACGTGTCACTCGTCTACGTGTCAAACCCGGAGTTGGACGAGAAGAGGCATGCGGAAGCATTGCTCCGAGAGATCGCGAGGAGCATAGACTGCACGATAGATAAGATCAATGAAAACAAAGGACCGATGGGAACTACCGACAGCAAGACTGATAAAAACGAACCGCTCTACGAAACTATTGATGACAGTAGGAATAACACAATTGACAACTACAAATCTGATTTAAAAGGGGAATTAGAGAAATTACTTCAGAATGAAGCTCAAGAAAACACAAAGAACGATACATTTGATACACAGAGTTTAGAATCGCCTGGAAATACGAAGAAGTCTAATTTGAAACCGCCTAGGTCTGATACGGAAGGGTGTTCTGACGACGATCGTTCCGATTGCGGGAAAAAAAAGGTAACGTTCAGAAAACACATAGTTTTCGATGACGGCGATCAACAAACAGATGAAGAAGTAGAATCTTCGTTTGAATCTCTAACGTCTTCGGAAGAAGAAGATGAATACTTAGAAGATATACCTGATAACGATGAGTTGTTAGGAGGCTTCGTTGTTTCGCGAAACGATGAGAATAAGACTGTTATAAACGTCATCGAAGATAACAACGAAGAATTAGACACCACAGTTGAAAACGATGGACTTAAACGTATTTCTAGTGACAATAGTGATAGTGGTTTTGTAGATGATAGACAAAACGAAGATGACTTGACGAGTGAAGTGAAAACTCTTGTTGAAGAGAGTGAGAGTGAAAGTGAGAGTGAGACAGACAGTGAAACAGAAGAGGAGATAATAGAAGTGTTAGAAGAAGAATGTATAGCGAGGATTATAGAACCGGAGGATTCGAAACCTGTTGAGCATAGGTAAGTAAACAAAACAATATTAAATCATATGTTAAATAATACATAAGTACTTAGTTTACCTAACGTAAAATTATTTGTCTATCGAATACATAATGCAACAATGAGGGATTTCAAGGTTATATTTAAAAAAGAAAGAAAGTACCCCCCGGTAGATGACACTGACTGGTCTGATGTCAACATCTCTCGAACTCAGCGTCAATTCGCACTTACGACTGTCAAAATTGTATGAAAACTGGGAAGATAACCCCGACCCCTAGCACAGAATAGGCACAACCGACTAAGCTGGGTACTCTGTGGCTAAAAAGTAGTAAAGTGCAGACAAGATAATATAAGCGGTGAATTATTTTATTACATAAAGTATATTAAGTACAGTAAATGATTCTTAAAAGTTTAAAGTTATGGTTACTTCCTATAACTTTATTCATAAAATTTCAAATAATTAAAATTAAAATAATCAATTTGGCAAGTAAATAAAATATTATAAAAGGTACACGTCGTCGTGCAGCTCCCCTCCACAGGGCATCGTGCCGAGGACGCTGGCTGCGTTACCTCTCTGTATGGCCAGGCTAAGCCTTTGCGAGAGGTAAGCGCCAGCCCTCAGGTCGCCGGAAGCGTGGATGAGCCTGGTCGAGATTTCTTACGAGAGAAGTTATGGTTACATTTTCTTCTTCGGATCTTAAATAGATATATCAATTGTACCTATTCCATTAGTATTATTCTCTGTTGCTGTTATTCATAAACCTAGTTAAACCTCACTGCCCTTAAATCGTGTTGCTATCCCTACCACACTTCGTTAAAAAAGGTTAAGATAGAAAGGGACAGGGGGTCTAAACGGTGGCGTAACTTTAAATTAAGTTTATGAATACGCGCCCATATTATGGCAAATGGTAGGTAATAAATCCCAAATTAAGTGCCTTATTTTGTAAACAAAATCTACTAACATTTTAAGCTTTTTTATATGATTATTGCATATATATTTTCACGTTATTGTTACGCTTGATCGCTTTATTTTCACAATGATGAACAGGTTCAATCAATCAGTTCCTTCAGCATTACTATTGCGAACTGGCTGACCAGTCGCCACCTCTGTGGTAGTACTTTTATAAGCAATGCTCATTCTACTTGTCATCGCCTGGAAAACAGACCTATTAATAATATACCCACCTGATATCCTGAAATATAACTCTTTTATTAACCAGCGAGCCCAGCTCCTCAACAATTACATCACAACATTTGTTTACAAAATAAGACACGGATTTGGGCTTCGGTAGGTACGAGTACCTATACGTAACTTATTTTTATACCACGACGACTACCACTGTCGCGGGTTTGCTGGCCTGGTAGAAATCTCTTTTGAGATCATTCTCGCCAATTTGGTTATTCTGTATGTTATTCTTGTATTTGTTTGTGTTGTGGAATAAAGTATTAAAACAAACAAAATCTAAGAATTCCTTGATAAGCGCGCCAAACGCCATTAGCTACTTTTGTGAGAAAATTCTAATTTAATGATCACGTTAAGTTAATCAGGAGATGTCCGCGAACGTTTCTATTAATTGGAGTGGTCGAAAGAAGTCGTGTTTGTGAAGTTTTGTGATCTTAGCAAGGATTCCTTGCACAACTCGATAATGGCGTGGATCGTTGAGTTATTTTGTTTAGAGGTTTGGGAGGGTTGTGCGTAGGTTTAGGTTAGGTTATTTTCGTATATGTATTTATAAGAATTCAGACATTCTATTAAAATCAAACCAGGCTATATGCCCTAATTGGCTTTGCCTTTCCCTCTGGGAAGAAATTAAAAAATATATCTGGTAGGTACCATATAGGACTTACCATATTGCTACGTTTTCTATATAATCCAAAGATTTATTCACAAATAAGAATGCCACACAAATACACAATGTAACAGCTAATTTATGCTTCAGTCGAGGGCAATGCTTTGTCGACTGAAATCCTGAATTATACACAACAAAAGATCAAAGTCAGTGCATTATCTCGATTAACGATCTATTCTGCCGCCAAGTGGGGCATCACTTATGGTTTATATTGAGTTTCCTGTCATTGCTGCCAGTTCTGAAAGAACCTTGAAGAAATCGATGGAGGATTTGGTATTCAATCAAAGGCGTCGCGTCGCCAGAGGATGATGAGCCTAAGGTCCGTATTCAGCTCATACACTCTCAAGACGTGATCACCATCTCAAGTACGTCATTTATTAATAAACCAACCTTGAGTGCGTATCTCGTGATGTCTTTCTCAAGTCGCGGTTCGCCTGCAATCAGCAAATACGTTCTCAAGTGTGAGTTTGACAGTTCTCTTGAGAACGGCCAAAATAACTGAAGATTTTAATTAAGTAACTAATTTTCGAATAACGAATGGAATAGACACATATAGACCTTCCATCAACATAGAGTGAATGTTGATGGAAAGGTTGACAGGAGGTAGACCGAAAAGAACGCACGTCGACCAAATTGGCGATGTCAAAGATAATGTAATACTACGTTCAAGATACGTCACTAGGAGGAAACGAAATGACAATCGAAATTGGGCTGGCAAAATTAGGTTTTTAAATTTTCAAGTTCAAATTTGGAAGCATCAAAATTCCAGAATTACCACAACTGCAAAATATAATAAATTTGTTATGTTGCCTACACTGCAGCCATTGTACCCCCTCCCCCCGGCCGCGCCGCCACGACCCTTCCCCTCCCCTCTGCCTCGTCTCTCTCGCCTTCCCCCCGCCCCGCGGCCCTCCGCCGACCCCGCCAATTTCCTTATCCCTTTTAAATATTCATATCAAACATAATCAAGAAAAAATAAAACCTCTGAAGGGCATAAAAAGCTTTAATAACTTAACATTTAAGTATAATTGACAATTGTATTATGATGATACTACAACGATTGATTTGATTGTCTTGATGTAGGTGTCGTGGTCATATCGTTAAATTGAACATTTCATGAAATAGTCGACCATTTCATGAAATGGTGGCATTTCACGAAATCGTCAAACGTCTATTGGTCATTTCATGAAATAGCTTGGCCAGATCAATGAATAGAAAGCGTTTTACGATATGTCCAACAAACGCACGGCTATTTCATGATATGACCAAACACAATTGCCCATATCGTAGAAAAATACCAATAACTACCGCTAGAGGCGCTGAGAGCGCGCTTTGTCATTGGTTATGTTGTGTGCGTAAGTAAATAATGCGGATTCATGTTGAAAAGTGAATAAAAATGTGCAAATTATATAAGAAAGTGTGTTGAAAACTTGAATAAGTGTTACTATACGAAACGGTGTGAATTTTATGACAGTCACGCAAAAACCAACCTCAATTTACAAAAAAAAATTTGGGAATACATTTCACAGGTTAGTACCTATTTAAATGACAATATTTAGTTTATATCCTTTTAAAATCTCATCTAAGTATCTAAAATGTACTTATTTACTTTTAATAATTGAATCCTAGAAATTTAACATACATAATTTTCATTTTTAGGTTATACAACAAATAAAGGAAAGTAGGGTGACCAGGCAACGAAAGTCGACGGACTATAATTTACTGGATTACAAAATGTTACATCATGGAAAAACTGGAATTACAAGTTTTTAATATACAAGAAGAAATGCATTGATGATCCTACTATTCGTATAATTACGATGGAGAAATATTTTGAAATACTAAAGGAATTTCATAAAGGTATACCGTATGTGAAACGAAACGTTTTAACGTTCTATAATATTATAATACAATTTTGTACTTGTTTTATTAGGTAATAAATATAATAATAATAAAAAACATTTAATAAAAACATCTTTATTGTCCTTTTCATTTGTTCAATATGAATATTTCGTATATTTAATTCCAGTGGACAATTGGTTTGAAATGCTTGTAAGAATTTTGTAACATATATATTTTTTTAATTTGGTACTGACTAGAACAATAAATAAGTTCGTAATAAGTATATTTCGAATTATTATTACTTACATCCTTAATGGGCACCCTACATTAATGATCTGACCAAACGTCGTTGGACAAATCGACGAACGTTGACGTTTAAACGATATGCCCAGCACAACTTGACGATTTCATGAAATGCCACCATTTCATGAAATGACCGACGATTTCATGAAATGCTCAATTTAACGATCTGACCACGACATAGGTACCGCGCCGCGTTCCGTCCGTCTCCCTGAGGTCCGTCCTGTAACAAAGTTATTTTGTACTGACATATTTATTAATATTACGCGCATTGGCTAACTCAACAGTAGGAATTATGCTATTAAATCAAATGCATATTATCTCACAATAACATAAAATACTAGGTTTAGAACATTTTTACTGTTATTCATAATGTACAAATCATTTGTGTTAAATCATTTTATCAAATACTTACAGTTTGAATTCCTTTGGTGTTATTCTGTTGACATGCAGTTGTAGAATTCATTTTCGCATCTGAGCTCAATTCATATTACAAACATAACATTAATTACACTATAATTTATTTAAATGAGAAAATTGTGTATTAACAAATGCATGACGGACTTGATTTTTTCATTTCAAAATGGTGGATGGATTGGCGGCAAAATGCCGCGTGTCTGTGTAGGTCTTTTAAAGTGCGCGAGTAACTTCACAAAATTCAAGTCATTTTAACTTCACAAAATTCAAATAATTTAAAAATACTATATATTATAGTTCCTAAATAATCCAAAATTCATTGTCGCGTATGATAAAGCACAAAACATTATTTGTTATTTTCTTCATTTTCGCTTCCGCAAACCGGTGTTTATGGTCATTTTTTATACAAAATTTGCACCCTACAATTATTAAAAAAAAAAGACCATGGGAAACCTAAACCCATACAAATTCCCGCGAAACCCTCGTTCAATGCCGTTGTATGAAAGTTGCAGCACACTGGGCGATGTCTTGAAAAAAGAGTCAAGTGATTACAAACCGACGAGCGTGCATGCAGAGATTGATGAATGTGGAAGCGAGAGTTGCATGCCAGGATCGCAGCAGATGGAAGTCCATCGTCTCTGCCTACCCCTACGGGAATCAGGCGTGAGTTTATAAATAATAAATAAATAAAACAAAAATTGTTTATTTCGGACAGGGTCCATCCATAGATGTTAGTAAAATACAATAAAATAAAATGACAGAATGAAATTATAAATAATTTTCCTTTTTATTGTATAATGTAAGTAATAAATATGATGATGATGATTCAATTATATCGATTATCGACTTGCCCCTTGATTATCATCTGTCTGTATCGAGGAAATCCGGAAATTATGTTCAAAAGCATCACAATTGTAATAATCTCAACCATCCGACTCAAATCCTTTGTTTACAATATCGAATAACCACCCACTTACTACAATGAAAAGATTTATTTCGGGAAAGTATGTTTCGCGCGTTTTTTGACGTTTCAAGGTCGCCATATTGGATGTACGTTCCGTTTGACGCACGAACGCTAGCGATGATGGGCGATTTGAGGCATAAATCCTATTTACTCTTATTACGTGTAAATATAATGAAAATAAATGTTGTTTTAGCTATCCTTTCTTTGTTAGCAAGACTTTGAAGTTGCTTATATGTGAGTAGAGGTTTGTCTTACAATAAATAAACGGAACGTTTGTTTCGCGTAAACATTATTGTTTTGAGAAGCGTTTCAACTGAAACAATCGATTTCGATAAATCTATGTTAGCCATAAACGCGATTTGAGGATTTAATTTAAAATGTAATATTAAGCAACAATCATTTGCACGCCAGAATGGCAGAATATTGTATGGAACTACTTTAACACATGTATTGTATACCATGCAAATAAATAATTTATGATTGATAAGGTTTTTAATCCGCGGTCCCTTTTTAAGCATATCGTTTTTTAACGACTTTGAAAGTGACAAAATACGCTACTTTATTAGAAGTGAGTCAGAATAGAGGTGGTCAATATAACAGCCAAACTTCTTATTCAATATTCTAGTCAAATCCCGTAATACAGATGAATCTAACGATACTTTATGCATTAAAATACTCCTGATGAAATCCCAAACTAACTGATAGCTTCCCCCCCCCTCCCCCCTCCCCCGAGATTGGAAAAAGTATCCAGCCCAATGCAAAGTCCTTAGTCATGTAGGTACTGGAAAGGCGATGAGGCGAGAGCGAGCGGGGAGAGGAGAGTGCTACTGTCTCTCCTATTCCGTCCGCGCGGCCGCGTCGTCGCCTGTTCTCACACACAGCTGTAATTTATGACGCCCTTGGGTAGGTTAGGTACCCATACCTTGCTCGAAAAACATTACCCATCTTCTAGCAGTCGGTTATAACAGTCTAACAAGCTATCAATATATTTCTAGGCAATAATCCAGGTAAACAGTCGGGCTGAGCAAAAACAGACACATTGATCAATTGAGTCTTTAAACACTTCAAATTGAAATTATTGTTCTATTTATGTTACTAAATGTTGGCTTTCAGCTTTCTAACATACCGAATTGAATTTGAAACGTATCCTCACCCCAAACCCCCTCATTCCAGGAAGTCGCTGGTCTCCCAAGAGAGCAAGTTCCAGTCGCAGGTGGCAGCACTGACAGAGCTCGCGGACTCGCGATGTGGGGAGTCGGAGAGAGCGAGAGAACTCATCTCAGCGTACAGGAAAGAGATAGAGGACAAGGACCAAGAGATTCACCGTGAGTAGAGTCTATTTGTCGTATCGTGAAAAGAGATTTTGAATATAGATTCACTAGGTTCTTGATCTAAGGGCCGACGTCGCACCGCCTACCGGTGCATAATGTCGGACGGCACCCGTCCAAATGCGTGGTACACGGCGCTGACGTGCGCCGGCGGACGCCGCGCCGTGACGTTGTGCGTCCACCCTAAGAGCTTTACCTAAATAAGAAAATTGTGATGTCAAAAACCGTTATAAAGTCAAGGTCATTTTTTCTCCCTGTTTCCGTGTAAATTAGTGATATTAATCACTGAACATGACTGATGGTCGATGACACACAAGTCACAGCCCAATGTAAAGAGCTTGTATATCTACCCGAACAAAAGTAAAACCGTTGGCTTCTCGCCAAAATGCTAAAAACGCACGCTTCTTACCGTTCACCTCAGAGTAAATGCACTCTTTAAATTGTATCTGTGGCCTTATTGTACATATCTATGCATTTATAAATACAAACATAATATGCAACATTTACACATCAATTTTTATCGCGATCTGTGGGGCTAGCACGAGTCGCGTTAGCGATCGACGCGACGCCGCCGCCGCAGAGCTGTCAAACTAATGTCAATCAAACGCCTTCTAATAATGTCACTTTGACAAGTTCGCGGCGTTGCGTCGATCGCTAACGCTGACTCGTGCTATATATTAATTTGTGTAAGAGATAAATGGCCGATAGTCATACATAGTTTTGAATATGAGGTGAGTTTACTTGTATTGGTCTATCTAATAGTGCAGCCGGTGATTTGAGAACTTGGCTTTCGAACTACCGTGCACTTAGATTTTAAGACTTCGTATGCCCGTATTTTCAGTTTTTCTACGAAGGCTACGGCATTAACTACTAAAATTTATCGTCTGAAAAAAATATATAGCAATCTTGGGGTGTCTATTTAGAGACCGATGAATACCGATACACGATAGGACAAACTTCGATCGATAGAAAAAAATCGCAAACATACCCCTTCCATGTCTTTTAAATGTAAATTATATCTAAACAGAAATGGTTATTCATACAAAATATATATCAAAATGTAGGGTACTATAAACACGAGAGCTTGTTTTAAAAAATATCTGATTTTTGTTGGCGTATTTTTATTTCCCTGCCAAAATTCATAAAAATACGAATATCGAGGCACTGCGCCGTGCTCTTCACTCCGCCGCTGCGGGGCATCATGTGTCTCACTCTTGCTTTTGACAACCATATAGCGCCTAAAACTGACATAAAAAAAATAAGTTTAATCACTAATACTGATAAGGCTGTCTCATAAATAAAATCAGAATATTACTTTCTCGCTCTACCTACAGCCGGCTAAAAAATATATCGGTATGTACTTGTACTATTATATATTCTGTGGTATGGCGTCAAAAGCAAAACAGTTATTACTAGAGTTGAAAGCTGTAATATTTACTCGCCAATGTACGTATTTATCGGGGAAAGCAAATGGCGTAGGTGTTAGTACGTATTTGATGCGTATTTAGTTGCTAAATAAATAGGTATAAGATCTAAGAATATAAAGGCGAAGGTCACCTAATTCAGACTGTTTATTAGTTTGACGAAACGTCCCATTTTCATTTAGATTTTTGACTAAATGGTTATCCATTTGGTCAAAAATGTCTCTTCCTAGAGATAATGATTTTCGATTTATGTATTTTTGTATGACAAATGTGATTCCATGCCATCATACGCAAAAGTGTCGCGTCCCTGATGCGCCGGGTTCGCGGCCCTAACAGCATCCTGAAGGGCATTGCGGATACCATGGACAGTCCTCTGAGCCACTGGGTACACTTACATGTCCCGGGGTCTCGGAGTCGGACCTAAGTCGCATGTCATAGCGCGTAATACGCCACGTGTAAACACTAACATAGTTTTAAGTACTTACTAACACTTATATGGTCTTTGTGACTGCAATAAATCATTTGAATTTGAAAATGTGTAGGTAAGTAAAAGTAAAATAAGATAAATGATAAACGAAGAAAATTTTTCATCACGACCAGGCAGGATTCGAACTAGGGACCTCGCCATTCCGTGGCACGCTCTTCCAACAGACGCACCGTGATATCGTACCCAGTGGGGTGACCGCGACTTCCAATCGTTATCGCCTTCATTTTGACATTGACACATGGACGATATATATTGCTGCTATGTTTTTGCAAGTTTTAACAAACGACAACGAAACGCAGCAATGTATATCGTTCAAGTGTCAAAATTAAAACGATAACGAAAACGATTGAAGTCGCGGTCCGCGGTCACCCCCCAGATCGTGAATTTTATCTCTATCCAGTAATTGTGTAATTACTCAAATTCATGTCTAACTTCGCATTTTCATCATAGCCCTCGATGATGGCAGAGGCCTCGGATCAAACTGATTACTGATCTGAGTACAGGCGGCCTGTATAACTAGCGCAATAGGTCCCCACCTATTGTTCTAGTTATTCAGGCCATCTGCCATTGGGACGACTGCTGCCGAGCGACAGTAAACGGGCCCAAATAAGAAATTAATAATAAATAACAGAAATGCGCCTGCCGCCCGCACCTCTCTCGGTCCCCGTTGTCGTCATACCCCCGCGTCCCTGTACCGCGCAGGCGAAGACTGATTTAGACGGTCATAGGTACTATAGCAGTCAGTAGCGGATTATTCTAAAGGCAAACTGGGCACTGCCACGAATTCGCTAATATTATGTCGTTTTCAGTGTTTTTTTGTGATTCTAAATCCACGTTTAGAGCTTCCTAAGTACTAAACTACTAGTGTCTACTTATTTGCACCTACATCGCCAGATTCCATAACAGACGTTGGTGAGACATAAAAACCGAGGGGCGCCGGTGAGGTGCCAGCCTAGGGCGCTGTAGACATTTAATCCGCCTCTGCTAGCAGTCATTCATCACGGTTAGCCAGCTGACCTTTTTAGGCGCTCAAAGCCTGCTCGAACGAAAGTTTTCTAAACTTCACTAAAATCACACGAGAAGTCAAGCATTTCCTCTCATTCTAGATTTCTAGAAACATAATGAGCTCGTTTCCTGTCGTTAACATAGTAGCTAAATTCAAAACGGTTATATTTCGGCATGGTGCGGGCAGCAAGCCGGATGACATTATGGACGGGGAGGTACCTCTGCAATAGTCTGAAGGACGAAAGACCTGGCTTCCCATAGCACAGGGAATCCTAGTTTGGGAGCCAGGAACATCATGGTCTTATGCTATTTTTGTGAACAACAATAAACATTTCATTTCATTTCATTGTGAACAACAATAAACATTTCATTTCTTTTCTTTTCATTTCATATATGCGATTTGGCCTCGCGTACCTAGGGGTTCCGTATAAATTTAAAAAAAAATACTAGATTTAGAAACAAACTTATCTTTGCCGTTCTGTAACTGTTGTGCCCATCAGCACCAGCATCAGCACATCGATATAGGTCGCCGTCAGTTTATCAACTGCAAGTACCATACCTACGTACATTACTTAAGAGCCTTCCTAGAGCTAACTAGCGCCGCCAATCTTAAAAAAATCATATCTTCCAATATACCTAATCAATTTTATTAAAAAAGCTACGTTCACATTGTTGATTGCTATGAATATTATTTTTTAAATGCTTATTTGTAACGTGATGCAATGTAGGTAAGTTGTAGTTCACATAATTGCGAAAAACGGCCGTTTCTGGCACATTTGTGAACTACAACTTACCTACATTGAATCACGTTACAAATAAGCATTTAAAAAATAATATTTATAGCAATAAACAATGTGAACGTAGCTTTTTTAATAAAATTGGCAGATATGATTTTTTTAAGATTGGCGGCGCTAGTTGGCTCATGTCAGCGCCTTAACTTCTTGCCTCAAGAAGTCATGCCTCAAGAGTCTAGTTTGTCGGGAAAAAACCTATAGGTTTTAATTCTCTTGGGAGCGTAGAGGGAGAATCTTGCGAGTGTAAAGGCGGCATCAACAGCAGTAGGCCTATCTTTTGATTGCGTTGACATTATTATTAAGGTTGAGATTTTCTCAAAAACTACTTGACCTATTGCAAAAACACTTTCACTGTTTGATAGATAACAGTTAAAACTACGTAACTGTAAAATAATTTTTAAATTCAGTCCTGGGGGGTGACCGCGACTTCCAATCTTTATCGTTATCGCTTTCATATTGACACTTGAACGATATACATTACTGCGTTTCGTTGTCGTTTGTTAAAACTTGCAAAAACATAGCAGCAATGTATAGCGTACATGTGTCAAATTGAAAGCGTTTACGATAACGATTGGATGTCGCGGTCACCACACAGTAGTTTTTTTGAAAATCTGAACCTTATTCAGGCCCCCTGTATACTTATCTGTCTTCGATTGTATAACGAAGTAATGGGTTCCTCTTTTCCTCTTGAAGTACGGAACTCTAAAAATAGCGAACTTAATGAGTGGTTTGGCAAACATTACGGAATGCAGGTCGGTCGTGTATTTCGATTTTGTGTAAATTAATCACGTCTAAAAACGAAAGACTGACTGGAACAAATGACTGTACACTTCTTTGTTTCGTTAGGAAAGCATGAGTCAAAGTACGAAGAATGTTAAAACTTGCGAAGATTGTTACTCTTTAATTTAACTTCAACATTACCAGCCCGTATCAGTCCACTGTTGGACGCAGGCACAGACCACTTACCCCATAGACCTGTAACAGGAGGGCCCGTGTCTGCCCGCACATGAGCGCAACATTGCTTCGCGACACGTGTAACCTAGAGATATCGACATGGATTTAATATGTCACCTCTGCCCCCCGCTTCGTCTATTGAGCAGAATTTTCCGCTTGCAAATTTGTTCCGATTTCATGACTATGGGGTAACGCAGTCCTCTCCCAAGGCGCCCCTCCCCCCACTCGCCCCACAGACGCGGGGCCACATGCTAATGACTCTCCAGACGGCTCATAGTGCCCTGGTAGTTGTGATGTGACTTAAAGAGCTGTGGCTTGTGATCGAGTGGAGACAGCGGGTGTTGGAGCATACTGGACAGTATTCGTGTGACTTCTGGTTAGCCATGGTCTTCTATGCTACTTCATCATCATCATCAGTCCGCATCAGTTCACAGCTGGACGCTGGTCTCTACCAAGGCGAATACTCAATACGATTCACGCCTTTTTGCATCCAGTCCCAGCCATCTTATCCAGGTCATCCCTCCATCTGGTTGAGGGACGATTCACACTACGTTTACCCGTTCGTGGCTTAGGCTTAGGAACAGACCACTTACCCCATAGACCTGTACCAGGAGGGCGCCCGTGTCTGCCCGCACATGAGCGCAACATTGCTTCGCGACGCGTTTACACGTGTTAACATTGCTTCGTCTCCAAGCGGTCATCGTTGACAGAATTTTTCGCATGTAAAGTAGGTGTCGATTTCATGTCTATAGGGTTTCTTACGTAAGTGGTCTGTGGGCTTAGGTTAGGTGGTTATCTTCGTTACGTATGTATTTATAAGAAAATTGTTTAAACATCAGACTAGGCTGTATGCTCTAAGTTAGCTTTGCCCTTTTCCTCTGGGAAGAAATAATTTTATCCGAAAAATTCCGCGAAGGCAAAGAGAATTATTTTTATTTTATTAAATAAATGGCTTTTTCAAATTCCAGAGTTAAAATGCGAGCTCGCAGCAGCATACAAGGAGTCGGAGCTGGTTCGCCAGCGCAGTCGGTCCTTGGAAGAGGATCTGTCAGCAGCCAGGAGTTGCTCTGCAGACTTAGCTGATCAACTGAAAAGAAGAAATGGTAAGTAGAAATTATTATCATCGGTGACTTTCCAAAGGTACGCTACAGCCGTCCACAGCCACACGCGGGGCCGCATGCTAATGAGACTCCAGGCGGCTCATAGTGTCCTGGTACTGGGGATGCGACTTAGCGACCTGGAGCTTCTGACCGAAGGGAAACAGCAAACTGGGCAGTAAATTCATGACACTCCGTATTAGCTATGGTCTGCTGGTACTTTTAATGCAACTCCATCATCATCATCAGGCCATATCAGTCCACTGCTGGAAGCAGGCCTCTCCCAAGGCACCACTCCACCCACGCGCCCCACAGACACACGCGGGACCGCATGCTAATGAGACTCCAGGCGCGTCATAGTGTCCTGGTACTTGTGATGATACTTAAAGAGATTGGGGCTTCTGACCGAGTGGATACAGCAGGTGTTGGATCATACTGGACCGGAAAGCATGTTAAGCAGTTGGTCTCGGTTGCTGTCGCTTGGCAGCAGTCGTTAGGCCACGTCAAAGGCCTACGGGCGGCCTGGATAACTTTGACAAATAGGTTTGATCACTAAACCACCCTATTCTATTGCAGATGACTCCATACGACAGCTCCGGGCGGAGTTGGAGGATGCCCTCACGCACAGAGCCGAGCTGGAGTCCCGGGTGCTGGCGTTGGAGAGAGACAGAGATATACTTGAGAGGGAGAAGGAAGTTCAAGAACAGAGAGCACAAGAGGTAAGCACAACATAATATTATAAGTATATTTTGCAAGTAATGCGCGAGAAAACTCGGTGGCTCAGTGGTTGGGGTCAATGGACTTGCAAAACGGAGGTCCTAGGTTTGATACCCAGCCAGGGAAGCCATGTACCAATGAGTTATCCTCGGTTTTTTCGACGGAAAAACTTACGTACATTTACCGAGTGCTCACAAAACGGTGAAGGAAAACATCGTGATGAAAACTGTTCCACTCTGAGCATTGAAAAACTTTTCTGAAAGCTGATAAAGTAGAGATGATTACCTTAAAAATGCATGCCTAAAATTCCCTTTAACTCAAAAATAAAAGGTCATAAATCACGAGGTTTGAGTTTTTTTTCTCATTTTCGATCCCTCGTTAATATTGCCTAATTTGTTGCAAACCACCTCTAGTATCACCCCTTTCAAGGAATGTAAAGAATCTCCAATCACCCTGTATAAATAGACTGACATAGACATCTTTATCTATACATATAATAAAACTGTAAAAAAGTTGTGTCTGTACATTGGATATTTTTTGAAAAGAATAATTGTAATGTGTTTTAGGATCGATACTGATGCCAAAACACTAATTTTTAGAATTTTTGTCTGTTTGTCTGTGACTTTGTGCAAGTATCACGCCATAACTACTGAAGGGATTATGATGGGAGTTTCACTAGGAGATAGCTGAAATATCCGGACAGCTCAGGCTATAAGCCATGGCGGTATGTGATGTGGAAACAAGGATCCAGAGAGGAAGATCTGCCTCCTGATCTCCTCCATCCTCCTCCTCTACGCAAACGAAGTTGCGGGGTACAGCTAGTTGGTAATATTCATTGTTACTAATGATGATTATCTCTACAGGCGCTATCAGCTGCGGAAGCCAATACCGCTAAATGGCGCGCGGCTCACGAGTCGGCGCGGTCGCAGGCGGCCGCGCGAGCAGAACGCATGCTGGCAGACTGCGAGTGGAAGATGAGAGAGCTGGAGAGGAGAGCCAGAGACGCGGACAAGCAGAAGAAAGAGGTGAGAACTTGAGAAGAGAGAGTTTGTGCCGTATTCGCCCCACAGACACATGCGGGACCATGCTAATGAGACTCCAGGCGGCTCATAGTGTCCTGGTACTTGTGATGTGAATTTAAGGGCTGGGGCTTCTGATCACCAGGTGCTTAGGTTAAGTACATTGCGCTGGACCGCATGTTAATGAGACTCCAGGCGTGTCATAGTGTCCTGGTACTTGTAATGATACTTAAAGAGTTAGGACATCTGATCTAGTGGAAATGGCAGGTGTTTAAATATACTGGGCCGTATATTCTTGACGCTCCACGTTAGCCATGGTCTCCTGGTACTTTCAATGCAACTTCATCATCATCACCAGCCTGTATCAGTCTACTGCTGGCCTTGAGCCTCTCCCAAGGCCCCACTCAGCCCACTCGCCCCACAGACACACGCGGTACCGCATGCTAATGAGACTCCAGGCGGCTCATAGTGTCCTGGTACTTGTGATGCGACTTAAAGAGCTGGGGCTTCGGACCGAGTGGAAACAGCAGGTGTTACTTATATAAGTCCATAACTTTTTTACCCGACAGCGCCAGAAGGAGGGTTATGTTTTTCAAGTGTATGTATGTCTAATTCTTTGTCCCGCCCTGCAGCCTAAACGGCTTGATGGATTGTAACATATGAGGTGTCGTTAGATTCGTCTGGATTGTAGGACTGACATAGGATATAAAAAATTTATCATAGAAATGATGCAGGCGTTTTTTTATAACTTCAATATGCCTTTCTGCAGCTCGTAGAAACCCTAGACCAACTCCGCTCAAACCCTCAACCGTCGTCCACCCAAATTGCTGAGCTTCAACAGCTGCGAGGCTTAGTAGCTGAGCAGCAGCGCTCAGTGCAGTTCCTGACGCTGCAGCTGCAGAAAGTGGAGACCAGGGAGGAGGCCCTGAAGCTGGAGGTGTATCGGCTGAAGGAGTTGCTGGATAAAGAGACGAGGATTGGAAAAGAGAAGGAGGAGAGGCATTTCAAGGTGAGATTTAGATCATCATCATCCATCAGTCTATTTATATTGCCCCACTGCTCGGGCACAGATCTTCCCTTACATCGAGGGAGCTAGGGCCAAGATCCACCACGCAGGCACACTGCGGATTGGCGGATTTCACATGCCTTGGATTTTTTCTTCTTCTACGGCATGCAGGTTTCATCACGATGTTTTCCTTCACCGTTTTTGACAGCACTCGGTAAATGTACATAAGTTTTTCCGTCGAAAAGACTGAGGATAACTCATTGGTACATGGCTGCCCTGGCTGGGAATCGAACCTGGGACCTCCGTATCGCAAGTCCCTTGACCCAACCACTGATTTAGATGACAATTACTAACTACACCTGCAAAATTGACTAACACCGGTAAAATCGATCCAGTTCTTGAGAAAATCTCAACCTTATTGAGGCTCCAGTATTGAGGCTCCTGTCTTCGTGTATTTATGTATTCTCATTGTAAATATTGAATTGGTAAGGTTTTTATTAAATCAAAACTGCAAAAAATTAACTAAAATACGTCACAAGTCACACAATGACCTTAGAAATGCCCAATAGGTCAAATTCCAGTGAAAGAAATCGTTGCAAACAAAATAAAATATCATTGAAGATGAAACGTGAAATAACCAATTAAATATGCTGCTTGAACTGCATTTCGACAGACGGTAGAGCGACTGGAGCAGCAGCACAGCAAGTCTTTAGTCACAATAAGGGCGGAGCACACCGCGACGGCCGCCGTGACGCGAGCGAACCTCGAGCGCGCGCACGCTGAGCGAACGCGCAACGCGCTCGCTCAGCTCCGAGCGGAGGCCGAGCAGGACGCCAAGAATGCGGATCGCAAGCTTCGCGAGGTTACTACTAGGGTAAGTTTTGACATCTAATAATGCTCCTTCGGGAGGTTGGGGTAAGTGTTGACAGCTAATAATGATCCTTCGGGAGGTTAGGGTAAGTGTTTACAGCTAATAATGCTCATTCGGGAGGTTGGGGTAAGTGTTGACATCTAATAATGCTCCTTTGGGAGGTTAGGGTAAGTGTTGACATCTAATAATGCTCCTTCGGTACGTTAGGGTAAGTGTTTACAGCTAATAATGCTCATTCGGGAGGTTGGGGTAAGTATTGACATCTAATAATGCTCCTTTGGGAGGTTAGGGTAAGTGTTGACATCTAATAATGCTCCTTCGGTACGTTAGGGTAAGTGTTTACAGCTAATAATGCTCATTTGGGAGGATGGGGTAAGTATTGACATCTAATAATGCTCCTTTGGGAGGTTAAGGTAAGCGTTGACAGCTAATAATGCTCCTTCGGGATGTTAGGGTAAATGTTGACATCTAATAATGCTCCTTCGGGATGTTAGGGTAAGTGTTTACAGCTAATAATGCTCCTTCGGTACGTTAGGGTAAGTTTTGACATATAATAATGCTCCTTCGGGAGGTTGGGGTAAGTGTTTACAGCTAATAATGCTCATTCGGGAGGTTGGGGTTAGTATTGACATCTAATAATGCTCCTTTGGGAGGTTAAGGTAAGCGTTGACAGCTAATAATGCTCCTTCGGGAGGTTGGGGTAAGTATTGACATCTAATAATACTCCTTTGGGAGGTTAGGGTAAGTGTTGACATCTAATAATGCTCCTTCGGTACGTTAGGGTAAGTGTTTACAGCTAATAATGCTCATTTGGGAGGTTGGGGTAAGTATTGACATCTAATAATGCTCCTTTGGGACGTTAAGGTAAGCGTTGACAGCTAATAATGCTCCTTCGGGATGTTAGGGTAAGTGTTGACAGCTAATAATGCTCCTTCGGGATGTTAGGGTAAGTGTTGACATCTAATAATGCTCCTTCGGTACGTTAGGGTAAGTGTTGACATCTAATAATGCTCCTTCGGTACGTTAGGGTAAGTGTTGACATCTAATAATGCTCCTTCGGTACGTTAGGGTAAGTGTTTACAGCTAATAATGCTCATTTGGGAGGTTGGGGTAAGTATTGACATCTGTTAGGGTAAGTTTTTACAGCTAATAATGCTCATTCGGGAGGTTGGGGTAAGTATTGACGATGAAAGAGTACCCGTGGTCCTGTCCATGGCGGCGGAGGCGGAACACCCCAGGAGTTTTAGTTGGTACGAAAAAATTAATCACCCATTCCCCCGGACGGACGGTATACATAATGTATTTCTCCTGGGTAACAAAAAAAAAGTGTTTTCAGCTCAGACTATTAATACGGGCCTTAGTCTAGAGACACATTATGCGGAAAGTACGCGACGGAATTCACAAACCTCAAGTCAAAAACAGAACTTCTGCTTATAGCTGTAACGCTGCTTTTAGCCTGTAGCGGTGACCCGCTTTTGTTTCGACGCCGGACTCATTCCTGCCAGACTGAAAGCAGCGTTACAGCTATAAGCAGAAGTTCTGTTTTTGACTTGAGGTTTGTGCATTCCGTCGCGTACTTTCCGCATAATGTGTCTCTAGACTTAGTATTTGATTCATTTTATTGCATCACTCAACTCACATATGAAGAGAACTGTGACATCAGTTTTGCGATTATTTAACTTTGCAATATTATAGTCACATAGCCACCAATGCCATTAAAAAGATTAATAAAACTAATTATATTTTCGTCTATTCCCCAGTTCGAGAACCTGAAGGACGTGTTAGCGAGCAAGGAGACGCAGTTCGAGCACGACATCGCCGAGGCGCACAGCAAGGCGGACTGGGACATCATGCAGCTCAGACACTTGCTAGACAAGGCAGACATTACATACGCCAACAACGTGGAGAAGATGACGGAGCGGCACGAGAAACAGACAGGTAGGTATTTAAGTTCAAAATAAGAAAGAGCCAACTAGCGCCGCCAATCTTAAAAAAATAATATCTTCCAATATAATCAATTTGATTAAAAAAGCTATTACAAAATGTTTATTACGATAAATACTATTTTTAAAATGCTTATTTATAACGTGATTCAATGTCGGTAAGTTGTAGTTCGCATAATTGCGAAAAACGGCCGTTTTTGGCACATTTGTGAACTACAACTTAGCTTGTCGCAATTATGCCATGTATTGTATATTGAAAAATAGTATTCATCCACATTTCGTAAATAGCATTTTTAATAAAATGTATTAAATTGGAAGATATTATTTTTTCAAGATTGGCGGCGCTAGTTGGCTCATGGAAGGCCCTTAAATCTAAGCGCAAGGTCTTAATCTAAGCGCATGTAGGGCCTCTGTCGTACCTAATTAATAGACCTACATGGTGATTACCTTTTTAATAAAAATTATGTGTTTAGAAATAGTTTACGCTGTCTAAATTTTAAAAATATGTCAACTGTACTTTCATAAAAAAAATCCCTAATGAAATACCTTGATTTTTAATTTACAATAATTTTATTTCAACAGCCTCAATCTAAGTTAATGCAGGGTATTAATCAAAGGGCATACAAGGTATAATCTAAGCGCATAAAGGGTCTTAATCTAAGCGCTGTCAGGATATTAATATAAGCGTATGCAGGGCATAATCTAAGCACAGGGCTTTTGAAAATGGTGGGAAATGACGGTTGCAAAATTATGTAATAATTTTATTTTAATGACTACAGTGGTTGTTTTGTGTTTAATATCACGTTAAATTAATCAGAATAGGTTCGCGAATGACAGTACGGTGAATTTATTGGATAATTCTTGCAAGATCTGAAGTTTCACCTAATTATGAAGAGTCCCGCTACAAGCTCGAGAGTGAACTGTCGAGCTGCTTCGTCCAGAGTGATGACGCTACGGCGACTCCTCTGGAGGAAGATAGAAGACTATTATATATTGAATGTACTGTAACATGACATTGGCAAATGACGAACTGTCGAGTCCATTAATAAAATAAATAATATAAGCACAGACACACTCGTAGTAGCGAGTAACTTAGTAAATTAGTACTATTTAAACGATGAACTATTGACTATTAAACGATGAACATGCATGGTGTGTCGCCGGTTCCCCATGAAGGATAAAGTCTAGATTACTAACAGTAGTAATAGTTGTGTAATACCTAGTTATTAAGTAATTGTGTTATCATTATTTTAAAAGATGTGCTGCTGAGAGTTTTTTGCCACTTTTTCTCCTCAGCGTTGGCTTTTCCTTGCAAAGTGGTGTAAATGTAAATTCAAAAATATGTTGACGTGCAAAAGTACATACGTGCTTACTTGCAATAAAGAGATTTGACTTTGACTTTACTAAACTACTGCAGAGCGTCTAAACGAAGAATGGGCGGAGAAACTTCGCCTGGTAGAAGAACAGGCCGCGACCGCAGCAGACGAGGCGAAGAAGATTCTAGAAACTACTAGAATGAAGCTCGTAGCAGAGAAGAACGATATGGTTAATAAAATTAAGGAACAACATCGTCAGGAAATGGGTGAGTAAGGCTACGTTACGCCACCGTTTAGGCCCCCTGTCCCCTTCTGTTCAAGCACGGTTTGACCGGTAGATGGCGTTATACTTCATTCTACAACGCGGTGTTAAGTTTTTCAGGCATTTCTATAAGTAGCTGAGAGAAAATATACTATTCGATATTGAACCATAAGAACGTCTTTGATTTCGTCATGGAGACACCTTTTTGGGTTGTACACCTTCTATCTTAAGGGGCTTCATGGAGCCAACTAGCGCCGCCAATCTTAAAAAAATCATATCTTCCAATATAATCAATTTTATTAAAAAAGCTACGTTCACATTGTTTATTGCTATAAATATTATTTTTTAAATGCTTATTTGTAACGTGATTCAATGTAGGTAAGTTGTATTTCACAAATGTGCCAGAAACGGCCGTTTTTCACAATTATGTGAACTTACCTACATTGCATCACGTTACAAATAAGCATTTAAAAAATAATATTTATAGCAATAAACAATGTGAACGTAGCTTTTTAATAAAATTGATTATATTGGAAGATATGATTTTTTAAAGATTGGCGGCGCTAGTTGGCTCATGTCAGCGCCTTAACCTTCTTTAACGAAGTGTGAAAGGGATAGCAACACGATTTAAAGTAAGGTTTAACTATGTTTATGAATAACAACACTAGTGTAGGGAGGCAGCATGTTTAGAACTGTCAGATTTATCTTAAGGCTTCATATGCGTGGATTTACAGGTTTTCTACGAAGGCTACGGCACTACTAAAATTAAACGTCTGAAAAAAATATATAGCAATCTTGGGGTGTCTATTTAGAGACTGATGAATACCGATACACGATTGGACAAACTTCGCTCGATAGAAAAAAATAGCAAACATACCCCTTCCATGTCTTTTAAAATGAAAATTATGTCTAAACCGAAATAGTTATTCATACAAAATATATATCAAAATTAGGGTATAATACGAGAGCTTGTTTTTATGTACATTTAACTAAAATGCTCATACAACTGCATTATTGTAATATATTATTGTGATGTGAACTAGTGTAGTGAATTAAGATCAGTGAACAAGTTTCAAGAGGTTCGTAACCTGAGAAACAATTTAAATTTTTAAGTTAATGTAAGCCACTGCAATGTTTTTGGTATACATGTTATTGTATCATTATGCTAATAAAGAACTTTCAAAACTAACTAAACTAAACGAGAGCTTGTTTTAAAAAAATCTGACTTTTATTGGCGTATTTTTATTTCCCTGCCAAAATTCATCCAAAATTAATAAAAATACAAATATCTTAGTCACTGTGCCGTGCTCTTCACTCCGCCGCTGCAGGACATCTTCTGTCTCGCGCTCCAGTTTTACAGCTGGCAACCCCTTAAGTGGCTAAACTCAAGCGCCAGACAGAAGATGTCCCTAGGTTCTCTTGAATATGTCGGGAAACGAGGGTTGCAAAATTATTTGATAACTGTCTACAGTGGCTATTTTGTGTTTAATATCACGTTAAGTTAAAAAGAAAATGTTCGCGAATGACAAGTATGGTGAATTTATTGGATAATTTGTGCAAGATCTTAAGTTTGAAGCTTTTATCAAGAGTTCCCGCTACAAGCTCGGGAGTGAACGTGACTGTCGAGCTGCTTCGTCCGGAGTGATGACGCTACGGCGTCTCCTCTGGATGAAGACATGAAGACTATGATATATTGAATTTTCCTGTAACATGACATTGGCAAATGACGAACTGTCGAGTCCATTAATAAAATAATTTTAAAAAAAAATACATACAAAAGTTTATTAACGACAATTTCACAGATGACCAATGGGAGCAGTTTATGACCGACAAAGAAAACTGTCTCGCGCGTATGAAGAGTGAGTGCAGGCAGGAAGGAGACGAGGAGAGAGTCAAGAGAGAGAAGGAGCTGCTGGAAGAGATCGCTGGTAAGTCTGTGTGGGTAAATAAATAAGACAACATACGCCGATGCTCTCAAAAACGGTGAAGGAAAACATAGTAATGAAACCTGCATGCCGTAGAAGAAAAAAATCTAAGGCATGTGAAATCCATCAATCGGCACTGGGCCCGCGTGGTGGATCATGGCCCGAGCTCCCTCGATGTAAGGGAAGGTCTGTGCCCGAGCAGTGGGGCAATATAAATAGACTTATGATGATGATTTGTTTACAAAAAAAAATTTGGATACATTATTTGGGCGGTATAAAAAAATACTACTTTTGATAAACTATTTTTGATAAATTCATATTACAGAGTTAAAAGGCGAAGTTCAGACGAAATCTCTAGATTTTGATAATCTAGAAGTAAAGGCAGCCGCGTGCGGTCGTACGCTAGCGGTCACAGAACAAGAACTAAGGTATGTTTGTTTGCTTTTAAATGAATTTTCTAAAGGCCGCCATTTTGTATTTCTAATACGACGATTACTCTTTTCATCCTTGCATATTACTTTAAAATATTATTGTGTACGCATGCCCTAAATAATAGCCAATAATATTTATGCAATACATTTTCGAAATATATTGTGATTGAAAAGATTTTTAAGGATTTGAAAATTTTTGAAAAAAAATGGGTGCCTTTTTGAAATTTCTAAAATTGCATTGTTTGTATATATTGATGATTTTATCATGCATGGCTGCTTATAATCAAATCTCCCAAATGTGGTTGGTAGCAAAATTTGATCCTTTAGCAATCCTTTAAAGTATTACGTTTGTTTTGAGTACAATAGTAAAAACTAATAAGTATAGTTTGACGAGAAATATTGTCTTTTGGGCAAATTTGGCTACCATTGCATGAAAATTCATGATTTCTATCAATATTCTATCTTTTCCTATGAATTACTAACTACGATCTTAACTATCTCTTCATAATTCATACATTCATTAGTTACATAACAACAATATACGTCACATTTCATTCATATATCTAGTTATCATAAAGGTACAATTCCGTAACCGACAGCAGATAGCAGCAAACGAACGTGTCGCGATTCTATGTATTTCTATATCGTCGTCTGCTGCTGAGGTCGGCTACGGATTTGTACAGTCGAAGACAGAGATAAGTATACAGGAGCCTTAATAAGGTTGAGATTTTCTCAAAAACTACAGTGGGGTGACCGCGACTTCCAATCGTTATCGTAATCGCTTTCAATTTGACACATGGACGCTATACATTGCTGCTATGTTTCTGCAAGTTTTAACAAACGACAACGAAACGCAGCAATGTGTATCGTTCAAGTGTCAAAATGAAAACGATAACTATAACGATTGAAGGCCTCCCGTGGATAGAGTTTAATATTTCTTTTACAGTTACATAGTTTTAACTTTTATCTATCTAACAGTGAAATAATTATTGCAATAGGTCAAGTAGTTTTTGAGATAATCTCAACCTTAAAAACTCTCCTGTACACCTTTCTCTGTGTTCCACCGTACCTTAAGTATGGATTCATGTTTTCATGTCATTACATAAAATTATTTTCAAAATTCGGTCAAGTCCAAAAGGCAGTATTTCTATGTTTATTTATAATTAATAATAAGTAAATCAATTACCACTGAAACGTAATTATTACTGGCAAGGTAGGAAACGTAAACTTTGGCGGACGCTACACATTAATATCGTGATACGGATCGCGATTCGCAGGGTGCGTTCAGAATTATCAGCAAGAAAAAACATTTTATTTATTTATTTTATTAATGGACTCGACAGTTCGTCATTTGCCAATGTCATGTTACAGAAAATTCATTGTATAATAGTCTTCTATCTTCATCCAGAGGAGTCGCCGTAGCGTCATCACTGTGGACGAAGCAGCTCGACAGTCACGTTCACTCCCGAGCTCGTAGTGGGAATCTTGACCATGGCGCCAAACTTCAGATCCTGCTTGAATTCTCCAATAACTTCACCATACTGTCATTCGCGAACATTTTCTGATTAATTTAACGTGATATTAAACACAAAACACCCACTGTAGACATTAAACTGAAAATTATTAAATAATTTCGCAACCGTCGTTTCCCGCCATTTTCAAGAGAACCAAGAAAAAACATTTTCTCGCCAGTATGAAGGCAAATTCAGCGTTTTTAGGGTTCCGTGATACAAGGAAAAAGGGGCTCGTAGTCCAGTTGCGAGGACACGTTGAAAACGATTATATAAGTTAAGCAACGTTGGGCGAGGTCAGGACCTGTATGGGTGACCGCTAGTGACACTTTCATCTGAGCCCCTCCGTGCCTCGGGGCGCACGTCAAGCAGTTGGTCCCGGTTGCTGTCGCTTGACAGCAGTCGTTAGGCCACGTCAAATTACACAAACAAACCAATAATAATAAATTATTCAGCTGACATTGAAATTTTTTCATGGTGCTGTGTTTTTTTACGATGACATCGCACTTCGGTGCAACTGTCACTTTGACACTCATTCTTTTTTTTTATATATAATTTATTTATTAATTTTTAACAAAATTGCAATGTAACATTTGTCGCCAAACTGCAATGCAGTTTGTTGGCGGAGCTCTCTTACTTAGTAGTTTACACTGCAATGGTAGCACACTCGACAGCACATCAATGACAACACTCGCAGTACGATTTCTATTTAATGGACAGATAATAAGGACGGTCCAAAGTACAAAGTCTAAACGCACCCATATCGGATCACAATAAATATTGATGTTTAGCGTCCGCTTGCCTAAGTTTAAGTCGCGTTATCGCTAAGGGTGACATCCTTTGGTACTTCCAACAGCTGCGGTATTTTGGGGGCTTTGGTCGCCGCTTCAGCCGTTTGCGTCGCTACAGGCTCGCTCCGTCTCGCTCTAGCAACGTTCCTCTTCTCGCTCGCACTTGCCTTCTATTGGCAGATCGTTAGCCATAGACAAATGAAGAAGAATAAAAAGTAGTTGTTTTCATTGGGCATTCGAATTCGTAACGCAATAGGCTAGTTGACAAGTATCGAAAATTAAATGTTTTTCATTATTAGTACAAAATAGACACAAATTCATGGTCAACTGTGAAATCAAAATGATAAATGGAGAAAAAAAATTCATCACGACCGGGATTCGAACCCAGGACCTCGCCATTCCGTGGCACGCTCTATTCCAACAGAGCCATCGTGATTCGTATCCAGATCGTGAATTTTGTCTCCATATTCTCGTCTGTGGGACAGTAGCGACATCTATCCAGTAATTGTGCAATTACTCAAATTTAGATTTTCGTTTCGCATAGCGCATATGCAAGAAAATATCAAAAACATGTGAAAACAAAATTGAAATTAGTTTAAAAATGAAGTAACTACAGGCATTTAGACAAGTTGTGTTAGAAAGAGACAAACAGTACACGACGTATTATACCGCTACCACGGTGTGACGTCATACCGTGCTAGCGCCATACAAACTTCATTCTAAAGACCGTTTTAAAAAGAGATGGAGCATACCCCCACCACTTGACTTAACCGCTTAATATCTTCGGTATTAGTTGAGATATCGCAAAACTGATTTCACAGTTCTCTTCAGCAGGAGCATGAGAGTTGAGTGATGCAATAAAAAAGTTAGTGTCAACTGGCCTATTTGGAGAGAGGAGGGGTCTTGTACAACGTTACGATACGTAGCGGAACACAGAGAAAGGTGTACAGGAGAGTTTTAAAGGTTGAGATTTTCTCAAAAACTACTTGACCTATTGCAATAATTCTTTCACTGTTACATAGATAAAAGTTAAAACTATGTAACTGTAAAAGAATTATTAAATTCGGTCCAGTAGTTTTTGAGAAAATATCAACCTTATTAGGACCCCCTGTACTTATCTCTGTCTTCGACTATATATGGCCAGTCCGACGCTGTACGTACATATAAAGCTCTCCTGGTTCACCTTTCTATGTGGTTAACCGTACATTTTATAATAATAAAATTATAAAGCTTTTTTTATTTAAAAACATATATTAGGGTCTCTTGCAATATTGAGATAACTCTGGATTATGAGCCTTCATAGAGCCAACTAGCGCCGCCAATCTTAAAAAAATAATATCTTCCAATATAATAAATTTTATTAAAAAAGCCATTTACAAAATCTTTATTACGACAAATACTATTTTTTAAATGCTTATTTATAACGTGATTCAATTTCGGTAAGTTGTAGTTCGCATAATTGCGAAAAACGGCCGTTTTTGGCACATTTGTGAACTACAACTTAGCTTGTCGCAATTATGCCATGTATTGTATATTGAAAAATAGTATTCATCCTAATAAACATTTTGTAAATAGTATTTTTAATAAAATTGGAAGATATTATTTTTTTCAAGATTGGCGGCGCTAGTTGGCTCATGGAAAGCTCTTAAGTACTTAACACAAGAAAACTTTTTGCTCGGGTTAAGTAGTTAACTCTAGTTATCTTATATTGCAAGTGGCATAGGTATGTATGTGTGCTGTAAATACTGCCCAATTGGACTGACATTGTATCAAAATTTCGTATCATACTCAATTGTAAATTATCTAGTCATTAGGTTAGCTTTTTATCTACACCGAATCCCAAATCAAGTGTCTTATTTAGAATTAGAAACTATAGTGAGCCATTACTACAAATTAATATATATAAACGGATATCACTCACTTACATTGTTGAAGTCGGCAATTAGACCGACAGTTTCGACCGATTTCGACGGTCTTTTTCAAGGTGAGCGCCACGCCCGCGTCGCCGGTGACGTCTCTTCGCGCACTGTCGGTCTAATTGCAGACTTCAACAATATAAGTGAGTGATATCCGTTTATATATAATAATTTGTCTTATTTTGTAAACAAAAACTACCCTTCTAACATTTTAAGCTGTTCTGTGATTATTGCACAGCTATTTTTACATTATTAGATCGGATCACTTTATTTTCGCAATGACGAACAGGTTCGATCAATCAGTTCCTTCAGTGTTACATCACAACAGGTAATTATACCGCAGCCCAAATCAAGTGTCTTATGTTGTAAACAAATATGATCGTCTAATTACCGATGATGTATCACTGAAGGAACTGATTGATTGAACCTGTTCATCATTGCGAAAATAGAGTAATACGATCTAATAATGTGAAAATAGCTATGCAATAAACACAGAACAGCTTAAAATGTTAGTGATGTAGTGTAGGGTAGTTTTTGTTTACAAAATAAGACACTTGATTTGGGCTGCGGTATACATACAATGTTTTATATCTGTCGTAATCTTATCTATCGTTTTTCGCTTGTTGTTATTTCGCTTATTTTATAGTCTAGTCAATAAGTTCATATTTTTTGGATATCACTCACTTATATTGTTAAAGTCGGCAATTAGACCGACAGTTTCGACCGATTTCGACGGTCTTTTTCAAGCGCGAAGAAACGTCACCGGCGACGCGTCCGTGAAAAAGACCGTCGAAATCGGTCGAAACTGTCGGTCTAATTACCGACTTAAACAATATAAGTGAGTGATATCCGTTTATATATAATAATTTGTAGTAATGCCTCACTATAGTTTTAATTCTAAAATTCATATTTTTTATAATTTTATACCTTTGTGTGTCTTGTATTTTAAAATAGAAATCAATAAAGTTTTGTACAATTTCAATTTTATTTTAAATGTAAAATGCAGTCACTCATACTTTGGTATTTAAAATACACTTGAAGCATCCTTAATGGACCTACTACACGCTCAGGCTTCACCACAGTTTTGCCTGCGCCGGCCGGTCAGTCGAAGACAGAGATAAGTATACAGGAGCCTTAATAAGGTTGAGATTTTCTCAAAACTACAGTGGGGTGACCGCGACTTCCAATCGTTATCGCTTTCAATTTGACACATGGACGCTATACATTGCTGCTATGTTTTTGCAAGTTTTAACAAACGACAACGAAACGCAGCAATGTATATCGTTCAAGTGTCAAAATGAAAACGATAACGATTGAAGTCGCGGTCACCCCCCTGGACCGAATTTAATAATTCTTTTACATCATAGTTTTAACTTTTATCTATGTAACAGTGAAAGAATTTTTGCAATAGGTCAAGTAGTTTTTGAGATAATCTCAACCTTAAAAACTCTCCTGTACACCTTTCTCTGTGTTCCACCGTACAGACCACAGACCACTTACCCAATAGACATGAAATCGGTACAAATGACAATGCCAGATTATGCCCCACCATCAACCGCAAGTTGTACAAGATAACGAATAAATGTAAAAATATCTCCGTTTTTTTATTAAAATTATTGGTTTAAAATAAAGTTTTGTACAAGTTGCGATTCGAAAAAAACAGCTTAATTAAGAATTCATAAAATAGTAAGAAATCGAAGCGATTTATTCATTGTTTTTGTTATTCTTCTATAGGAGTTGCGAGAGTAGTAGATAATGATACTGATACTGATTATGATTATGCAATATGAAACCTGTAATAAGTCCCCAACAAAATGATAGGTACAGCTTAAATGGTCACGTAGTTTTGTAGGTGGGGCAAAGCTCCATTGAAATGTGGCAATGTCTTTTGTACCGATATCATGTCTATTGGGTAAGTAGTCTGTGGTTTCAAGCTAAATACACCATACAATCTCAACAATGCCTTATTATATACATTACATAACCTACAAACACACAAAGCAGTTTACCGAAGCCCAAATCAAGTGTCTTGTTTTGTAAACAAATATGATCGTCTAATTACCTGTTGCGGTGGAACACAGAGAAAGGTGTACAGGAGAGTTTTTAAGGTTCAGTTTTTCTCAAAAACTACTTGACCTATTGCAAGAATTCTTTCAATGTTTGATAGTTAAAACTATGTAACTGTAAAAGAATTATTAAATTCGGTCCAGTAGTTTTTGAGAAAATCTCAACCTTATTGAGGCCCCCTGTGTACTTATCTCTGTCTTCGACTGTACAGTCGACAGCAGATCAATGGTAACACTTTTTACTTTTGGACAATTCTTATTATTTACGTCGTAAGACTTGAAATCGTGCTGCAAGTGTTACCATTGATCTGCTGTCGACTGTACTACTGAAGGAACTGATTGATCGAACCTGTTCATCATTGTGAAAATAAAGTGATCCGATCTAATAATGTGAAAATAACTATGCAATAATCACAGAACAGCTTAAAATGTTAGAAGTTTGTACCCGAGTGCCCCAGAAGGAGGGTAATGTTTTTCGTATGTATGACCTTCCTGCCATCCTGTAGCCTAAACAGCTGGATGGATTTTGGTGTATGAGGTATCGTTAGATTCGTCTTGATTACGCGAGTGTTATAGGTTATAAAAAATTAAACAAAATGGGATAGTTTTTTTGCAGTCGGGTTTTTTGTGTACAAAATAAGACACTTGATTTGGGCTTCGGTATAGATAGATACAGTCATATTGATGATAAATGGAGAAAAAAAAATTCATCACGATCGGGATTCGAACCCGGAACGCTCTATTCCCACAGAGCCACCGTGATGTCGTACCCAGGTCGTGAATTTTGTCTCCATATTCTCGTCTTACGGGACGGTAGCGACATCTATCCAGTAATTGGGGAATTACTCAAATTCATGTCTAACATTGCAGTTAGAAAGGTCCCGGGTTCGAATCCCGGTCGTGCTGAAATTTTTCAAGAAAATATCAAAACATACAGTCATATTGACAAAGATTTTTGCGTCCTACCCTCGTTTTCAACCCCTAACTAACAACAGAGAAGCGCTGGCGAGGGAGAAAGAGCTACGAGAGAAGAGAGCGGAAGATTCAACGAAACTCAAGCAGGCCGAGCGAGCATCGAAAGACCAGGTCGAGCATTTGACGAGGAAATGCGCCTGTCTTCGGAAGCTGTAAGTATTTTTAAATTTAGTTTCATTGGTTTATTTATTTATTTTATTAATGGACTCGACAGTTCGTCATTTGCCAATGTCATTTTACAGAAAATTCAATATGTAATAGTCTTCTATCTTAGCCGTAGCGTCTTCACCCTGGGTAGACGCGTCTTCATGTCTTCATCCAGAGGAGTCGCCGTAGCGTCGTCACATTTGGAGCTTATAATGGGGATTAATGAACTAAAAAGTGCATTAATCCCCATTGCGTTATAAATAAAATACTAATGTAAAAATCAGGTACCTTCTATTTATTATTGGATAATAACTCACATTATTGATTATTTTTATAATCAAATTAAATTAAATTTAAGCCTGATTACAATACTTAAAAAAATTACTTAAAAATTTACCAAAAAAAAGAAATCAGAGTCACAAACAGCTATTCAACAACCCCGACACCATATGTGGCTTTTGCCATAGGCAATCCAGCCGTTTATTTATTTATTTTAATTAATGGACTCGACAGTTCGTCATTTGCCAATGTCATGTTACAGAAAATTCAATATATTCAATAGTCTTCTATCTTCCTCCAGGGGAGTCGCAGTAGCGTCATCACTTTGGACGAAGCAGCTCGACAGTCACGTTCACTCCCGAGCTTGTAGCGGGAACTCTTGATAAAAGCTTGAAACTTCAGATCTTGCACAAATTATCCAATAACTTCACCGCACTGTCATTCGCGAACATTTTCTGATTAATTTCACGTGATATTAAACACAACATAACCACTGTTAATCTTAATGCAAAAACATCGCGTTGTCTCAACATCGAACATCCCTAGTTTATCGGGGCCGCTATGACGTCATGGTAATCATGGCGGCCGGTGTTTTTGATCGGGGTCGGAAAGTTGCATTTTAAATCAAAGTTTTTGGTGTTTTAAAGGTCTCAAAAAATTCTGTAATATTTTGGTACGGTGTAACCATTGATCTCCTATAAACAACTAGATACACAGTCTGCGTTCTACAAATGTCCGAGTGCAATGAAGGTCCAAACGGATCATTTGCTTTATTAGACATTATTTGGACGTTAACAATGGACCCTTATTTTGACGTTTTTTTAAATTGTTTTAGTAAGACCTTTGTGTATATAGTTGTTTATAGGAGATCAATGGGTGTAATAGAAAGATTATTAACTATTTAAGGCCGAAAAATTGTGTCAACCAGTGTATGATATTTCAATAGATTAGGTAGGCTAGATGGACTGTATTTAATAGGAAACACGACACGATATATGAAAGTCACTAACCTTTGAATGTCCCAAGGGCATACCTCGTGAAATAGGTCTTTCTTCTCGGAGCGCTCCTGTTTTGACCTTCATCCACTATCTTGAGCACCAGGAGACGTTATGATGCCCTTTTACTACCCCAAGCGACCTTCATATATTTAATAAGTAATTTTAATTGCACAGCACGTATAGCATGGTTTTGAAAAAAGGCAAATGGCAGAGAGGAAGTGACGTTACTATAATAGACAATTCCTAATTGTTCTTTTTGATTTGCGTTCCGTTTTACTTCCGGTAAACATTAAATTATAATCCTATGTTATGAATTAAGCTTAATACTATACAACCAGCCTATTGTAATGTTTGTATTACAGTTTTGACGATATGCGCGCGCGTCTGTCGACTCGCGAGCGCGCGTCCGAGCAGGACGCGCGCGCGAAGGACAAGGAGCTGCACCAGCTGAGGGCAGAGGTCGCCAGGCTCACCAAAATGCTGGTCCAAGATAGGTAAGGCCTATAGAGCTCGTGGATTATAGGTATACTAATATGGTGGTTTGTATTTCAGCAAAAATCTAGTGGCAATACTGCCTTATGGGCGCTGGAGGTAAGGGCTCCAGAAATGAAGCGGGTCAAATGTGAGTCGCAAGTGCAACGCAACTTAACGCCGTAATATCATCAAACTGGAAGAAAATGCCGCAAGGCATTAAGTTCGCCCGATACATAAAATGTCATCATCATCATCAGTCTATTTATATTGCCCCACTGCTCGGGCACAGACCTTCCCTTACATGGAGGGAGCTCGGGCCATAATCCACCACGCGGGCCCAGTGCGGGTTGGCGGATTTCACATGCCTTAGATTTTTTTTTCTTCTACGACATGCAGGTTTCATCACGATGTTTTCCTTCACCGTTTTGAGAGCACTCGGTAAATGTACGTAAGTTTTTCCGTCGTAAAAACCGAGGATAACTCATTGGTACATGGATGCCCTAGCTGGGAATCGAACCTGGGACCTCCATATTGCAAGTCCATTGACCCAACCACTGTGCCACCGAGCTCTCTTAAAATGTAACAAAGATTAAATAAATAAATAAAATCATCAGCCCGTATCAGTCCACTGCTGGACGCAGGCCTCGCCCAAAGCGCCACTCAACCCTACTCTCGGCCCTCTGCATCCAGTCCCTGACAGCCACCTTGCGGCGCAGCGACCTCTCGCTGCCCGCCATAGTGCGAGGAAGGATGGAAGATGGTGGCGGATTTCTGCGCCACCATCATGACGGCGAAAGAGTCGGCGGAACGGGAGCGCCAGGTCGACCCCCTCTCGCTCCCGATCCGCCGACGGCGAGCGGGCCACAGGCGACGGGCGTATGTCCGCCGCCTGCCGCCCTAACGGGGACTTGCGGGCGTCGGGTCGGGGGGTCCGGCGCCCGCTTAGAGGTCCCGAGCTGTAAGGCGTCTCGTCCTGTGTTCCGAGGCGCCTTAAGCGGAGGTTGAGGGGTATAAACCCGAAGACGGGCCCACGCGGGCGGCCGCCGACGAGGTTGTGGTATTTGGCGCTGCGTCCCACAACCTCGTTCCAAACGCGATGCGTTGAACACCTTGGGGTTTTAGTGGGTATAGGACCGTATTCTGGCGGGAGTCCCACATACTCACCGCGCGCCCCTCCTTATTGGCGCGGTGAGATGCGAAAAGCATTTCCCCAAGTAAAAAAAAAAGTCTTCTCCCAAAGCGCGCCACTCAACCCTACTCTCGGCCCTCTGCATCCAGTCCTTGCCAGCCTTGCGAAGGTCAGCCCTCCATCTGGTCGGGGTCCCACACTACGTTTACCCGTTCGTGGCCTCCATTCGAGAACTCGTCTCCCCCATCGGTTATCGGTTCTACGACAGATGTGACCAGCCCACTGACACTTCAGTTTACTGATTCTATGAACAATGTCAACCACTTTTGATTGATTCCTTGTTAAGCGCGCGAAACGCCATTAGCTACTTTTTTGATAATTCTAATTAAATAGTTTCCGTGGTATTTAGTGAATAATGAGCACGTTAAGTTAACAGTAGATGTCCGCGAACGTTTCTATTAGTTGGAGTGCTCGAAAGAAGTCGTGTTTGTGAAGTTTTGTGCTCTTAGCAAGGTTTCCGTGCATAACTCAATGATTGGGTGGATCGTTGAGTTACTTCGTTTAGGGGTTTGGGAGGGCTGTGCGTAGGTTTAGGTTATCTTCGTATTTATGTATGTATTCCATTGATCTCCTATAAACAACTAGATACACAGTCTGCCTTCTAAAAATGTCCGAGCGCAAAGAAGGTCCAAACGGATGAATGGACATTTCATTTGCTTTATTGGACATTATTTGGACGTTAACAATGGACCCTTATTTGGACGTTTTTTAAATTGTTTTAGTAAGACCTTTGTGTATCTAGTTGTTTAATCAATCAATGATGTATTTATAAGAATTCGGACATTCTATTAACATCAGACCAGGCTGTATGCCCTAGTTGCCTTTTTCTTTCCCTCTGAGAAGATTTTTACTAAAAAAATGAGAGATGTAAGTAAAATCTGATTACGTACTTATGTGATTACAGCTCGCCGAAGCTAGGCGCTAGAACGCGGGCCGACGGCTGCGAAACCTACGACTCGGCGGAGGATATTCCTAGCAAGGGACTGTCGCCGGCCGACGGCCAGCAGAATACACCGCGGAGGAAAGGTATGTACAGTCGAAGACAGAGATAAGTATTACGGGGTCCTCAATAAGGTTGAGATTTTCTCAAAAACTACTGGACCGAATTTAATAATTCTTTTTCAAACAGTGAAAGAATTTTTGCAATAGGTCAGGTAGTTTTTGAGATAATCTCAACCTTAAAAACTCTCCTGTACACCTTTCTCTGTGTACTACCGAGACAATCCAATAACTTCACCATACTGTCACTCGCGAACATTTTCTGATTAACTTATCGTGATATTAAACACAAAATAACTACTGTAGACATTAAAATAAAAATTATCAAATAATTTTGCAACCGTCGTTTCCCGCCATTTTCAAGAGAACCTTTTGAAATCATATGGTTAATTCTAGGTGTTACATAAAAGGCCAGTACTCAACATGACCCATCAGGGCATTGCAACATAATATTGTGTTTAAATATCAACTTACACATTAAAAACTTATATACTAAATAAAAACTACTTTGAATTTGAATTACGCATTATCCATGCTCGGTGAATAAATTAGAACATAATGAAAAAATTCTTGCCGTGGGCAGGACTTTTCGGTGGGCTCGGCGTGGCCTGTGGTGGCTCAGTTGGTAAGAGCGGGTCACGGAGACAAGGTCGTAGGTTCAAGTCCTGCCCACGGCAAGAATTTTTTCATCATGTTCTAAAAACTATTTTATTTATAATTGTTTCGCGAAGGACATGCTGGTAGCGTGTGACGTCACAACGTGCCTGAGCTGTAGATACGCACGCTGTATATACGAGTGGGTAAGATGTCTGTGCCTGGCATGGCCGGCGCCTTACCTATCAATCATGCAGTCTAAGCGCATTGAAACGTGCTCTATTCGTGCAGTCACATTACATTCAGGTGCTCCCTCACCCGGAGCAGTTGTGTAATACCTAGTTATTAAGTAATTGTGTATTATTATTATATTATTTTAAAAGATGTGCTGCTGAGAGTTTTTTGCCACTTTTTCTCCTCAGCGTTGGCACCTTTTCCTTGCAAAGTGGTGTAAATGTAAATTCAAAAATATTTTGACGTGCAAAAATGAACACAACGTGCTTACTTGCAATAAAGAAATTTGACTTTGACATTCGCGTGTAATGTAACGTTGCAGGTTCGACTTTGAGCATTACATTACAATACTACCTCCCTGACTGACGCTGTGTTTCTCTCTCACTGATGTAATGCTCGAATCTGTAACGTTACATTACACGCGAATGCTTCCGGTGAGGGAGCACCTTAAGAACATCAATTCATTGTAATATCACATTGTTGATAATTAGTAACATTTTTGCGTATTATATCATTTCATATACAGAATATCCTTGAATACATTCGACAAATTGAAACGGGGTTGTCTCCACCGATCCCAGGATCCGTTTGGATTGGAAACGGATCCCGGCAGTTTGTCTCCACCGATACCGGGATCGGTTTCCAACACAAAAATCAATTAATGTTTGTATCCACCGATCCCGGTATCCGTGGCTACAAGAAATAAATTATATTAATTGTGGAAACGGATCACGGTTTACAAGAGATAAGAAAGGAATTATATTATTTTTCCAAAAAAAATCTTTTCACCTAATTTTCCAAACAATAGGAAGTTATAAATAAAACATATTAATTAATTTCATGAAGTTATACAGAGTGTTGTTTTGATTAACGACGAGCGACTAAGGGGTGGTAGTCTAAATAATCTTAGTTCCAAAAATTGTGTTTATATTATTTTTAATTAACATAATTACTTTTAGAATTAAAACTATAGTGAGCCATTACTACAAATTATTATATAAACGGATGTCACTCACTTATATTGTTGAAGTCGGCAATTAGGCTTCAACAATATAAGTGAGTGATATCCGTTTATATATAATAACATAATTAAATTACTATTAAAAAAAATTAAATTATCGCAGCGCATGGATACAGTATAATAAGTAAGAGATCCTTTATTTAGGTATGTGACTGATAATTTCTGTGATTTTTGATTAAGTATGTAAGTTAAAAGATTTCATTGTTAATTAATATACAGGGTTTTTTTTTGGTCAACGATGAGCGACTTATGGGTGATAATATACACGACACTAATGCCAAAAAAATATAAAAAGTATACCTTATTTTTTTTAAATCCACTAATAATTTTGTTGTCATACATTCGTGGGCTATGGCCGGGCCACTGACAGCGTGCGTCGGGCGTGTTTGTACCGTACAATGACAGCGCCCATGCGCTGCGATAATTTCAAGAGAAAATCCTTTTTTTAATAGTAATTATATTATTATACAGGGTGTAACGTAAAGGGTATATGAAGCCGAAAGGACGGTGTTCAGTATCGGTAACTGAACAACTTTTGTTCTACGACTTTTCGATTTTCGCGAATTTGTTTTGTGACTTTTCATACATTTCGTACCGGTCAGCTGATCGATTTGTATATGACATTAATTTATTTTTTATTCGAAAAGTCGTAGAACAAAAGTTGTTCAGTTATCGATACTGAACACCCTCCCTTCGGCTTCATATACCCTTTACGTTACACCCTGTATATAAACGGATATCACTCACTTATATTGTCTAATTGCCGACTTCAACAATATAAGTGAGTGACATCCGTTTATATAATAATTTGTAGTAATGGCTCACTATAGTTTTAATTCTAAAAGTAATTATGTTAATTAAAAATAATATAAACACAATTTTTGGAACTAAGATTATTTAGACTACCACCCCTTAGTCGCTCGTCGTTAATCAAAACAACACTCTGTATAACTTCATGAAATTAATTAATATGTTTTATTTATAACTTCCTATTGTTTGGAAAATTAGGTGAAAAGATTTTTTTTGGAAAAATAATATAATTCCTTTCTTATCTCTTGTAAACCGTGATCCGTTTCCACAATTAATATAATTTATTTCTTGTAGCCACGGATACCGGGATCGGTGGATACAAACATTAATTGATTTTTGTGTTGGAAACCGATCCCGGTATCGGTGGAGACAAACTGCCGGGATCCGTTTCCAATCCAAACGGATCCTGGGATCGGTGGAGACAACCCCATTGAAACTGGGGTTTGTACTTATGATAAATATGGAATTGGTAGTTTTTTTAGTAAATCAAAACTGCAATAAAAAAAATGAACTAAGTACGTCACAAGTCACTCGATGACCTTAGAAATGACCATTAGGTCAAATTCCAGTGAAAGATATCGTTGCGATAAATTAAAAATAACCTTTTTTTAGTAAATCAAAACTGCAATTGTCACTCGATGACCTTAGAAATGACCATTAGGTCAAATACCAAAGATATCGTTGCAAAAAATCAAAAATACCTTAAATAAAATATGCCAGTGTGATGGGCCGAATTTTTTAAACTCTTTTTAGGCAAGGTTTTTTTTTCTAGGTTATTTTTACAGTATTTTTAGCTATTATTATTAGTTTGTTTAGTTTAGTTTTATTATATTTGTCCCTACAGAATGTGAACCAAAATTATACATTAATAAAAGTATTATAATTAAATAAAATAATGGTTATAATAAATAAATAAATAAATAAAATGTAAAAACTCCAAAGCACAGTAACGATGCAATTTTTTTGATAGTTTTTTTTTTTTTAAAGCTTACTTATATATTATATAAGTAAGATATTTATTTAACAAACTTATTTTATGACAAAAACAATATAAAATACTTACTTATAAATAAAAAATTGAGGCCAAATCACTACCCTGCGGGAGAGTGCCCAAAAGGCTGGCGACGTTACCTCGTTGTATAGCCAGCGATATGCGCTGGCCGAGGTAAGCGCCAGCTCTTTGGTCACCCGACGAGTCAATTAGGCGCGACGACAGTTCCTTGACCAGTCGCCGCGCCTCTGGTCCCCATGGCCCCATGGTCTCTACACCAAACGGCGCAAACATGTAGCTCTCGCTGAGAGCCGCATATTTGCGCCGCTTGAGGCTTTCCGCGGCGCCGGCCGCCGCCCCCGCCGCCCTGCTCGTGAACTGCACATGGGAGGGAGCCAGTGTGTCGACGCAGGTAGCATCCCACACTAGTGACTGAATATACAGGGTGTAACGTAAAGGGTATATGAAGCCGAAGGGAGGGTATTCAGTATCGGTAACTGAACAACTTTTGTTCTACGACTTTTCGAATAAAAAATAAAAATAAATTCATGTCCCATATAAATTGACCAGCTGACCGGTACGAAATGTATGAAAAGTCAAAAAATAAATTCGCGAAAGTCGAAAAGTCGTAGAACAAAAGTTGTTCAGTTACCGATACTAAACACCATCCCTTCGGCTTCATATACCCTTTACGTTACACCCTGTATATACTAAATATTTTGATAGTTGAATTTATTGTTGATTTTTTTCTTTTCTTTTTCCCGATTTTTTTTAATACTTTAAACGCTGTGCAGAATTAATGTCACAAGCCTAACCATCCATTTAATTTTGTCGAATGAATTCAAGGCTGTAGTGTGATTTGTGTAATATGACAGTTTTGAGTGCCATCTCAGCGTAAAATGACAATGCCAGATTCTGCCCCACCATCAACTGCAAGTTGAACAAGATAACGAATAAATGTAAAAGTATCTCCGTTTTCTATTAAAATTATTAGTTTAAATTAAAGTTATGTACAAGTTGCGTGTCGAACAAAAACAGCTTAATTAAGAATTCAGAAAATAGTGAGAAATCGAAGCGAATTATTCATTGTTTTTGTTATTCTTCTGTAGGAGTTGCGAGAGTAGTAGAAAATGATACTGATTATGATTATGCAATATGAAACCTGTAATAAGTCACAACAAAATGATAGGTACAGCTTAAATGGTCTCGTAGTTTTGTAGGTGGGGCGAAACTCCATTGAAATGTGGCAATGTCTTTTGTTTGAAAACTGTCAGACTTCGTTTATTGGTTCCTACAGAGCAGAATAAAATCTGTCTTGAAACAAAATTCAATTTTAATAAGGCACCTACTTGATCATATTTATTTAAAATACCTAACAGGTATTGTTTGAGGTTTATAGTGTTATGTAAATAAATAATAATAATAACAAAGCCTTTTTTAAATTTTTCATTAACGTATTTTCATACGTTCGGCAAATTTATTGCCGAACGTATGAACTCATAGATTTGTTTACAAAATATCTCTCAGTTCGGTGTGCCTTTTGGCATAGGCCTCCTCCAACTGCTTCCATTGGACTCTGTCTGCTGCCACCCTTGTCCAGTATGGTCCTAGGGTCAGACGAATTTCGTCTTCCCATCTTCTGGTTGGGCGTCCCTGTCTTCTGTTGCCATCTCTTGGGTACCACAGCGTGACTTGCTTGCTCCATTTATTTATATTGCAGCGTAGCATGTGTCCTGTCCAACCCCATTTCTGGTGGTCAATACGAGTAAGTATGTCAGCAACTTTAGTTTTGTTTCTTATTTCTGTGTTTCTAATTTTATCACTGAGTTTTTATGTAAATAAAACCATTCAGTAATTACCTAATACAAAATGTCACCTCTCCGGTAGACCGTAGCGTGTGTCATCATCATCATCAGCCCGTATCAGTCCACTACTGGACGTAGGCCTCTCCCAAAGCGCCACTCAACCCTACTCTCGGCCCTCTGCATCCAGTCCCTGACAGCCTTGCGAAGGTCATCCCTCCATCTAGTCGGGGGTCCCACGCTACGTTTACCCGTTCGTGGCCTCCATTCGAGAACTCGTCTATCCCATCGGTTCTACGACAGTGACCAGCCCACTGACACTTCAGTTTACTGATTCTATGAGCAATGTCAACCACTTTTGTCTTCTGGCGGATATACCCGTTTCTTATTCTATCTAACAGAAATTCCAAGCATAGCTCTTTCCATAGCTCGCTGAGCGACCTTGAACCTGTGGGCCAGTCTCACCGTCAATGTCCACGTTTCGGCTCCGTAGGTCATCACTGGCGTGCGTAGCGTGTGTGGCTGCCATTATAGTCCGTCAACGTCGTGCTTGCCGCGCCCACGGGGTACAGGCATGGCGGGGACGAGGAAATACTGGAGGAGCTGTCAAAGTGACATGATTACAAGGCGTTTGGGCTTATTCCACTCAATCCCCGTTGACAATCCCCGTCAACGGGGATTAGTGAACTTTTTGTTCATTAATCCCCGTTAACGCCAATTGGAGCTTATAATGGGGATTAATGAACTAAAAAGTTAATTAATCCCCATTGCGTTAAAAATAAAATACTAATGTAAGAATCAGGTACCTTCTATTTATTATTGGATAATAACTCACTTATTGATTATTTTTATAATCAAATTAAATTAAATTTAAGCCTGATTACAATACTTAAAAAAAATTACTTAAAAATTTACAAAAAAAAAAAAAAATCAGAGTCACAAACAGCTATTCAACAACATATGTGGCTTTTGCCATAGGCAATCCAGCCGGTTTTTTTTAATTAATGGACTCGACAGTTCGTCATTTGCCAATGTCATGTTACAGAAAATTCAATATATTCAATAGTCTTCTATCTTCCTCCAGGGGAGTCGCGTCGTCACTCGGACGAAGCAGCTCGACAGTCACGTTCACTTCCGAGCTTGTAGCGGGAACTCTTGATAAAAACTTGAAACTTCAGATCTTGCATAAATAATCCAATAACTGCACCGTACTGTCATTCGCGAACATTTTCTGATTAATTTAACGTGATATTAAACACAAAATAGTCCCTGTAGACGTAAAAAGGAAAATTATTTAATAATTTCGCAACCGTCGTTTCCCGCCGTTATCAAGCAATATTTTTAAAAATCTTGGTATATTCTTCTAGGCGGAACCCTCCGCACGCCCGAGTTCGCCCGAAAGCGTCCGACTCTCCCCGAGCTGCCCGCGCTGCCGCCGCAGACGCGACAGAGCGCCGTGGAAATACAAAATGGCCGGCGACGGGCTAAGAGCGTCGACTTACCCGCAGTGCAAGTGCCGGTCAGAATAAAACAGTTGGAGGACAAAACTAAGGAATAAACAACATTTCTGTGAAGTTTAGTGACGTCGAATGAGAGGTCTTCAAAGTTTAATGCTTCGCGCACATTATGCCGGGTCGGGGCGGAGCGCAAAAATCCACTCAAATGGCTTTAATACAATTTATATGAACTATCGCACACTGTGTCGGGCCGCCCCGCCCCGCTGCGCCCCGACACAGTGTGCTATAGCAAGCGGATTGGAGTGCACGCGCGAATTAAATGACCGAAGCCCGTTTTTACGTTTTAAAAAGGTTTTATTTCAATTACAATGAACCAACTTATACCGAAGCCTAGATTACAATGCCTTAATTTACTATGCTTAAAATTAAAGTAAACTAATTAGCAACTCTGCAATACAAGGCAGTGTGACGTATGTCCTACTTATTACTGCTGACTTGTATTGCTTACGAATGCTAGTTTGAAGGGTTGGTCGCCCTTAACCCGCGCCCGTGTTCATTTTACGATATTTGGCAGTACACTGTACTCAAAACCCGTCAATGCGCTGCGACTCGGCCCGGCACTTTGTGCTAAGTAAGCATTTTGCGCTGCGCTGCGGCCCGACATAATGTGCTCGAACCTTAAAAGGTACAACCCCCTAATGAGCCGTTTTCTCTTAGGCCCGTATTAATAAATCACTCTCAGCTCAAAAGTCAATCTTGAGAACGACCTCAAGATAGCGTTCCTATTAATAAACGTAACTTAATCGGAACATGTATCGGTCCGGTTGTTGTCGCTTGACAGCAGTCGTTAGGCCACGTCAAAGGCCTACGGGCGGCCTGAATAACTTTGACAAATAGGTTTGGTCACTAAACCACACGAGAAAAAAGAAAAAGGAAAAAAAATGTATCGGTCAAGTATTAAAAAACTATGAGAACCTCTCATTACTGTGACACAATATAATTCATCGAATGACATTCTGTACTATTAAGCTAATTTCAAATCATCATTAGTATCAGTCCATTACTGGATGCAGGCCTCTCCCACTCCCCCCACCGACACACGCGGGGCCGCATGCTAATGAGACTCCAGGCGGCTCATAGTGCCCTGGTACTTGTGATGTGACTTAAAGAGCTGGGGCTTCTGACCGAGTGGAGACAGCAGGTGTTTGATCAAACTGGACCGTATTTTCATTGCACTGCTGGTTAGCCATGGTCTCCTGGTACTTTTAATGTAACTTAATCATCATCATCAGCCTGTATCAGTCCACTGCTGGCCTTGGGTCTCTCCCAAGGCGCCACTGCCCCCACTCGCCCCATAGACACACGCGGGACCGCATGCTAATGAGACTCCAGACAGCTCATAGTGTCCTGGTATTCTGTTTTCATTGCACTGCTGGTTAGCCATGGTCTCCTGGTACTTTTAATGTAACTTAATCATCATCATCAGCCCGTATCAGTCCACTGCTGGACGCAGGCCTCTCCCAAGGCGCCCCTCCCCCCACTCGCCCCACAGCCACACGCGGGACCGCATGCTAATGAGACTCCAGGCGGCTCATAGTGCCCTGGTTCTTGTAATGATACTTAAAGAGATTGGGGCTTCTGACCGAGTGGTGTTGGAGCATAGTGGACCGTATTTTCATTGCACTGCTGGTTAGCCATGGTCTCCTGGTACTTTTAATGTAACTTCATCACATCAGCCTGTATCAGTCCACTGCTGGCCTTGGGCCTCTCCCAAGGCGCCCTCCCCCCACTCGCCCCACAGACACACGCGGGGCCGCATGCTAATGAGACTCCAGGCGGCTCATAGTGCCCTGGTACTGTGATGATGTTGCTGGTCTAATACGGGCCTAAATGTTCTTTATACTCTTTGATTGAAACTCACTTACTGGTGTCAATACAACGAAGTGAAAAGGGTAATTTAAGTACATACAATGACAGAAACAGTATACAGACCTCAATAAGGTTGAGATTATCTCAAAAACTACTGGACCGAATTTAATAATTCTTTTACAGTTACATAGTTTAAACTTTTATCTATCAAACAGTGAAAGAATTATTGCAATAGGTCAAGTAGTTTTTGAGATAATCTCAACCTTAAAAACTCTCCTGTACTTATTTCTGTATTAAACCGTACCTAATGAGCGGTTTTCAAGGTTACATTTAAAAAAGAAAGAAAGTCCCGCTCGCCCCGATAGATGGCACTGACTGGTCTGATGTCAATGTCGTGGCCATATCGTTAAATTGAACATTTCATGAAATAGTCGACCATTTCATGAAATGGTGGCATTTCACGAAAACGTCAAATGTCTATTGGTCATTTCATGAAATAGCTTGGCCAGATCAATGAACAGAAAGCGTTTTACGATATGTCCAACAAACGCACGGCTATTTCATGAAATGACCAAACACAATTGACCATATCGTAGAAAAATAGCAATAACTACCGCTAGAGGCGCTGAGAGCGCGCTCTGTCATTGTTTATGTGTGTGTGCGTAAGTAAATAATGCGGATTCATGTTGAAAAGTGAATAATAATGAGCAAATTATATAAGAAAGTGTGTTGGAAACTTGGAAAAGTGTTACTACTTATACGAAACGGTGTGAATTTTATGACAGTCACGCAAAAACCGTCCGCAATTTACAAAAATAAAAAACTTGGGAATACATTTCACAGGTTAGTATCTCAATGCCAATAAGTATTTAGTTTGTATATCCTTTTAAAATCTAACCTAAGTATCTAAAATGTATTTACTTTTAATTAATGAGTCCTAGAAATTTAACCTACATAATTTTCGTTTTTAGGTTATACAACAAATAAAGGAAAGTAGGGTGACCAGGCAACGAAAGTCGACGGACTATAATTTACTGGATTACAAAATATGACATCATGGAAATACTGGAATTACGAGTTTTTAATATACAAGAAGAAATGCATTGATGATCCTACTATGCGTATAATTACGATGGAGAAATATTTTGAAATACTAACGGAATTTCATAAAGGTATACCCTATGTGAAATGAAACGTTTTAACGTTATATAATATTATAATACAATTTTGTACTTTCAAGGACAATAAAGAAATTTTTATTAAATGTTTTTTTTATTATTATATTTATAAGGTAAGTACCAACATGTCTCAATAAAAAATTAAATATGAATATTTCGTATATTTAATTCCAGTGGACAATTTGTTTGAATTTTGTAACATATATTTTTTAATTTGGTACTGACTAGATCAATAAATAAGTTCGTAATAAGTATATTTAGAATTATTATTACTTAAAACTTTAATGGGCACCCTACATTAATGATCTGACCAAACGTCGTTGGACAAATCGACGAACGTTGACGTTTAAACAATATGCCCAGCACAACTTGACGATTTCGTGAAATGCCACCACTTCATGAAATGACTGACGATTTCATGAAATGCTCAATTTAACGATCTGACCACGACATCAACATTAAATGCGTTGTTATTGCTTGTAACTTGGGCTTTTCGTATCTCATACCTAGTATTAATTTGTACTGTATTGTTTAAATTACACAAACAAACCAATAATAATAAATTATTCAACTGACATTGAATTTTTTTTCATGGTGCTGTGTTTTTACGATGATATCGCACTTCGGTGCAACGCCATCTATTATCAACTTAAAAAGCTTTTTTTTCCTTAGAACTGTCACTTTGAAAACCTCTCATTACTTAGACATAATAAGTTAGTTTTATGTACCTATTAAAATATCTACTTAATAGTGAAAGCGAAATGAGACAGAAAAATACGTGAAATGACAATGCCAGATTCTGCTCCACCATCAATCGCAAGTTGTACAAGATAACGAATAAATATATAAAAAATCCCTTTTTTATTAAAATTGTTTAAAATAAAGTTTTGTACAAGTTGAGATTCGAAAAAAGCTTAATTAAGAATTCAGAAAATAGTACGAAATCGAAGCGAACATTTTCTGATTAATTTAACGTGATATTAATCTCAAAATAACCACTGTAGACAATAAAACAAAAATTATCAAATAATTTTGCAACCGTCGTTTCCCGCCATTTTCAAGAGTTTATTGTTACGCGATCGCTATCGAATTCTTTACTTAAAAATTAAAATACAATGTGTCTCTACAACTGTCAACTTAACCATCGTTTAGTTGTTTTATCGCTAAGACTCATTTAGCTAATGTTTACTCGTTCGCTCTGTAAATATTACACTTTTATAATAATAAAGAAAACGAAATTAACAATTGTGTTTTATTTCAATTACCTTTTTACCTGACTGCGCAAGAAGGACGGTTAAGATTTTCGCTTTGTCCCGCCCTGCAGCCTAAACGGCTTGATGGATTTTAACATATGAGGTGTCGTTAGATTCGTGATTCTTGATTGTAGGAATAACATATCATTTCACTAATGTTATATGCGAAAGTTTGTATAGATGGATGTATGTTGCTCTTTCACGCAAAAACTAATGGATTTTAATGAAACTTTACAATAATATAGTTAATAAATAAGAATAAGATAGGCATATAAATTAAAACATCATCATCATCATCAGTCCACTGCTGGACGTAGGCCTCTCCCAAAGCGCGCCAATCAACCCTACTCTCGGCCCTCTGCATCCAGTCCCTGCCAGCCATTTTGCGAAGGTCATCCCTCCATCTGGTCGGGGGGCTTCCCACACTACGTTTACCCGTTCGTGGTCTCCATTCGAGAACTCGTCTACCCCATCGGTTATCGGTTCTACGACAGATGTGACCAGCCCACTGCCACTTCAGTTTACTGATTCTATGAGCAATGTCAACCACTTTTGTCTTCTGGCGGATATACTCGTTTCTTATTCTATCTAACAGAGAAATTCCAAGCATAGCTCTTTCCATAGCTCGCTGAGCGACCTTGAACCTGTGGGCCAGTCTCACCGTCAATGTCCACGTTTCGGCTCCGTAGGTCATCACTGGCAGGGCGCACTGGTTGAAGACCTTAGTTTTTAGGCATTGTGGTATTGAAGACGAGAAGATATGACGTAGCTTCCCAAACGCTGCCCAGCCCAGCTGAATTCTCCTGTCACTCTCTTTCTCGAAGTTGTTCCTACCCAGCTGCAGAGTTTGTCCTAAGTAGACATATTTCTGAACAACTTCGAGGACCGTGGCATCGACTACTACTGGTTCCGGGACGACCAGATCATTGAACATGATCTTGGTCTTATCCAAATTCATCCCGAGTCCGACACGGCGAGAAGCAGCATTAAGGCTATCCAGCATTGCCTGCAGATCCTGCAGCGACTCAGCCATGACCACTATATCATCGGCAAACCGAAGGTGTGAAATGTACTCGCCATTTACATTGATGCCACGTCCATTCCAGTCCAGTGTTTTGAAGACATCTTCCAGCGCGTTTGTGAAGAGTTTCGGTGATATAACATCTCCTTGTCTCACACCTCTACGCAACTGGATAGATCTTGTTTGCTGGTTCTGGATTTGGACGGTCATTGTGGCGGCGGCGATTACTTAATAAATTAAAACAGGGACCAACAAGTAAAGCAAATTCAAAAAAATTTAAACTAACTTTTTTCGTAGTGAAAAATAAAAAAAATTATCATCCACGAATTTAAATCAATAAACATTGGCATATATAATTTACAAAGATCCTGCGCAGACAAAGTCGCGGGCAGAAGCTAGTATGCCATAAAAATTTATCAAAATTATGTTGTCGGGTTTTTTGCTTTTTATAATTTTTAATACCAGAATTTAAATATCCATTTCTAAAATGGCTTGAGATGTGTATCTAAACCTAGCACGTGTAGTATACAGGTGTAACGGAAAGGTGAGAGGTGTTCTGTATAAGAACAACTTTTGTTCTACGTCTTTTGGAAAAAAAAACAGTTTATGCAACTTTCCACAGAAAATGTCAAAAAGATTCAACACTACATCTTGTCTTGGCTGTATGTGCGAAGTGAGCTTTGGCTTTAGTTGTAGAAGTTTGTAAAAAAAAAAGATTGTGTTTTGTTTTGCATTTTTGGTTCTTTCGTTCTTGCCGTGCTCTAATAATTTAGAATAGTGTTCTAATTTCATGAATAAAAGCAAAAAGTAAATTAACTCAAGCCGGTTAGCCTAGCATTTATTTCTAAAAATGTGAAAGAAGCAGAAATTTGAACTAACCTAAAAAGTTTCGCAACTATCCAACCGCCAACGACATGGATTTACCCACAAATATTGTTATAAAAAAAGAGAAATCTACCTTCGAGTTCCCGGATAAAAATGACAACGTGGTTCGCATGGACTTCCACGTGAAAATTGAAGTTGAGAATCAGGACACCGAATACGACTGGTCTATACAGAACCAGGAATCCTCGGAAAATACTAAGTATGCAACTAATTACGAAGCACTAAAGGAGTACTGCTATCAGAAATGCTTATTTTGCCACAGATTATTCCCTAATAGGTATGTACTTTTGTTTTAATACAGATGTAACCGAAGCCCAAATCAAGTGTCTTATTTTATAAACAAATATTGTCCTATTACCTGTTGTGATGTAACACTGAAGGTACCTACTGATTGATTTAACTTATTCACCGAACATTGTTTCAGTTTCAACCTCCTTCAACACAACGTAACGCATCTAGAAATACCATTGAAAGTGCCAAAATTATACCAATGCAACTACTGCCTCATATATTGTACAACAAGACGAGAACTAGCTCGTCATATCGGCAAGTACCATGAAGCAGAAACAAAACAAACCAAAAGAATGCATCAATGCAACATATGTTTAAAGAGATTTAAGTACAATAACTGGCACGACCACATATCTAATGTTCACGGCAACAAAGAATTGAAATGTGCATATTGCAATGAAGTATTTAAATGTAGACGCTATCTCATCAAACATGAAAACAAACACAAGAAACATCAAGAATCTACATCTAACATAAAGTGTGATTTCTGTCCGAAAGTATTCAGAACTCGTGATTCCGTGTATCAACATAAGAAATCGTGTCATAACGTTTCTGAAGTACAATGCAAGATATGTAATTCTACGTTAAAATGTATATCTTACTTAAATGCTCATATGAGGCGGGTACATTATAATGATGGAAAGATACACAAATGTCATATTTGCATGAAGCAATTCAAATCTCCGCGGTATGTCAGCATTCATGTTAAAAATAGTCATGTGAATAGTCGACGGAAGCCGAGCGTTGTTACCTGTGATACGGTGCAGTGCCAACTATGTGCAAGGCATTATAAGAACCAAGAAAGACTGCAACTGCATTTAAAGAAGTGTGGCGTAGTTAAAGAGGAATTACAGATTGAATAATGATGAATTACAAAAATACTAGTGTTTTATTTGCCACTGCGGCGGTTGGGGTTTTTTTAGGCCAGTCCAAGCACACCAGCAGATAGGGTAGGTAGGTAGGGGTTCAAATAAAAAGATGAGGTAGGTTCACCAGTTTATTGAAGCCGTTATATCACACTTTCTCCATACGCCCTAGGTCTAGACTAGAACACAATCACTGGCCTTGAGTCTTCGAGCATCGGCAGCTCAGAACCTGCAGATCCGTTTCCTGGTGGGTAGATTTAGGCTGGAACTCCAGCCAGTCAGCAGGCAGTAAAAGTAGGCCAAGGTGAGCTCGTGCCGTGGACCTCTTCTTACCTCTTCTTCGTCTTACCTCAAATTCGTATTATGGTTGTTTTTGATCAGCAACGTCCAGAGGGAGTCTAAATAATCTTAGTTGTTAAAAATGTTTTTATTATTTTCGCACTGACATATTAAATGAAAACCGGCCAAGTGCGAGTCGCGCACCGAGGTTTCCGTGCAACTTCACCATAACATTTTGCTAAGATAAACTAGACATAGAGACAAACTTATCTTTTCGTTTTCGAAAATGATAACGTCATACATCGACATAAAAATAAAGTTTGTATGGAACCCCAAATTTACAGTTTTCGGATTAGTGATATAAGAAAGACCTAGCTTCTTGCCAATATGATTCTATTCTATGACAACGGGAGTCGGGAAGTACCTTATAGGTTTTGAATTTTTGTATGTATTCATTGGCAAATTGACATATTCTATTACTGAGTTCTATTACGTCCGCCGAGGCTGTATGTTTATTGTTTATGTTAGCTTTGCCTTTACTTACATCGCCTTTTTTGTTTTGAATTACGGTTTTGTTCTGGACACTTTTGGATAATTGCAATTTTTTATAACCTCTCTTCGAGTTCGGCCTTCGTTTGCAGTGGCTCGTATGAAGATTGAAAGATCTTTTCAAGATGGACATTGATAAAGTAAGATAAAATAGATCATTCCCTTTCATAACATAACCTTTTTCTTCCAGGAATTCCAGGATTACCGTACCTTGCTAACAGTTTCCCCGTACACTAATAGTCTCCTCAAGCACTCCCAGCAAGCTGTCAGCGCGTGCCGGGAGCGGCCCCACAGCAGGCCGGGTCACGCCGCAGCCTCACCCCTGGCCATAGGCCTCCTCCAGGACTCGCGCTCACGGGGCACTGGGCTACCGCTACAATATTCCATTAACTGATGACAAAGCAATGACTGAATCTACCGGTGACTATGTCTTGCTGGCTTATAGCCACACATCTCCAGACTAATGCCGTTTGTTTTAATGTCGAGCAGAGCCAGAGCGCCATGGCCCGGTACCGGTTCGACGTGACTGTCATTAAAGAGGAGCCCCCCGCCTCGTGCGCAGAGGCTGTGCACATCAAGGCGGAGCCTGTGTGCCCGCACGCGGCCGACAGCGGGGAGAGGGAGCTGCGGCTGCTGTACGCAGACCACGACGTCAAGGAGGAGATGGTCATAGGGCCGGTGGTGCTGCACAGACCTGTGCCGTCCACAGCCGACATGCAGAGAGGTCAGTCACTCGGTACATTGTAGCCTGTGCATGGAGACACGTGTGACGCGGCCGCAGCGCTGACTGCCAGCTGCCCTCCACAAAGCGGCGCCCGGCGCGAGCGACGAGACGGCTAGCACTCCAATCCGAATTGAATTCGTGCTGCAAGTGTTACCATTGATCTGCTGTTGTCCATACAAGGAAATTATTACATCACTACGCAAACTGCACGGTGGCCATCTTTGAGCGTCTATTCCAGTTGTGACGTGAGAGGTGCTTTGTTGAGAGACAATAAAAAGTTACAATTTTTTTTCTTTTTTTTCTCGTGTGGTTTAGTGACCAAACCTATTTGTCAAACTTATTCAGGCCGCCCGTAGGCCTTTGACGTGGCCTAACGACTGCTGTCAAGTGACAACAACCGGGACCAACTCCTTAACGTGCTTTCCGAGGCACGAAGGGGCTCAGATGAAAGTGTCACTAGCGGTCACCCATCCAGATCCTGACCTCACCCAACGTTGCTTAACTTGTACGATCGTTTTCAACGTGTACCCGCAACTGGAGTATGAACCCCTTTGAGTTACAAATTCAGTTTAATATCATCGCCAATGTCTTTGCACTCAAACAATATCAAAATGCAGCATTGTCTTTGTAATAACATTCCTCACCGCACCTGGTTAAGCAGTATCATTGCCACTGAGCCTTAAAGTACCATTTCTTTGTTTTCAGAGGCGAATGAGTCGTCCCCCGCACATGGCTGTGAGCAGTGCGGCCAGTGTTTTCCCACACCGTTGGCTCTGACATCACACAAGGTCACATGCAGTGCGCCTTCATCCAGCAAATCATTTATCTGCGACGTTTGTAAAGACCAGTTCAAGTCGAAGCGAGTATTGATACGTCATATCCTCAAGCACGTTGCGGTCAAGACTGAAACTATTGCAGGAGACGAGCAAGACTCGCGCGAAGTCCGCTCGTCAAGCCGAAAGCCAAAAGTTACTCATCAAATTGGACATGCCAGAAAAAAGATTTACTCATGTGCTACTTGTGAAAAACAATTTACAACAAAGAAAAGCCTTGTTTGTCATAAACTTATACATGGTACTAAGTTCTCATGTGGCATTTGTAAAAAACAGTTCACACAAAAATCACGTCTCACTCGTCATAAGTATGTTCATACTAAAGAAAGATTATCAACTAATGTTTGCCAAAAACAGTTAACTCAAGAGGCACGTGTAATTATTCATAGACTTGTTTATTCAAATGAAAAACAGTTCACACGAAAATCACATCCCCTTTATCATATTCAAGCGCATAGTAATGAAAAGCTGTTCTCATGTGACGTTTGTAAAAAGCATTTCAGACATCGGTCAAATCTTAGTCGTCATACTCGTGTTCATACTAAGGAAAAACCATTCAAATGTGACGTTTGTCAGAAAGCGTTCACGGAACAGTCAAGTCTTATTGATCATATTCGTATTCATACTAAGGAAAAGCCATTCTCATGTGATATTTGTCAAAAACAGTTCACACAAAAATCATTTATCAAACGTCATAATCGTATTCATACTAAAGAAAAACCGTTCTCATGTAATGTTTGTCACAAACAGTTCACGGAACGGACAAGTCTTACTCATCATAATCGTATTCATACTAAAGAAAAGCCGTTCACGTGTGATATTTGTAAAAAACAGTTCCGTAATAAATCACATCTTATTCGTCATAATCGTGTACATACTACCGAAAAGCCGTTCTCATGTGATTTTTGTAAAAAACAATTCAGACATAAATACTATCTTGTTAATCACATTCGTATTCATACTAAAGAAAAGCCGTTCTCGTGTGATGTATGTAAAAAACGGTTCACACAACAGTCAAGCCTTATTCATCATAATCGTGTTCATACTAAAGAAAATCTGTTCACGTGCGATATTTGTAAAGAACAGTTCGGTAATAAATTGCATCTTATTCGTCATATTCGTTTTCATACTACAGAAAAGCAGTTATCATGTGATGTTTGTAAAAAACAGTTCAAAAAAAAATCAACGCTCATTATTCACAATCGCGTTCATACTAAAGAAAAGCCGTTCTCATGTGATGTTTGTAAAAAACAGTTCACACAAAAGTCATATGCCAAACGTCATAAACTTATGCATACTAATGAAAAACCGTTCCCATGTGATATTTGTCCAAAACAGTTCATGCAAAAATCACATCTCATTTGTCATATTCGAGTTCATAGTAATGAAAAGCTTTTCTCATGTAATGTTTGTAAACAACGGTTTACACAAAAATCGGCTCTAATTCGCCATAATCTTGTTCATGCTAAAGAGAAACCATTCTCGTGTAGTGTTTGTGAAAAATTGTTTGCACGCAAATCGGAACTCACACGTCATAAGCGTTTTCATACTGAAGAAAAGCAGTTCTCATGTAATGTTTGTCAAAAACAGTTCACCCTAAAATCCGATCTCAATCGCCATAATCGTGTTCATACTAAAGAGAAACCGTTCACGTGTGATATTTGTAAAAAACAGTTCGGTACTAAATCACATCTTATTCGTCATAATCGTGTTCATACTAAAGAAAACCCGTTCTCGTGAGATGTTTGTCAAAAATTGTTCAGTCGAAAATCACATCTCATTGTTCGTAATCATGTTCATACTAAAATAAAATGATAATTCGCGCAGACTTTGCCAGGACTTGAGCGCCTAAAGATGGCCTTGCCTTGCTTCCTGGCATAAAATATAACAAGATACCTCATAACAACTAGATACACAAAGGTCTTACTAATTAAAAAAACGTCCAAATAAGGGTCCATTGTTAACGTCCAAATAATGTCCAATAAAGCAAATGAGGGTCCATTCATCCATTTGGACCTTCTTTACGCTCGGACATTTTTAGAAGGCAGACTGTGTATCTAGTTGTTTATAGGAGATCAATGAGATACCTTCTCTATTCAGCCGAGTTGTACCTACTAGTTTAAGGGGCGGCGAGCTGTCAAACTCGAGCGCGAGACAGAAGATATCCCACAGCGGCGGCGGAGTGAAGAGCACGGCACAGTGACTCCATATTTGTATTTTTATTAATTTTGGATGAATTTTGGCAGGGAAATAAAAATACGCCAACAAAAATCGGTCGCGGCGTTAAGGGCCTTCCATCAGCCAACTAGCGCCGCCAATCTTTGAAAAATAATATCTTCCAATTTAATAAATTTTAATAAAAAAGCTATGTGTTTATTACGATAAATACCTACTATTTTTTAAATGCTTATTTATAACGTGATTAAATGTCGGTAAGTTGTAGTTCGCATAATTGCGAAAAACGGCCGTTTTTGGCACATTTGAGAGCTACAACTTGGCTTGTCGCAATTATGCCATGTATTGTATATTAAAAAATAGTGTTTATCCTAATAAAGATTGTGTACTTACCTACATAGCTTTTTTAATAAAAATTAATAATTAGTAAGATATATTTTTTTTTAAGATTGGCGGCGCTCTAGCCATCTATGGCTCATGGAAGGCCCTTAAATTGCGGACATTAGTTAAAAAAAAATCAAAATTACATACGTTACATTTTAATGATAATTGATTATACGAACCAAGAACGATAACAACTGCACTTATGAGTTTGCTGGTTAAAATGGCGGGAAACGACGATTGCAAAATTATTTGATAATTTTTGTTTGAACGTCTACAGTGGCTATTTTGTGTTTAATATCACGTTAATTAATCAGAAAATGTTCGCGAGTGACAGTATGGTGAATTTGTTGGATAATTTGAGCAAGATCTGGGGTTTCAAGCTTTTATCAAGAGTTCCCGCTACAAGCTCGGGAGTGAGCGTGACTGTCGAGCTGCTTCGTCCAGAGTGACGACGCGCGACGCTACGGCGACTCCTCTGGATGAAGACATGAAGACGCGGCTACCCAGGGGGAAGACGCTACGGCGACTCCCCTGGAGGAAGATAGAAGACTATTGTATATTGAATTTTCTGTAACATGATATTGGCAAATGACGAACTGTCGAGTCCATTAATAAAATAAATAAAAATAACTGCACTTATAGAAGTGTGGCGTTGTCTTGTGTTTAAAGATATTTATTCTCATTAAAAAACATACGTTACACTGACATGAGAACTTATTCCTATTTTAATTTAATGTATTGTTAGTGCGTGGAATTCTTTTAAGTGGACATTAGTGTTGATTAACAAAAGTAGGTAGGTAAATTAATATAGGTATTATTGTGGATAGGTTTTAAAGGAGTTAAATGTTGAATAAAAATGACATTGCCACTTCAATGGAGCTTTGCCCCACCTACAAAACTACGTGACCATTTAAGCTGTACCTATAATTTTATTGGGGACTTATTACAGGTTTCATATTGCATAATCATAATCAGTATCATTTTCTACTACTCTCGCAACTCCTATAGACGAATAACAACAACATTGAATAATTCGCTTCGATTTCTTACTATTTTCTGAATTCTTAATTAAGCTGTTTTTTTCGACTCGCAACTTGTACAAAACTTTATTTTAAACCAATAATTTTAATAAAAAACGGAGATATTTTTATATTTATTCGTTATCTTGTACATCTAGCGGTTGATGGTGGGGCAGAATCTGGCATTGTCATTTATAGTTGGTTAATTATTATCACATGTATGTATTTGTTACCCTAGCACACATACGATGTTTAGCTAGTGGTGAAAACTTTATTGGGTAATGTATATATTAATTTTAATCTATCTATATTCATAAGTATTGTTTTGAAGTTCTATGTTTTCCATAATAAATAAAATTAATAAATACTTAATCATGTAAGTAGTTACAAAAATACGAATGTTTTATTTAAGTAGGTATATGCCTCCTTCATTTCAATTTAAAGTAGATAGTTACACCTATGCGAAACGATTACTTAGGTACGTAAAATAAGTAAGTACGCTGGCCTTGCGGAATACACAAATAATTGCATTATTATTGGCTTCGGCGTTAATTTTCGTGTTAAGGGCCTTCCATGAGCCAACTAGCGCCGCCAATCTTGAAAAAATAATATCTTCCAATTTAATTATTAACTATTTTTCAATATACAATACATGACATAATTGCGACAAGCTAAGTTGTAGTTCACAAATGTGCCAAAAACGGCCGTTTTTCGCAATTATGCGAACTACAACTTACCGAAATTGAATCACGTTATAAATAAGCATTTAAAAAATAATATAGCAATAAACAATGTGAACGTAGCTTTTTTAATAAAATTGATTATTTTAGAATTAAAACTATAGTGAGCCATTACTACAAATTATTATATATAAACGGATATCACTCACTTATATTGTTAAAGGACTGAGAGCACACGTTGGCCGTCCGTAGAGAGATCCCCAGTATACTTACCTTTTGTGAAGGGGGTGACGGATATAATTGGAAACTTATTACGCCGGAGATATAGCATTAAGACAGTTTTCCGTCCCCTTACACAACTAAGACAGCTTTTACGCTCGCCCAAGGACAGAGACCCATTGAACGTCCCGGGTGTATACATGGTGCCTTGTGACTGTGGCAAGAGTTACATAGGCGAAACGTGGCTACAAGATTGTCAGAGCACATACGGTCAGTGAGAACCCTGGATAGCGTTGGATCAGCAGTCGCAGAACACGCTATGGATACGGACACGGGTCATTACATACGCTTTGACAAAGCAACTGTTCTTGCGCGAGAAAAGTTCTTTGTGCCACGCAAGATCAGGGAAGCGATTGAGATTGCACGACGGCCCAATTTCAACAGAGATTGCGGTTGGTCCTTGCCTGCTACGTGGAAGCCCGTACTCAGGGCCGTATCCGATGTTAGGAGTGTGAGTGAATGCGGAGTAGACGCAGTGAGTACATACTGCGTGACAGGACCTAACGGGAGTGGCGGTAACTCCCCGACAAGTGAGATCGATCAACGAATCCAGCTACAGCCATCGAACGCACCGTCGTCGGCGGCGGGACAAGTTATCTCGGAGCGCGCACAGAGGGCGCTCATCCGCAGTGCGCGAAGAAACGTCAACGGCGACGCGGGCGTGGCGCGCTCACCTTGAAAAAGACCGTCGAAATCGGTCGAAACTGTCGGTCTAATTGCCGACTTTAACAATATAAGTGAGTGATATCCGTTTATATATAATAAAATTGATTATATTGGAAGATATGATTTTTTTAAGATTGGTGGCGCTAGTTGGCTCATGGAAGGTTCTTAAACAAGGTAGGTTTCCAACTAAACTACTACTACTCTCGCAACTCCTATAGAAGAACAACAAAAACAATGAATAATTCGATTCGATTTCTTACTATTTTCTGAATTATTATTCTGCGATGATTCCTAGTTACTTAGGGCCGTATGGTACAGAAAATAAACATCCGTAAAATATTTATAATAACTTTATATTTCAATATAAAGGAGCACAATAACTTAGTCTTTGACCAAAAAAACGTCAACAAAATATACAGGTACTTGAATTCGTTCGACAAATTGAAAATGGGAGTTTTTTTAGTATATCAAAATCACAAAAAAACTATCAAACCTACGTCACATCCTTCGAAACCATTAGGTCAAATTCCAGTCAAAGAAATCATTGCATAGAATTAGCTCGGCTTTCTCGCGCAGAGGCTGAGCCTGGCCATACAGCGCGGGAATGCCGCCAGCGTGATGGGCACCCTCCCAAGAGGGCCAAGTTTTTTAGAATGTTTTTAGTTAGGTAGATTAGATTAGATTCATTTATTTCAGATTACAATGTCATTTTTACAGTTATGTCAATACTTAAAATACACATTAGTAATTTGATCGTCAAATTAAATTAATATAATAATTACTACGTAGGTATATAACAATATTATGCATTGCATAAATTATGATTTTAACATTAATAAGTCAAATTCCTTAAAGGAATACAATTCACTATCCAATAAAAGGTATTTCAGTCGGCGACCAAACGTTTCGTCATCTACTTCACCGCGTAAGTCTGCTGGCAGTCTCTCATAGTAAGCGGGCCCTATGACACGTGGGTTCCTCTTGGCGAGGGCGGTGTTGTGTGCCACGGGCTGCAGCCGGCCCACATTGCGCAGCGAGCGCCCCCCGCCCGTGCAACGCACGAAACTAGACATATGCCGGCGCACAAACATAATTAACTCGTATAAGTATAGTGAGTATAATGTCATAATGCCAAACCTGATAAACAATCCTCTGCACGTTTGCCTGGGCTTCACACCGGCCAGCACACGCAGAGCTCTTTTCTGAAGGACGAATACCCGATTTGACTCAGTGGAGCTTCCCCAAAGGACGACGCCATACGACATTAACGAATTGAAATGTGCGTAATAAGTTTGCTTTAGTACTTGGTCTGTAACTAAAGGGCGCAGTTTTCGCAATGCGTATGCCGCGCCACTGAGTCTATCGCAGAGTGACTGCACGTGTGCTTTCCAATTTAGACTCTCGTCTAGTGTGAATCCCAGGAACTTACACTTATCACAGAACGGCATTGGACTATCTAAACAGGTAGGCCTTGGGACCTTTTTCCCAGCGAAGAGCATTACGTTTGACTTTGAGGCATTTAGTATCAACCCGTTTGATGAAAACCACTCGCGCAGCTGTTCGTAGGCTTTATTTATCTTTTTGTTTAGCTGCTCATACGTTCGTGCGCAGACCACTACAGTGGTGTCATCAGCGAACAGCGTAATTAAACCATCGGAGATGAAGTGTGGCAGGTCATTTATAAATGCTAAAAATAGAGTATTACCTAATGAGGAACCCTGTGGAATACCTATTGTCACGTTACCAGCCCCTGATTTTTCCTTTCTACCATCCACAACGACCTGAACTGTTTGCTTTCTGCCCGACAGGAATGACGTCAAGAGCGTGAGAGCATTATTTCGTATACCATAATAGTTTATTTTGTTCAACAACACTTCTCTCTGTATAACGTCAAATGCCTTAGAGAGGTCGCAGAATATGCCAGCTATCTTATACCTGTCGTCTAATCCAGTCAGTATAGCGTCTATGACTTGTTGTGCTGCTGAAGTCGTTGATCTGTGTTTCCTGTATGCGAATTGTTTGTCAGTCAGTAAGTCGTTATCCTCGAGATGTGACATCAGATGCGAGGAAATAATTGATTCGATAATTTTCGAGATGTTTGGGACTATTGTTATGGGTCTGTGGCTGTCAACTTGTGTTTTTTCACCTTTGCCTTTGTAGACCGGACAAACCCGAGTGCTTTTTAGCACATCAGGGTACTCCCCTTTGTGAAACATTTCATTGATCAGCGTAACTAATGGATCTGATATTACTGGCCATACAGATAGCAAGATGTTCACTGATATGTCATATATGTCAAGAGTGTTCGGTGTTTTCAACATAGACTTCAGCACACGGTCTAGCGAGTCCCTTGTTACCCGGGGCAGTGCAAAGTCAGGCACATCTAGATCACCCAAGTAGTTTCTTAGGTATCTAACAGCTTTCCCCGGACGACAGTGAAGCGGTAATTGTGACGTTATCGTTAAGAAGTAGTCGTTGAAGAAATTTGGTATTTCAGCTGCAGGTACGTCGGAATCATTATCTTTCAAACACATATTCTGCGATTTAGCTTTAGAAGAGATCTCCTCATTAACAACACGCCACACCTCTTTGGATGGATTTTTAGCACTACTCAGTCGATTACTAATGAATTCGCGACGATCACGTAAACTTGTGGATTTTATTAGGTCAGAGTAGTAGTTAACACATTTAGTTATAATTTCGTCATGTGGATATTGTCGCCTCATCTCGCAAAAATCGTCAAACTTTCTAATATACTTGGACAGTTCTTCACTCACCCAAGGTGTATGACTTTTGTTTTTTACTAAAAGCTTTTTTACAGGAAAATGAATGTCAATATAATATGTCAAGATTTGTAATAATTTATTAAATTTTTCATTAATGTTAATGTCAATGTCTGATATAAAATTCCAATCTCGATTTGTAATGTCAATATAAAAATTATGAATAGATTCCTTGGTGTACAATCGTTTTTCAATATGTGAATTCTGCGTATTTATTGCATTTTTATTAATCCCTAACTCGAACAGCTGAGCGTTGTGATCGCTAATTGCAGTGTCGATAGGCACCGCGGTGACGTCACCGTCGCTATGAGAGACCACCCCGCAATCCAACGACGTAGTACAGTCGGCCGAGACGCGCGTAGGGAAATCTACGATATTTTTAGCATGGTAGCTTCTCAGCAGGTCGTCTAAACGACGTTTACTTGTATTGTCAGACAGGTAATCCACGTTTAGATCTCCGACCAGAATAAACCTTTTATTTTCGTCAATTAGTTTAGTCAATAACAATTCTAATGTGTCTAAAAATATTTCAAAATTACCAAGTCGAACTGGACTTGGTAATTTTGAAATATAACAACAAATAATAATTAATTTCAATTTGTATAATTCAATTACGCTAAATTCACAGTGGTACTCGACGCTTAGACTCTGTAGATCATTGCGCTGTCTATACAAACTACCGCTTCGTACGTATATCGCGACTCCGCCATGTTGTCTGCGCGGCCGACAGTACGCACTGGCCAACTCATACCCGCAAAGCGACGCGCAAACTATTTCATTTTGACGGCACCACGTTTCGGTACACGCCAACACATCGGGCTTGTGTTTATCTAATAAAATGTTCAATAATCCAGTTTTGCTCGTGATAGATCTTACGTTTTGATGGATAATAGTAAACTTTTGTCTATGTGTGTTATTAAAATTCGAAGTGCGAGTTGTCGTTACCCGGTTTGAAGTCATTTGTGATTGTTTGACCGTCGGTTTTTGTAGTTTTTTGATACAACAACATTGAAGTACCTAATAGATACGCCCTCTGGCCAGACATTTGGACTTCGGATTGACTTGACTTTGGCGGCAGGAACGTCCAATTTAAATGAAGAGTAACTGCCCTTCGTGGCGAGTTGGACACATTTGGCATCCCCGAGCCCCAATCGCGACTTCAAATGCTGCAAAATATCGTCAGGACGGGTCTCCTCGCTGAAATTGAAGAGGTGGAGACTGACGACCCGTGGTGGTGCAGCGCGAAGGCCTGCGCTGGTATCCTGCCCTGGCCTAGCGGAACTAGTTTTGCTCACGGGCTGCACACTCGACGATGCTAACGGTGGAGCCCATCGATTGCTTTTGCGACTGTGGCTGTGGTGACCGCTGGTGTGAGTGGCGGCTGGCCGCGTGGGTGAGGGTGTGGACAGGAGGGCAGGTGGTTGCTGGTGGTCGTCATCCCTTAAACTGGTTCTGTGATGTGACGTGTCTTGTGTGTCGATAGTGTTTTGTACCATAGTGATGCCGTATGGTCCAGAGTCATTTGGTGTACTTTGCACACGTAATCTTGCCGGTAGATTTTTAGTTTAGTTTTTAATGTATTTTTAAGTAGTTTAGTTGCAAAGAATTAAAACTACCTTCAAATATAACAACTCCGAAGCACCTGTAACAATGGACATCAAATTAACAATTTTTTTGACAGTTGAATTTATTGTACCTACTTTAAAAACACTTATTTATCCCTAAATTGTTATATTTATTTAAACGCTGTGCAGAATTAATGTATGTCACAAGCCTAATCATCCCCTTCATTTTGTCGAATGAATTCAAGGCCACTTTTAAAGTCGTCAGAAAAACGGAATTTAATACAAAATTACAGTTCAGTAACACATTATTTACACATCTTTCAACTCAAATATTGTAGCGACACACAATATTTTTAAAGCTAAGTCTTCTTATTAAGTAATATAATAACTTTGAACATGATGAAAAAATTCTTGCTTTGCCGGCAAGAATTTTTTCATCATGTTCTAATTTATTCACCGAGCATGGATAATGCGTAATTCAAATTCTAATATAATAACGTTATAATAAATTATAAGTTAAAACTTATCATCATCATCAGTGTATTTATATGTCCTCACTGCTCAGGCACAGACCATCCCTTACATTGAGGGCGCCTCGGGCCATGATTCGGGCTGATTTCACATGCCTTAGGTTCCTACGGCATGCAGGTTTCGTCACTGTTTTCATTCACTTTCCTTTTCTCGTGTGGTTTAGTGACCAAACCTATTTGTCAACGTTATTCAGGCCGCCCGTAACCGGGACCAACTGCTTACCGTGCTTTCCGAGGCACGGAGGGGCTCAGATGAAAGTGTCACTAGGGGTCACCCATCCAGGTCCTGACCTCGCCCAACGTTGGTTAACATGTACGATCGTTTTCAACTGGCCTACGAGCCCTTCACTGTTTTGAGAGCACAGGAAAATTAATTGGCTGCCCTGACTGGGAATCGAACCTGGGACCTCCATATCGTTAGTCCATTGAGCCAACCACTGCGCCACAAAGCTCTCACTCGGTGTGAATTTAACTTATCAATAACTTAACTACCGTTATTTTGTACACTGTAACTATATACATAGTTGTTGCTAGAATTTCGAGAGTCTAAACATGTAGGTATGTTTGTAAACTTGTAAAACACTTTACTACTTTAGGTAATTTCCTTTCTGTAACGTCATACAAAGGAAACAATTTGACAAAACATTTCGCATGGTGAAATATTAATTCATTATTATCTCACATGCGTATTAATTCGTTCATAAAGCTCACGGGCACAAGCGCTTTTTAAGACATCACACGTTTTTATTCGAATGAATACGCTTATGGACTTTGAGACTTGATTTTTGTGTGAACTGTTGTTTACAAATATCACACGAGAACGGCTTTTCCTTAGTATGCATACGATTATGAAAACTAAAAGATGACCGATGCGTGAACTGTTTTTTACAAATATCACACGAGAACGGCTTTTCCATAGTATGAATACGAATATGTTCATTGAGACTTGATTTATACCCGAACTGTTTTTTACAAATATCACACGAGAACGGCTTTTCCTTAGTATGAATACGATTATGAACAATGAGAGCATTTTTGTGTATGAACTGTTTTTTACAAATATCACACGAGAACGGCTTTTCCTTAGTATGAATACGAATATGATCAATGAGACTTGATTTATGCCCGAACTGTTTTTTACACATATCACATGCAAATGGCTTTTCCTTAGTATGAACACGATTATGAATAATGAGACCATTTTTTTGTGTGAACTGTTTTTCACAAATATCACACGAGAACGGTGATTCTTTAGTATGAAGACGAATATGGGAATTGAGACCTGATTTTCGTTTAAACTGTTTTGGACAAATATCACAAGAGAACGGCTTTTCTTCAGTATGAATACGATTATGACTATTAAGAGCTGACAGCACTCTAAACTGTTTCTTACAAACATCACATGAGAATGACTTTTCTGCAGAATGAACACGAATATGACGAATAAGACTTGACCGTTTCGTGAATAGTTTACTGCAAAAATCACATGATAACGGCTTTTCCATATGAATACGGGTGTGATGTCTGAGATATGATTTATGTTTGAATTGTTTCTTACAAATATCACAAGAGAACGGTCTTTCTTCAGTATGATTAAGGGAATGAAAATTAAGACTCGACTGTTGCGTGAACTGTTTTTTACAAACTTCACATGAGAATGGTTTTTGTTTAGTATGAACACGAGTATGAATAATAAGCGACGACCGACTCATGAACTGTTTCTTACAAACGTCACATGATAACTGTTCTTTTTTCCTATGAACACGATAATGATTGCCAAGACCTGAAGGCCGTGCGAACTGTTTTTGACAAATATCACACGAGTATGACTGACTTGAAGGCCGTGCGAACTTTTTCTTGCTATGATTACGAATATGTGCAATGAGATTTGACTTATGTGCAAACTGTTTTTTACAAATATCACACGTGAACTGGCTTTCTTTATTATGAATACGAATATGGCAATTGAGGTTTGCTTTTCGTTTAAACTGTTTTTTACAAATATCACACGATAATGGGTGGTCCTTAGTATCCGACCGTTGCGTGAACTGCATCTTATAAATATCACATGAGAATGTGTTTTCCTTAGTATGAATACGAATGTGACTAATAAGATTTGACCGTTGCGTAAACTGCTTTTTACAAATATCACACGAGAACGGCTTTTCCTTAGTATGAATACGATTATGAACAATGAGAGCATTTTTGTGTATGAACTGTTTTTTACAAATATCACACGAGAACGGCTTTTCCATAGTATGAATACGAATATGAACAATGAGACTTGATTTATGCCCGAACTGTTTTTTACACATATCACATGAGAATGGCTTTTCCTTAGTATGAACACGATTATGAATAATGAGACCATTTTTTTGTGTGAACTGTTTTTCACAAATATCACACGAGAACGGCGATTCTTTAGTATGAAGACGAATATGGGAATTGAGACCTGATTTTCGTTTAAACTGTTTTGGACAAATATCACAAGAGAACGGCCTTTCTTCAGTATGAATACGATTATGACTATTAAGAGCTGACAGCACTCTAAACTGTTTCTTACAAACATCACATGAGAATGACTTTTCTGCAGAATGAACACGAATATGACGAATAAGGGTTGACCGTTTCGTGAATAGTTTACTGCAAACATCACATGATAACGGCTTTTCCATATGAATACGGGTGTGATGTCTGAGATATGATTTATGTTTGAATTGTTTCTTACAAATATCACAAGAGAACGGTCTTTCTTCAGTATGATTAAGGGAATGAAAATTAAGACTCGACTGTTGCGTGAACTGTTTTTTACAAACATCACATGAGAATGGTTTTTGTTTAGTATGAACACGAGTATGAATAATAAGCGACGATCGACTCATGAACTGTTTCTTACAAACGTCACATGATAACTGTTCTTTTTTCCTATGAACACGATAATGATTGCCAAGACCTGAAGGCCGTGCGAACTGTTTTTGACAAATATCACACGAGTATGACGAGAACAACTTTTTCTTGCTATGATTACGAATATGTGCAATGAGATTTGACTTATGTGCAAACTGTTTTTTACAAATATCACACGTGAACTGGCTTTCTTTATTATGAATACGAATATGGCAATTGAGGTTTGCTTTTCGTTTAAACTGTTTTTTACAAATATCACACGATAATGGGTGGTCCTTAGTATGACTAACAAGATCCGACCGTTGCGTGAACTGCATCTTACAAACATCACATGAGAATGTGTTTTCCTTAGTATGAATACGAATGTGACTAATAAGATTTGACCGTTGCGTAAACTGTTTTTTACAAATATCACACGAGAACGGCTTCGCCTTAGTATGAATACGATTATGTGCAATGATACTTGATTTTTGTGTGAACTGTTTTTTACAAATATCACACGAGAACGGCTTTTCCATAGTATGAGTACGAATATGAACAATGAGACTTGATTTATGCCCGAACTGTTTTTTACAAATATTACATGAGAACGGCGTTTCTTTAGTATGAACACGATTATGAACAATAAGGTTTTTTTTGTGTGTGAACTGTTTTTTACAAATATCACACGAGAACAGTGATTCTTTAGTATGAGTACTAATATGCCAATTGAGACTTGATTTTCGTTTAAACTGTTTTTTACAAACATCACATGAGAATAGTTTTTGTTTTGTATGAACACGAGTATGAACACTAAGCCACGACCGATACATGAACTGTTTCTCACAAATGTCACATGATAACTGTTTTTTCCTATGAACACGGTAATGATTGCCAAGACCTGAAGACCGTGCGAACTGTTTTTGACAAATATCACACGAGTATGACGAGAGCAACGTTTTCTTAATATGAATACGAATATGTGCAATGAGATTCGACTTATGTGTGAACTGTTCTTGACAAATATCACACGTGAATGGTTTTTCCTCAGTATGGACACGATTATGACGAACAAGGCCTCTCTGCATGTCGGCTGTGGACGGCACTGGTCTGTGTAGCACCACCGGCCCTATGACCATCTCCTCCTTGACGTCGTGGTCTGCGTACAGGAGCTGCAACTCCCTCTCACCGCTGTCGGCCGCGTGCGGGCACACAGGCTCCGCCTTGATGTGCACAGCCTCTGCGCACGAGGCGGGGGGCTCCTCTTTAATGGCAGCCACGTCGAACCGGTACTGGGCCATGGCGCACTGGCTCTGCTCAACATTAAAACAAGCGGCATTAGCGAATTTTTTTTAAAAAAAAATTGTGCCCCCTTAGCGACACTCTGACCCAACGGT